>OY735239.1:1836304-2058804 GCA_963457665.1 Thysanoteuthis rhombus | reverse complement strand
CTTGTGTCTGTGCATTGATATTGAAAATGATGTATATAAACATGGATATATGATTGTATATATATATATATATATATATATATATATATATATATATATATATATATGTGTGTGTATATATATAGTATACTCACATACACACATACAAGTGTGTGTATGTGAGTATACTATTGTGTGTATGGCATACGGAATAAATTTATCCAGAGAAAATTGAAAGAGAAATAATGATGCATATATGCAATTACATAGATGTGTGTGTGTGTGTGTGTGTATGTGTGTGTGTGTGTGTGTGTATTATCATTTGCATATATATATATATATATATGTGCGTGTGCGTTTGTGTATTATCATTTGAATATATATCCATATGTGTATGTTGGTGGGTGTGCGCGCACGGGTATGTAAGATGAAATGAATGTGTACAAAGAAATGGGAAGAAGAATAAGCTGACGTGAAGGAAAAAGTGAGGATGAAAGAGAATGATCAATGAAAAAAAAGGAGAGAAGGAAAAATTAGGGAAAGAAGAAAAGAGAGGAAAGAAGGGGAAAGAATGCAAAGAAATTTCGACAATTCAAACATTAATTATCCGAATCTTAGATGATCTGAAAAATATTAAAAGCTTCCATAATTTTGTTCCGTATTGACATCATCTAAAGAACTTACCAAATCTATGGAAGACCTGAAGAGGCTCTCTGAAGCAAAGGAAGAGTCATTGATTCACCCACTTTTGCTACAGGGAGCCTTTGAAAAACGTACCTGACTTCATCTTTAGGAAGTAGAAATGAGAATATTCATAGTTCATCATGTAAAATGGAAAAAAATCATTTGATTACAAAATGAATTTCTTTTTGGTGAAAAAAGTTTTTTTTGATAAGGTTAATTATGATGTATGAATATTTTTAATGCAATACTATCTTCCAGCCCTAAGATGTTGAATATTGATGGGCCTTCCATCAAGCTAGTCTTTTTTTCTTTGCTTCCGTCAGCCTAGGTGCATTTCAGGGTCTACTGGCACGAAAATAAAGCTGATAAACCCTTGTTCTTTCAGTAATGGGACTGCACTTCACCACACAGGCCTTTTATAGATTTGCCAAGTCCTCCCTACTGAATACTGTTTTCGCAAAATAAATCCAACATTCTGTCCCGTCTTTAAGTTGGAACGTGGTTACATCTACACTTCTTGTCATACTGAGGAGACAAATCTTCACCATTTTTTCAGATTCTTCTCATCGTTAAATACACTTCAAAATATTCCGACTTTTTTTTTCATTTTTGTCCCAACTTTAAGAGCTCTCTTTCGGGAAAGATTTCCCCCCAGATATTTTTCTTTGGTCTCAAATCTTTACCACATCTCATGATGACAATATTGCATGAGAATGCTTGTTAATCACAACTACAAGCGTATTATGTTACTATAGATTAAGTTCAATGGATACGCGGTAAGAAACATAAAATCTCGAAAAGGCACGCTGATTCGCTGGAGATTATGCACCATTCTGACGTAGGAAGAAGTCAAGTTTATTTGATGTTGACCTCAGGTCACAATGCTTCAAATTCTCCTTGTACAACATGTTAGAATGAATGGAGGGTCCGAAAGGTATAACGGAATATATTACAATTTACATCTTTCGGTTTTTAACTCGAATGAGTCATTTCTTTTTAAAGTACACTCTATTTTGACGATTGTAGGTAGATAGATACCAAGGAGCAGAGATAGATCGATAGATAGATTGATATACCTGAAAAAAGCAAGATGGGCCAATGAAAGAAAATCTCGATTACATCCTATCGATGTAGTGTTCAATTTTCTTTGTTTTTGCTTAGCTTTGGAGAGTAACTACTGCTTGTTTTCCAGGAAATCTTCAAATTTGTCGTGGATCAATGCCTTTCCACGCAATAAAGCCATCAGAATTGACAGGCTAGAATTTGATTACTCCACTTGTAATTCGTGCTTCTTTTTTTTTTTAAAGAAAAAAAAAGAAAGAAAACACTGGACACTTGTAGAGTGGGATATTCATTTAATGAATCTTTTCGTTTCAGCCGAGGTGAGATCGTACAAAAACCGAATTGGAAATGACAATGAAACGGAGCGAAATAAATGAATATTGCACATGGCTATAGAAATGCATTGGTTCGGTCTGGCAGCTTTCTTGACAGATCCACTCAACCTTTGTAAACGTTTTATGACACTTGACGGGGGTATTTCAAGCTGAGATACTTTTTTAACAAAATTTGTCTTTCTAAAAGTTATTTTCAATGGATAATGTAATTTTCGATTGCAACACAGACAATTTAACTCCCAATCATGTTATCAGGCAGGGGAAAGGTGGCGTAATGTTTATGGGTTTGAAACCAAAATCGGCGAACTGAGTTCAAATTATGGTTGAGACAGCTCAGGGGTCTTACTGGACGGATTGGGTCTGACAGAGCTGGATAGAGCAATGTCTTGCACGGTCATTGTGAATAGGATAGCTACATAGTACACTAAGATTACTGCATGGCGTCTCACTGTCGATTGTGTAACCCCACGGAAGAGTGTTGATGAATGAACACTCTCAGGTCTGTCCATGTTTGTTGCACTGTCATATCAAGGCTGTGCAACCGGTTATCGAGAAATTGCAGGAAAATTTCCGGATGGATCTCTCATAAGTAAATATCCTTTTCTCCAATGATCCTTTGTTGCACCATTGGGCTTTACTTTGCTAAATATGATATTAAGAATGGAGATAATTATAGCCTTTGTTTTGTCGCCTTCGTATTAGGCGTGAAAATAGATCGATACGTGTTAATTCTAATTAAGTATTCATATTACCATACGCCACTATGAAAGCGTCGTTCAAATTTTCAAAGATTATATATAATGTCTTTATATCAACTGAAGATAATAGGCGACGTAAATGTATTTTCAAAAAAAGCATTCCTTTTCGAATCAATTACAGTCGCGGAAAATTTTGGTAAACAACGAGAAATTGCCAGGCTTGATTCAATCCGTCAAAAATCGATTGCAATTATATAAATACCCTTCTCAATGCATTACGAACGCACATTCTGTCTCTAGTTCCAACAAATATTGCATCGCAGACCGAAATACAATGAACGGGTCTGGTGAGTCGCTCAATAGAAACCATCACAAGGCCAACATCGTTTGTCAGCATGCTTTATTGGGGATGATCATTTAGAAAATTGGAAAAAGATGCGATCAATGAATCATTCATCTCGCCTTGTGTTGCATCACTGAGAAGACCGAATTTCCAGAAAAAAAAACAGTTTTAATGCAGCTGGACTAAGAAACCAATTTATCATAAATTGACGTTGCAAATTTGACTCCCTACTAAAAAACCTTAGTAAGGGGGTTGTTCCATAAACAGGCATGATTTTACTCCTAATTAGGTCTAAATGATTAAAATTTCAGATTTCAAACTCCATTTATGCGGCCTGTACGCGTGATATATTCATACAAAGACATGCAGCCATCCAGAACCACTTAAAAACCAAAGATAGTTTTGGTTGATATTTTTTTATAGTTCTATATCATGTATAATTTGGCTTGCTTTTATTTTCAACAATAAAAATACATTGTAAACGGGGAAAAGGAGGTTATCAGTGCTAAGGAGACCATACAAACGATTTTAATAGAGTATGGCTATTATACAATGCAAAATCATAGCTGAGAGATTTACCATAAAATTGCGTTTTAAATGATTGCAGAGAAAGATCGTCAGTGGTCAATAATCATTACAAATATTACAGAAAGGGTGAATCTATTGTCAAATTCCAACTTTTATGTTGACAACAATGACAACGACAATGACAATGACAAAGATATCGACCCTCAATCAAATTTAAATCCTTCAAGCGACCGAAAATACAAAAATCAAAATCGTACAACCTTATTTCAACCCCACTGGAAGATTTAATCATTGTGGTCACCTGACCTTTTTCCCTACATACTTATTGACAACTTTTTTCAGATTATATCTAGAATTGCCTCAAACTATGTCTAGAATTATTTAGAGTTTCGGGCAATTTATCTAGAATCTAGGTAATATTTTATCGTGCCATCTTTTACGGTCAAAATTAAAGATCTGTTGGTGTAAAATGAAAACTGATTTACAAAAGTTGAACTATTTTCGAAACTCATAAGTCAATTCTTCAGGATTCAGTCATAGAAGAGTTTGATCTGAAAGCAGCCAGTATTGCTATGTATATAATATGAATGTTTTGCCAATTATTTTACTATAGAAACCATTACACATGAGGAATAAAGTATGTCATGTGTACAGTGTAAATACATTGCTAATTATAGTTTTATAATAGTTTTGGACTATACAAACCACAGCGCTGCTTTGATCTGCAAAGACACAGAGGTGAGACCTTGAGATTAGTGGGGCCTATCTGTTGCTAACTCAGACTCCAAAGATGACCACTAGAAATTTTGAGAGATGTTGCCAACCACAGTGCGGCTGTGTAACATGGAAACGCTGGGAGGAGGGCTAGGGGCTTGAGGAGACTCGCTGTCACTCTGGTCTGAACAAGCAGAAATACTACTACTACTACTACTACTACTACTACTACTAATAATAATAATAATAATAATAATAATAATAATAATAATCTTATTATATTTCGCCGAACGTCTGTCTGCCTGTCTGTATGTTTATCTGTCCGTCTGTATGTACTCGTCTACCACAAGAACTAATCGATGTAAATCCATAAAAAGATATTTAAATACTGATTTGATCCCCTTGGAGTGCTTTTAGCAAATTATTATTTGACCCAAACCCCCTCACAAAAAATGTTTTTAGGAGATTTCAAATCGTTGGAGGTGGTCTGCTTATATGATTATTCGTCAATGGTAAAAATACTTTTTGATGACGTAATGAAAGAATATTTTTCATTCTCTTTTCCAAACTCAATCCTCGGGGATAAAAATGCGCTTTTTCATCTAGAAAAATGTGAGAACATTTTTTTCAACAAATATCGTGATTTTTATTAGTTGTGTATTGATGCCTTGAATAGTGGTGTTTTTTTAGGGCAGGTTTTGATGTAGTACGGTCAAGATACTTTTTTTCCAAGACACGAATTTGGGGGATTAGAGGCTATGTCGATCACGTGTAAAGAAATTCTGTTTTTCATTTCCAGGGGTCAAAATCAAGAAGGAACTTTCATTTTTTACTTTTAGGAGGCAAAATCTCTTCTTTTTCTACGGGTTGAAATCAGAGAAGGAATTTTTTTTCTTTCTATTTTTTCTTTTCCTCGTTTTTTTCCGCTTTTTTTCACTTTTGAAGGTTGAAATCGAGGCGAATTAGAAAGAAAGCGGAAGAATGAGGAAGGTAGAGGGAATGAGAGAAAAGAAGCGGAAAAGAAAAAACAGAAGAAAGAAAGAAAGAAAGAAAGATGCAACTGGAGACAGACGGACAGACAGAGAGACAGACAGACAGAGAGACAGACAGACAGACGGACAGAGACAGAGACGGGCAGACGGACGGGCAGACGGACTGACTGACAGAGACAGGTTATACATTTCCCGCCATCAATAAATCAATTGATGTCGCTAATAATGATAAATTTGAATGTTATTTTTTCCAGTGGTGAGTTCAGTTGACCAATAAGGAGAGAAAGTTATCAAATTTATGAAATGTATTACTAAATAATTTTATTCTTTTCTTTCCACTTTTTCCTGGGTACTTTTTCCTCATTTTTCGGGATAAATGTGAGGGAATTTATTTTTTTACTTTAAATCCAAATCGATGGGGGAAACTTTTTTTTCACTTTTGTGGGTCGAAATAGAGAGAATGATTTTATCCATTTTTAGATTGATTTTATCCATACAGTTCGAGTGGATTTTTTAAAAAACTTTTCATGTTCAAAGTGTCTAAAATGAGGGGGTTGGGGGACACTTTTTTTCCAATTTTAGGGATTGATATCCAAGGGAATGTTTTTTCACTTTTAAAGGGCGTTCACTTTTAATGGTCGGAATTTTGTGGGGGGCTACTTTTACTGGGCAATACTGGGGGAGTTTTTTCTCACATTTAGGGATCAAAATTGATTGATAATATTTCTTACTTATAGCAGTCAAAATGAGGGGGATATTTACTTTTAGGTATCTTCAATGAGGAAGTATCAAAATTGACGGAAAAAATTACCCCCAGTTTCATGGGTCCAAATCAAAGGGGAACTTTTTCCCAACTTCCAGGTGTCCAAATCGAGGGGAAGATTTTTTTTCACTTTTTGGGCTAAAAATCGAACCTTGATTTTTGTTTTACTTTTGAAAGTTGGAATGCAAAGGTTTTCTTTTTTTAACTTTGTTGATGCTCAAAATAGAGGTGGGGTGATATTTTTGGGGGGAACGGTGCAGTTCAAAATCGAGGATGGAGATTTGTCCTCTATATCAGAGAAAAAAACGTTCCCTATCAGTTGTGACAATAGAGAGGGAACGTCTATGTTCATCTCCAGAAGACAAAATTGAGTTGTAAATCATGGGATAAAACTCATTTTCTCATTTTCAGATGTCAAAATCGAGAGAGGACTTTTACTTTCATTTCATGATCTCAAAATAAAGTTGAAACTCTTCCTCCTTTTCAACATTAACCTCCTTCCCTTTCCAAACATATACCCCAATGGTCCTTTTTACTATTTGCCAAAATTTTTGAACATAACACACCCTTGTGCATTAATCCTTTTTTAACAATAGTACCCTCTTTCTTAACATTTTATCTCCTTTCTTCCTAAACATTAAGCCTCCATATTCAACTGCTCATTTAAAACTTTCTACTATTTCTTAACATCAGATCTCTCGTTTTTGCATCAATCATTGGAGATTAGCCAAACTTTTTATAAAGCACTAACGCCCTGTAATTTATGAAGACGCACAAGGCACTACCATCCAGAGATGGCACAGATAGATTGTACGTGAAGTGGAAAGATAGTCGCTGAGGATGAAATAGCCTAAACGGGATTCAAAAGGTATGTGCAAGCAAGCAGTGGAGATATTGCAGTGCAACAAACAACAAAAGCTAGCGAACGAGAGGGTTGCAAAGATAACATTGAAGGAAAAATGGGAAGAAAAAAACTACTTGGAGAATTCAAGAGACGGATAGAAAATATCAAAGATAACCTGCTAAATAATAGACATGGCCTTGTCTCCAGATCACAGTGTGAATATTAAAGAGAATGAAAAGCTATGGGAATGCCAGGACTTGGCGAAGGGAATTAAAAAAAGTCTGGAATATGAAGGTCAGGGTAGCACTGGAAACTGTGCAATTGACATTGAAAACGTGATTGAGAAGTGTGAGATAAGAGGAAAGATTGAGACTACGCAGACCACAGCGCTAATTGAGTCTGCGTGAATGCTGAGGAGAGTACTGAAAATGTGAGATTAACAGATTCCAGTCGTCAACAATGACAGCTAGAAAAAAAACGGCAGTGAATGAATCGAAGATTGGAGATCTGAGGAGACATACAACCACTTAAACTCCAACGATGAAAATCAGAAATCTGGTAACATATTGCAAACTCCAGCGCTGCAGTGTCATGTGGAAACACTGGACGAAGGTTGGAGACTCGAGCAGAATTATTTTTACTCTGTCCCCAGCAATAAGCACAAGACAACTTGTGTTAACATGCAATAATAATAATTACTATTATAATCCTAGCTGCTACAGAGTCAATTCTCCTCTTACGTTTATTCTGACGAGATGATTACAGCAACTTTTGTGTTGCATATCTTCCAAATATTATATGTTCATTAGGGTGGGCTACTCGTCACTAATTGCATTTCCAGTGTTTTAATATTGATGCAATCAGCAGCGAAGAGTTGCCTCCCTTTAATTAAGTGAGGATTGTTCTTGTTCTTGTTGTTACCTTGGAAAGTCAACTCAAGCCTGAGTTGGAAAATGGTAATAATAGCCAAGCCTCTTTTTGTTATATTCAATAATATGCATTGATTCTCTTCTGAGGCTGAATAGTTAATAACGTTGGACGCCATTTTAAGTGATTAACTTGACAGATGAGAACGTTACCATTGCATTAATATTTCATTTCTGGCGTTTCCAGATACAATTAACCGATTTTTTCTTCTTTTGTTCTCAACGTAGTTTTTTTTCGAATTTTCTGTTGAGCATATTAATGATATGGAAACTTTTTTTCTCTTCTTCTTCTTTTTTTTCTTCTTCTTCACTTTCTTCTTCTTCTTCTTCTTCTTCTTCTTCATGTGGAGGGGCAGGGCCGGGTGGTTTCTATTTTTACTGATCTGCCTCGCGTATCTTTCAGTTATTGTTTGATACGCCCTTATACAGATCACTAGGAAATATTTATGACTGTGTAATCCATAATTGCCTCGCCAGTATTGAAGCCCAGGTGAAAACAAAGGACTTCCTAGGCTGGCAGACCTTCCCAATAAGACTGATTGCCATAAACCAATTTTCCCAGTTTCATATTACCAACTACGTCGTTTTGGTCTGAATAAGGCGAAGCTTAAACAATAGGGGATTTAGTAAAACTTTAATTCATACGAAAATAGCGGATGACGAGATGGCGGTAGACGAAGAGGCAATTACTATTGATTCATATACGAAAACTTTTTGAGCGCTCCCAGACCAAAAATAGGCTGACGATGGCATGTTAGGCTGATTTGATAGAGATTGGGATGGTGGGAGGTGCACAAGACATGTGTGTTAGAGAGAAATGAAGAGGGTTCTTGCTGCCTCTATAATATGTCACTGTAATAGTGGACGCTATTTTCGCCTTCTTCCGTAAAAAATGCAGGGGGTTTCTGTAATACGTCCTGTACGCTATCCAATGGAATAAGGGCTGGCAGTTTTTTTTTCCGAAATTGATACTACTGTAGTGAGTTTGGTTCTCCCTGGGTGATCCACTACAACGGCTACCTATCTAAGCCAAATTGAATAACTATACAGAGAGCCTTATCTTCTATCTGTATGCTAAAATGATCCCTTGGACTATGTCTGGCAGTGTTCATGCTTTTTTGATATTTTTAGCAATCATCGCCCAACAGAAGGCGAGAAAAATAAATGAATTATCGATCAGCAATCTCAACCTTCAGAAACAAGTTGATCTTGATAATCCTAAAAAGTAGAGTATGCAACCAATGCATTCTCCCGATAGTCACTTATGGAGCTGAAACATGGAACCTAACCAAGTGACAAACCCGCAAACTGAGATACATGCAACATGCACATAAAAGAATTATGCTGGGCCTCACATGGAGAGACCACAAGACTGCACAATATATTAGGAAGAAAAGGCTCAAGAAGACTCAAGTGGGAGTGGGCTGGCCACGTTGGTCACGTTGCGAGAATGGAAGACAACCGATGGACATCATAACACACCACAGTGATCCCAAGAGATCACATGAGAAACCAAGGCCAACAGAAAACAAGATGGAGAGATGAACTAGACAAATTCAGAAAATACTGGCTCCACGACGCCCATGATAGAAAAATGTGGCGGATCCTGGGGAAGGTCTAAATCCAACGACTGATGTTAGAAGAATGATGATGATGATGATGATGATTGTAAGTTTTATATGATCACCACCCCCTTAACACATGCAGCAAAAATACGTTACTCAGGTGACAGCTTCTATTGGGTGACTAACAAGACCAGTTTTAATTTTTTTTTTTTACATCTTTTGAACTTTGGTCTAGATTCTGTCAGTTTCTGAACTGCATAGAAGTGTTTACTGAACTTTTTTGATTTGATACTTTTTTGGTACTTATTCTACATTACTGTTTCCGTCAGAAATAGTAATTTATCAAGAACGTAGTCAAAAAGGAGGAAATAGAGAACTTAATATTGGAAGGCGACAATTTGACGCAACGTGAGAATCTAGAAGACGTCAAATCCCGAGAGTGAAATCAATGACACCTTGATGAGAAATCACCAGATAAAGTTTTTTTTTTTTTTCAGGATGTCTCTTACTTTATCCTTTTTTCTTTCAGCTTTTCTCAAATCGCTGTTGAAGTTGTACTAATAATACACTTTTTGACATTTTGCAAATTTTGATTGCTGATATCGGAGAATTATCTTAATGTAATATTGTTTTAAAGTGGATGATTGGTTTGCATCCACATGGTTCAGTAAATCATTTGAGACAAAGTCAAAAACAAACGGAAGAATCCTGCAAATTTGTCCCTTACAATGTTAAGAACACTTTTTCCACCTATAATGAAAGACAGACCCGCAAATTGAGAACCATGCAACGTGCGCATGAGAGAATAATGGTAGGCCTCACACGGAGAGACTACAATACAGCCCAGTACATCTGAGAAAAGACAAGAGTCAGGGACATCATAGAATCCATTAAAAATCTTAAATGGCGGTGGGCTGGCCATGTTGCAAGAATGGCAGACAACCGATGGACATCACGACTCACGACAAGGATCCCCTGAGACCACATGCGCGACCGAGGCCGGCAAAATATTAGATGGAGAGAAGAGCTATACAGGTTCAGGAAGTACTGGCTCCGCGACGCCCATGATAGGGAAGTGTGGCAAATCCTGGGGAACGTTTATGTCCAACGACGGACGCTAAAAGACAGATGATGATGATGATGATGATGATGATGATGATGATGATGATGAAAGATTTCAGGAAATGAGTCGGACTGGGGTATTCTATTCTTGGTCAGGCAGTCATATATATATATATATATATATATATATATATGTATATATATGTACAAATATATTAACGCTCCCCTATTCAGGATTGAGCACTCTTTAAGTGAGGTAACTCGTTCATTGTAAGCTTATGCAATGCTCTTCCACTGGAATAGAACACCCTGGTGGATGGGGAATATATGCTAAATAGATATATCGCTCATGTTCCACCTTACTGACCGTCCAGTTTCATGACGAAGAGGTAGGATACCGGTCTCCGGGTCTGAAGTGAAGGTTTCAATCCTGCCTCCTGGTACTGGATGAGATAATGGATAGTCTATAGCCGCACTGAATAGTTGTAATACAACGAAACAGCTGTTTGTGGATGACACAATGATATATATATATATATATATATATATATATATATCAAAACACGGATCGGGGATGCAATATAATATAATATAATATTCACAATTCAATATCCGATGTATGACACTCAATACATTAAACATTAAGTTGATTCAGAGAATGGCTACAATTATAATGGAATAAAGATTCGCTACAAAAACACGTTTCTGTTTGAACTCTTCTAAGAATCCCAAACAGCGCAAAAACATAAACATATTTGTGCTGCAAATCTTTATTCCAATATATGTAAATATGTATGTGTGTGTGCTTGTGTGCGTATATCATGTTGAAATTCTATTTGAAATTATCACTCGTTATTACACTAGACAACGTGAAATTGAAAAAACAATCAAAGGAAATTGGGCGGCTTCAATTGTTTATTTTATTTCCGTTGTCTAGGTAAAACAATATTTTCCCTGTGTGATAATCGAAGATTATTTCAAGTGAGAGTTTCCATATAATATTACGCAATTTTTTATCATTCTGTCGGGTCATATATCCATTTCTCAATAACATATATACACCCACACACATACACAGACACACAGACGCACACACACACACACACACATATATATATATATATATATATACATATATATATATATATATATACATATATATATATATATATATATCGTCTATTGAGTTTACGATATATATATATTTAAAAATTGATATATGATCCGATAGAATGGTTAAAAATTGCGTTTTATCATATAGAAACTCCTATTTTTGAATGATCTCCTCTCATTACACGGTTAATGTATCACTTGGCCTAGACAACGTAAATAAAATAAACTAGTAAAACAGCAGCCCCATTTTCGCCAATAGTTTTTTCCATTTATGTTGTCTTGGCCAGGTGATACATTAACCATGTAATGACGGAAGATACATAATGTAAACCAATTTCAAGGTGAGTTTGATAGACAACATTGAAACACTGAAGTTTGGAAACTGGATAATGTTTATTCCCTTTACACGTTTCGAGAAACTGTTTTGTCTTTTTCTTTTGTTGTCAATTTTTTTCCAATTGCAATTGAACAATTATAACTTTGCATCGTTAATCCTCTCCTAACCTTGTTATTCACAAAATTTTATCATTTTCCCCATTTGACAAGTGATGAGTAGAGAAAGCAGTCCCTCCAAATACGTATCGAGAATAAATACGATTCAGTAACCAAACTATCGTGTTTCCATCTTGTCCATTAAATTCACCACGATGTTGGATAAATTTCATCCATTTCCCTCCCCCTCTCTGTCTCTGACTCTGTTTCTCTTTCTTTCTCTCTCTGTCTCTCTCTCTCTCACTCTCTCTCTCTCTCGCTCTCTCTCTCTCTCTCTCTCTCTATATATATATATATATATATATATATATATATATATATATATATATATATGTGTGTGTGTGTGTGTGGATATATGGAAGACACATAGACATAAGTGAAAGCAAAAAAGGAATTATTTTCATTTTTTGAATCATTTTGTTTTTTAATATTCACTGACTGATTCCAACATATCAGTCATTCTGTAATGGAGAGAGTGAATGAATAGAGGTGTATGTTATCGACTCTAAATAGTATTTTTTTCTTTTCCCGACTCGTTCTTTTCCGTTGACATCTGGTTTTTAAATCGTCCAAGATGCTATATTCCACTGTTATCTGTGGGTTTTGGTCTATCCTTTTTATTACTCTGCGGTCAATAGAATCAAGAGACAAAATATACACAAAATCAAATGATCAAAACATTTCAATCCTGCAAACCATGAAACAGAAAGATAGCCTACGCTGCAAACAACTTACATTCTCTGACACATTCACCAGTTTCATAACTAAAAAACTTTCAAAATTCATCACGAGATTGATTGCAAGAACACACCATTATTTACTTACAGAATGAATTATTATTGAAATAGCTGATTCATTAGATAACAACAAACCTTTTCCCGTTAAATACCACTTTACACTACTAAACCATGAGTTTAACATTGACACAAAATTTACTATTATAAAGAAAAAAAACATATCTAACAATACCACACCTTTTCTGTAATGTCATGAGGATAAACAGATCCCAAGTTTGCAAACATATCTGCTGAATGGCTTAAACACTTATTCAAATCATTTTTGATATTATGAATTAAGACACAACATGTTAAGCCCCTGGGATATTTATTTCAGTGTGTTAAGTGTATACAAATTATATAGGCGGACACACATCTAATGAATATATTTGCATAACATTTAATAACTTTAATATTTATGATGTTTTAATAAAACCGCAAAACATTTTCAAATTTACGATTTTAAAAAGGCATATCAGTATTGTTACATGAGCAGAGCTTACTTTCCAGTTTCCAATCAATCTATAGCGTTTAAAGTGCAATTAACAAAAAAGTTTCGAGAAAAAGCAAGATAAGCATTCATGGGCACATTTGAAAATGAAATACTTTTTTTCACGAAAAAACAACCCCTGAATGAACTGTAATTGCAAATCTGCAATTGGGAAATGAAAGAAAGATAAAAATATAATTCATACCCAAATATAAGAGTCCCTTCTGTCGGATCATATAGATCCATTTCTTGATATATTTATGAGAAATGGATATGTATGATCCGACAGAATGATTGTAAATTGCGTTTTATCATACAGAAACTTAATTGTAATGATTTCCTGTCATTACGTCATCATAATTAATTTCCTACAGCTACTAAATGTTCTCTAATTGTTTATTCTATTATGTTGTCTGGGCCAAGTGATACATTAACCGTGTAACGGCGGGAAATTATCTTAAATAAGTTTCTATATAATTTATCGCAATTCATAATCATATACTTCGATGGGAGTAGGTTTGTTGCTTTTATTCTGTCTTTTTGGTTGATGGTGGGTAAGACTTCTTTTGTTTTTCTCAAAGGGGTGGTGTATGAGTGCTTGTATCATTTTTCGAAATGACTGTCAGTTGTTAGCCAATACCTTGTATTTTGGTGTTGTTGAGAAATGATCATTCTAGCACATCACAAACTTTTTTATCTAAGACAAGCCGAACACCGACGGAGACAGGACACATACACCCCCTGGCCCCTGCCTCTCATAGACCCATCTCATTTCAAACCAAATGTCACCCTCATTCGCACAGATACAAAGACCTCCCCTCCTGCACCGATAAAACAACCAAACAAAAGAAATATTCACATTCTCCTCCTATGCATCGATATGTACGCAGCAGATTTTTTTTCTGTGAATTACCGTAAATATTCTTCTCTGAAAAAGATGGCTGGCCCCTGTCGAAATGCATCGAATTATGTCCACAGAATAATCATTAAAAAATGTGTGGTGTAACACCTATCTCTTGAGTTTTTCTTTCCACTTTCCTATCGTCATTTTCATATATATATTTGTGTGAGTGTGTGTGTGTGTGTAAGTCAATAAATCAGTAGCTAAATAATGAAAAAACATTTATTTTATTCTGCGAATATTTATTTTTTCTTTCTTGCAAATACACTTAACCGAAAGCTCCTCCATAAATCACATATCAAAATTCAGTTAATAACTTCCCAGGCGTATTGATGCTTCATGTATACACAGTAGTTGGTCTATAAGAAAGGCTTTCTAACTGCAAAACTATATAGGCTTTATATGTGGCTAGTTACGAATATTAGCTGGACTGCATGGATATCTCTCCTTGTGTATCTCCACGTTATGTCCTACCACAGCGTATGTGGTTAATTGCTAAGCTTTGCTAAGTCTGACACAAGGCAACAGTATTTGGTTACCCAGAAATAAATATCTAAATATCTCATTCACAAACTAAAGCTATTTGTGTTTTGTTTGTTGTTGTTTGTTTTTTCTTGTCTTTTCTTTATTTATCGTGTGTGTGCGTGAGTATGTGTGTGTTTAAGCTGTCATTTTTTTACTAGATCCGACACATTACGCTGCTGGATATTGTGGCTCACAACAAGATTATATGAGAAATTGTGGCTGGCAAGAATAGGATAGCGAGATGATTTAAACAAATTTAGGATGGTAACACGTAGGACTAAGGAATAACAGATATGAAAAAGGCCGATGGTGACGATGGTGATGGCATAATAGCCAATGTTCTAATTGGTAAAGTAGTTTATCTTCTGCCATATTTGTCTTCTGCTGAATGTACGCGTTGATCATCTTTTTCAGCTCACATCCATCCGGGGCCCTCACGGGGTTTGGTATATACGGGCATTTGTTAGGAAGACCAACTTCCGGTCTAACAGTCCTGTCGAAGCTTCGTTCTGCTTACAAGTCACGTAGTATTCCCTAACGTAAGTTTATTTTGTGTCTGGCAGTGTTCGCACTTTTCTTTTTAAACCAGGGCTTCTTTGGTGAACACCGACCAACAAAAGGCGAGAAAAGGAAGTTATTCATTGATCACCAATCCAAGTACTGACCAGGCTCAACTTCGGTGATCTTGAGAGAATTCCTACGTGATTTTGGCCGTAAACCCCTCGGGAAAAGGTTCCTAAGTCCTGAACTTTGTGCTGACTGCTTAGCAGAGAAACATTGAGTAGGATTTCAAAAGTCTTTGATATGACCTGGCGGGAGATTAAACCGTGGCCTGCCGAACTAGATGCGAGCACCGGGAAACGGTGATCGCTTTGTCTTGCGTTGCAATAAACTGAAAAGCCGTTATGTTAAGATCCGAGCATCAAAATTCCTTCGAGACCGGGGTATTTGAATAATGTATGAGTTTGAAACCGACAACCACAACTGTCAACATAGATTTCTTCAGTTTTCAAGAGACCACACAAACGAAGCTAGAGGGCTGAAATTTTGAATATCTACTCTTTTATAGATTTTTACTAGGGTTTTTGATCTACAACGTAATTGGACGCTAAATTGGTATCTTAATTAGTGTCTAATAGCGTTAACGCTTGTTTTTGTTTGGTTTTTTTCTTTAATTCCGACTTTTTTCTCCAGTCACCATCTCCTTACAGAAAGTGAGAGAAGTAATTTATTCATTAATCGCTACTTTGGGAAATTTTGTTAATTGATCTACCCTAACACAGATGTTGGACACGTGACTGTTTTTACCGAGCAACTAACCTGACCTGTTTTAATTTCAAATCAGCCCAATAAAGTAGTTTCTATTTTCAGGATGGAACTCCGGGCCATAACAGTTCTCGGAATGGGCAGCTAATGATCTGCGAAGAGACTGGAACTTCTTGGCTGTCAAAATTAATCTTTGTAGTGATTAGAAACGAAAGGATTTTAGTTGATATAGCCTGAATGCTCAAGACGAACAAATTGAAGACTTCTCTTTATCTCATTCCGATATTATTATTACAAACTAAAACTTTCTTTCTATCGTTTTGTCTTTTTCTTCATTGGTCTTTCTATCTATTTATCTATATCCATAGATAGATAGAAAAAATGTGTTAAAGTATGTATATATATATATATACATATATATATATATATATATATATATATATATACATATATATATACATATATATATATATATATATATATATATATATATATATATATATATGTATATGTATTGGCTTCGCAAAAGAAGATTGCTCAGAGGTGATATCCACAGTGGTTGGACATCGAACACTTGGACATGTGCACAGAATATCCCTCAATCCTGAACAATTGATATTCCAAGTGAGGCCTGTTTAAATACACATACACATATATATACATATATGTATAAAGAGACTGATATATATATATATATATATATATATATAGAGAGAGAGAGAGAGAGAGAGAGAGAGAAAGAGAGAGAGAGAAAGAGAGAGTAAGAGTGAGAGACTGATATATATATATATATATATATATATATGGAGAGAGAAAGAGAGAAAGAGGGGGGACAATATGTATGTGCTAGTATTCAATAAGCGTAAGAGATAAGTAAGGAGTAAGTAAAAACTACCATTGAGTGGAGATTATTTTATCTTTGATATTTAGTAAAAAGATGTTGTGCTCATAGTTATGTATATATATATATATATATATATATATGAATATAAGTAGTAATAGTGCTATCCACAGACAGCTATATCATTGTGTTACAACTCTTCAGTGGGGTTAAAGATTCGTTATCCAATCAAGAGCCGCCAGTCGGGATTGAAACCTTCATTCCAGACCCGAGGGTCGATATTCTACGACTGTTCACCATCAACCAGAATGCTCAATTCAAGAGTTTGAAGAGCATTGTATAATATTTTTTTGCAGATGGGTGCCTTACCCTAAGAATGCTCAACCCTAAGGGGAAAGCGTTAATAATGATTAATGATAGTGTCATCCACACTCACACACTTATATATATATAACTTCTTACACCCTCAGCAAACTATCTAACTTTTTCTCCTTCTCCCTTCTTAGTATACTACCTTTTTCACCCTCCCTCCTTACTTCATTACTAAACTACCAAACTTTTTTCCTCTTTTCTGCCTCCTCTACCATTCTATCAAACTACCTAACCTTCATTTCTCCAAGCTCCCTTCCTACCCTCGTATCAAACGAGCCAACCTCACCTTCTACGTTAATACTGGAGGTTTGAAAGTTGAGAGCAAGTTGGAAGAAACAAAATAATATTAAGCCGTTTTTTCTCGGATACAAGCAATAGAATAGAGAAAGGAAATGAAAAATAAAAAAAGATCAGGAACAGCATTTGAAGAGAACGAATTTCCCAACTAAATTATAAGAAACGGCGGAAGAAGCCGAGTTGACAAGGGCACAATATTGTTGCATCTAAAAATGGTAACGGAATCAATGGCAAAGGGAAACGAAATTTCAATCAGAGCTGGAGAAAAAAACAGACGGGAAGTGTGGGGATGGAAAACGAAAATTCGACAGCAAATTGTTAACAAAAACTTGGTTAGAATCAGAGGAAAGGATTCTTTTTTTGAAAAAAATAAAAAAAAGGAGGAAGGAAATAAACTCCACGAGTAAAAAAATCAGCTATTTATATGAACTAAATTTAGGGGAACTTCTTGGTGGCTTCGTTTCTTTTTCTGTAGAGACCCTTTTGTGTTTAAACACGATCTGATGGGGAAAAAACATGTATTCAACATAATGCATACGCGTTGCTGAAAAAAGTACACACACACACAGATATATACATATATATATATATATATATATATATATATATATATATATATAAATATATATATATATATATTGTAAGAAAATGGGTGAGGTTTATCCGATATAATAGACAATATGGGAACTCGAAAATTAGGAAATACAATTCATTTTCCTAATTCACAACTTTCCGTATGGTTGGTTAAATCAACCCTATATATAAATCCATATATATATATATATATATATATATATATATATATATATATATATATATATATATATATATGTATATATATATATATGTATGTTTATGCGTGTGTGTGTGTGTGTGTGTGTGTGTGTGTGTGTCTGTACGCGAGTGTATAGTACAAATCCAAAGTTTGAGAAATTATTTTATCCGAGTTGAGTTCAGACTTTAGCTGTTACCTTTTGTCGGCAGAATCTTGACTCCATATTTTCACAACTCATTCAGATTATTATTTCAAAGGAGAGTGTTTGAAATTGATTTCCAAGGTACTCCCCAAACAGCATAACGGCAAACTGTGTTACAGGCTTGGTCATTGGGGATAAAGTTCAACGAAAGAATTGGAAAATGAGAGAAAGCTACTAGCTGTTTGCAACACCAAGACGACGGGAAGGAGGAAGGGAAGTGTGGGATGAGAGTTGCCAAATTGGCCATTTTCTGGCTAGTTGTCTGAGTTAGCCAATAAATATCCACGATAGCCAATTAAATCTGATGTGTGATAAAGGTAAATTTACACTTTTTTTTCAATAAATAATTTACTATTGAGTCTCAATGTAAATTTATTTTCTTCGATAGCTTGGCTGGAAATTGAAAAATCTAGCTAATTTCAGCCATTTTTAGAGACAGTTTCAGCGTTAGATAACAAACCATACTTTGTATCACTGGATGGGACAGGAAAGGAATTTCGGTGACCATAGAGTCAAGTCAATCAACTTCTCTTGTCGAATCCAATATATAGCCCAAATCTATTCATAATACCTAATCACTGACAATCTTTCCTTTCCTCATTTTCAATGTTATTCTGGGATAAAGTTATTTATATTGAAAGTAAAATGAGTTCGATACATTTCTTTGGTAAAATTATTTCAACGCAATCATTTAAACAATCATGTAGTATTCAATTACATCATTCACGTACTAACCATGTTCTGTCAGTAACGCGTGAATCAATTCCTGACCACTGACAATTTGAATAGAGACAGTCGGATTAACAAATTTTAGATCAATAACTGAAAAATTCGGTGTTGAAGTATCAATTTATTTTCTAGACCAGTTTACGCTTGATCTAAAAGTCCAAAATCCGAAACTTTGTAAAAGCCAACATGTTGTCATAAGTGGGATATTCCACACCTGACCTCAGAGAGGTGAGGCTGGTTTCCAAGGCCCTTATAAATCCATCCCGACCAAAGTAAAAGATTGGGGAAATATTATATCGGAATGGAGTTGACCTTTATGCCACGCTTCAGAAACAGAAAACTTGTGTGTGTGAGTTTTTGGGATATCATTGGCGGCTATAAGTCTACTGCTGGCCAAAGTCCTTTTCCATCTTCTTACGTACAAGTAACACCTCTATTTTCATTTTTTTTTAGATTTTTCATATTCAGCAAGCGTTGTAAAGCCGCTGAAAGAACATCGTTCATCGACGCGAGTCTAAAAAGATATCGTGTAACTATGCAATTATATTTTTTTTTCAAATCGGCCAAATTTTTGACTATCGTAGACTCTATTGGCTAAATTGGGAGAAGAATCGGTTAGATATGGCCAAAAATAGCTTAGTTGGCAACGCTAGCGTGATTCTTTGAAGCGAAAGCCAAGCTGCGTGCTGATTTGTTCATTAATCGTGGGCTTATGCCACTATTCTTGACATCAATTGTTTAACGTTGTTCAATCATCGTGTTCCTCTTTCTGGTGTAACCAGTGAGATGTTGTGGGATTTAATAAGGGGTTTCATGATAGCAAGAGTATTTACATTCTACGCAGAGCTTCAGAGATTTTCCATTGGCTGGAAACCTAGAAAAAATCGCACGACTGTTGAGATTCCTTCCGTCAGTTCACTTCAAGTCATAAAGTATTTGAATAAATTATCTACAGTCTGTGTGTACAGGGTACATATGAAACAAATTGATTCGTATTTTGCATTGGCCCCATTCCCAAGATATCTCATTATGTACATGCATATATTTCAAAATCCAAAAAAGTAAAAAATAAAAAATATTTTTTTTTTTTTTTTTAAATCAGGAATATTCCTGGTCCCAAGCATTCTGGATAAGGAATCCCCCCCCCCCCAATACAAAAAATCAGTGTAAGAGTAATGGTTGTTTTAGTCAAATCCTACCTATTCTCTCGTCAATTACATAAACAGGCTATTGGATTTATAATCTTTTCTCTACTATTTGAAAGTAGAACGTTTCTCAGAAATGTTTTGTGAGCAGAAATGGCACAAACCGAATAATCAATCACCATTAATCTATAAGCACAAATTTTCAGCGTTCCCAGACTCAAAAAATAGTGATGATGATATATTAGACTGAGTGGTACAGGAAGGTTTGGGTGGTAATGCGAGCTGGATTCTTGGTGGAAGAGGAAAGGAGTTGTGCTGCATCTATTACTGATCTATCCCCAATAAATGCTGAACACCATTTTCGTCTTCTGCGTTTCTTTTTAATTAGCAGAGTACCTGGTTCCGTTTCGAGAGTGCATGTCTGGAAGAGGCCGAAGTTTATTATGTGTGAAGCAGCTGGTTATAATTGTCAAGTGAATTAATTTTCCGACCGTCGTTCGAAATTTCAGCTTCGGTGTATATCGCTTACTTCTTTTAAGTGTTGTCAATTTCTGAATTTCATATCTAAAGTTAGATAATCAGAGCAGATGTCAAGGGATATAATTTATATAAACTATGAAGAGAGATCTATGATTTTTTTTTGTTTACTCTATCTTTATTGAATTACAGGAGAATCGCTGTTCAAAACAACTTCAAACTTGACATTTTGTGAGCTAACTGATATATCTCGTGACAATCAACTTTGCACAATGGCCAGTTATCGAGTTAGCGCGGTACACGCACATACAACGAGCTTTCTTCAATTGTAGCTAGATAAGCAAAAAAGTGGCGTAAAGCGAACATTCGGTGAGCGGGGACTTCTTGTATTCCTATATCATTAGGTAAAACAGATTTGAGTAACAATGCTCTATGTGGAGTTACCTCCCTTATCCCCCGACAGAAATCTCATCCGCCAGAAATCTTTTTTTGCTAACACGTCAATGTTGCTCTCACTAATTTTATTTGATGAGTTGTCGGCAGTTGTTTAATAGAGGGGGAAATGCGCTTAGAATGTGACTGCTGTCTTTAAAATTAGGATTTAAAGTCTCTTCGGCAGGGCTTTTTTTGTTTTGTTTTTTCTTTATTGATTGCCCAAAGGGAAAAAATCTTTCCAGATTCATTATGCGAGAAAACATTGCTAAAGTTTTTAAGGGAAGTAGATACTTTAAATTTGCTTGTCAAAAGATACAGGAATCTTTTTTTGTTGCTAATCTTTGGTTTAATGCATATAAGCCAACGGCGTTGTTTGAATAACACACAAAGTCATACATTGGCTCTAAATAGGTTTGTTGTTTGTTTATTTTTTATCAAAAAGTGTAATTAGACAGCATATCCATCAGAAATTAACAAAATAATGAAATTAAAATCCTGTCTTTTGTTTTTTTTTCCTATTGAAACGTCTATTTAGCATGACAGATGTGCATTTTCCGTCGTACATTGATGAATTCGCAATGTGCGACCCGATCCAGAACAAAAACAGACTTCTAATTTCATTATTTCATTAATTTCTAATGAATACGATGTTTGATTATACCTTTTAATGAAAAAATATATTTTAGAGCATTTGTATGATTCCTTGAGCCTATGTAAACTATTTAAACAATGCCGTGAGCTTATGTAAACAACGAGAACAATCCTCACCAAATTAAGGAGAGTAAAAATAAAATTCTCCTGCCAATATTCGGAACGATGACCATCTTATCAACCGCCTTGTTTTCCTACCGACTGAGTTATATTGACAAGTATTATACATCAGCCAACAATTATGTTTTAAATCTATAAAGAGTCATTTCATTCTAATAAATACCCTATAAATTTCCTTACCTCAATTGGAAATCACTACCAAATGATTAGTAAACGGCTCTCTTACTGACTGAGCCAAACTGATTAGTCTCACTTATCTACAAATCGTATCTTACAGAAAAGGAAGGACTTGTTTCATTCCAGTAAATCAATTATCAATTGTATACGAAATAAAATATAGACATTTATTTATGATGCCGTTTTATCATATAGAATAGAAAAGTTGTAATGATCAATTTAATAGGGAATATATGCAGAAATATAGTTTGACCCTGTATTTGTATTCAAAGGTCACGGCACCAAAATGAGAACCTGTTACATAACCGTGTCCCTCAAGTACACATTGTTTAGGCTCGATCTTTGAGTTTTTAACGACCTGCAGAGAGCGGATACAATGGAGAAACGTAGTTCCATGACATATGAGAAATTTGACTTTGGAACGAAAAAGTCTGAACCAGAGAGAAATAGATCAGATATAACACGATGCATACTTTTTGATACGTTGTTATCTATTGCGTAATTCTCTATCGGAAAAGCTGTAAACAAGAAATGTATTCCAACATTTGTACATAAGCATCTCGGAGACATTTTTTGTCGAATGAAAGACTCCGTTTAATCGACGTCATTTCCCTAAATAATCGTTGCTGACTTTCAAACTTAAGCGGACACATTGGGCGACTTCCTTAATCTATTTACTCAGTCTCCAGGTATTTCTCTTTTCCGTCTGTTTATTTTCCATTAGCTTCTAGCTTGGTCTCACCAAAGAAACCGACTTCTTCGGATCACTTTTTCGAAATCTTCACTTTTTTTGGATTCTTTCAAAACATCTGAACAGATTCTTACTGTCAATTGATCAACCACGTCATGTGAATAATTTATATGTCATGTCCGTTTGTTAGATTGTTTTAATTCCATGTGCTGGTAGAACCCCGGAAGATATTTTCAAAACTTTCAGATTAGAAACCACAGGGGTTTTTGCTTAAACCGTTGCTAACTCCACAGAGCTGTCTGATAAAATGGTTTACTTGATTATCATAAACTTATTTATGCGTAATTTTATGATTTCAAATCAAGGTAGAGAAGAGCCAATTTCGTATACCGCTTAAGTTTAACGGGAAAAAACTGTATATTTAATTCACCCGAATTCCATCATCATCATCATCATCATCAGTCTTTCAACATCTGTCGTTGGACATAGAACTTCCCCGGAATTCATCACACTTCTCTATCGTGGGTGTCACTGAGCCAGTACTTTCTGTATTTGCCTAGCTTGTCTCTCCATCTAATATTCTCCCGGCCTCGGTCCTGCAAGTGATCTCGGAGGACCCATGTCGTGAGTCACGATGTCCATCAGTTGTCCACCATTCGTGCAACAAGGCTAGCCCACTGCCATTTGAGTTTTATGATGGATTCTATGATGTCCCTGACTCTTGTCTTTTCCCTGGATGTACTGTGCTGTCTTGTGGTCTCTCCATGTGAGGCCCAGCATAATTCTTTCATGTGCACTTTGCATAGTTCTTAATTTGCGAATCTGTGTCTTGGTTAGGTTCCATGTTTCAGCTCTATAAGTGACTATTGGGAGGATGCATTGGTTATGCACCCTTCTTTCTAGTATTAATGGGATTGAGGATTGATTCTTTTTGTTCATATTATTGTTGTTACGGTTGATAAATCAAAGTCAACCTAAGCCTCCGTCTTGGACTGGAATTCGACTGTGGTATTTGATATTTACTGAGTCATGTTACTGTCAAATCGAATTCGATATAAGTTAAGTAACGTGAAGTCAAACCAGTACCAAGATGGGTGACCGTTTAGAAATTGCGAAAGCAGTAACCAACTCGGGAGACATCCACTGTGACCATGTTAATCTCCAAACATTTCGAGCATTGCTTCCCTTTGGGATTCTTCAGCATGGTCAGGAAAGGAAGAGAGGAACTTTGAAACGGCATGTCCCCCCATACTAAGCGCTCAGGCATTGCAGCTCGAAATCCTAAAACTGCTAAGACCGTCTGCTAGGATATACGTCTTTATTCATGTACACTCCTTGTGGAACATTGGGTCCCTTTTGCAGTTTCAGTACCAAGCTGATTTGGAGTTACTAGCCCCAGTTGTAAGCATTATCTTTTGTTGTTCGTTTTTGTTGGGTTTTTGTTTTGTTTTTTGTACTGTATTTTTGTAATGTACTAATGATGGATTGACTCAATGGGTTAAAGGCTCCCATCTGCCGTGTAATTTATCAAACAGCCGGGAGAGTTGATTCATGCCTTCCCAATTGGCATTGTTGCAAGTGTATGCAAACAACACGAACCAAACTCAAACTAGGTTCGCCAATTCCATTTCCCATGTTGCTAAACGATACTCAACTTTGCAACTCGAAGCGAACTAAATACCATAGCCTAAAAATATTTAAAAAAAGTTGTCGGAGAGTGAGAAATTGGAAAGTTGCAGCGTACATTAATTTGTCAAACGGTTGTACAAAACAAAGTGCTCTAGCTTTCAGCACCTTGTCAAGTTATTCGCTCAGCAGAAAACGAACTATGAAGTTTCCCCATGTATAGATATGAAATACACGAATGCCTATATGGCTTTTATTACAGGGAATGAGCTCAAATTTAGGATTCAAATATTGCTACACAGATTTAGAGATTGATAAAGCACAATCTTCCTATTACAATTTCTACTCTGATCTCTGCTGTACAAATGTGAGCTTAGTTAATATCTATACAATTCGACGGTTGGACAAACTAAAGACAGCTTAAGGAATAGAATCATACGGAATAATACTGACGGGAATTCGAAAGTCAACATTCGTTCTCATCTAGCAAAAAAAAGGTCACATGAGATGAAAAGCGAAACAACTTTATAAAAAGACAGAAACATCCATGGGAGATACTCTCATTCCTTACAGATTTTACATAATACACTTGAAAAAGGTGATTGAATGAATAGGGTGAAATGTTGGTTTAACATCTAAGATGTGAAGAAGAGATTGGATTTTTCAAACAAAGGTGGAATGTTAATGGCTTTTCTCAAAGTTATAGACAAAACGTTGAAAGGTAAACATTTTGAAAGATGAGGCAAAACCTTGATTGTAAACTGCTTTGGTACGAAAACAACAGAATGAATTAACAAAAACGAGCGTCTTGACGGTTGAGTAAAATTATATAGAAAGCAAAAAAATCACTATTCGATTAGTTGAATGTTTGGTGTTTGGATGGGTGATCATCTGTCTTGGGGTTGCAGACGTAATTATATAAGTGACAGGTTCCGTTTCTGGAATATAATTGCAACGAAGAAGATGAAGACTCCAAGGATAGATAAATAGATACGAACAAAGTGAGATAGATAGATAGATAGATAGATAGATAGATAGATAGATAGATAGATAGATAGATAGATGGATAGATATGAACAAACTGAGCTAGATAGATATGAAAGAATTTTGATAGATAGATAGATAGATAGATAGATAGATAGATAGATAGATAGATAGATATGAACAAACTGAGATGGATAGATAGATAGATAGATAGATAGATAGATAGATATGAACAAACTGAGATAGAAAGATAGATAGATAGATAGATAGATAGATAGATAGATAGATAGATAGATAGATAGATATGAACTTATCAAGATATGAAAAAACTTGGATAAATATGGACAGACTGAGATAGACAGATAAAAAGGTATGAACTGAGATGGATAGATAGATAGATAGATAGATAGATAGATAGAGAGAGAGAGAGAGAGAGAGAGAGGTAGATAGACAGATAGATGGATAATGAAGAAACTGAGATAGATAGATAGATAGATAGATAAATAGATAATTAGATAGATGGATAGATAGATAGATGATGAACAAACTGAGATAGATAAATAGATAGATAGATAGATAGATAGATAGATAGATAGATATGAACAAACTGAGCTAGATAGATATGAACGAATTTTGATTGATAGATAGATAGATAGATAGATAGATAGATAGATAGATAGATAGATAGATAGATAGATATGAACTTACCAAGATATGAAAAAACTTGGATAAATATGGACAGACTGAGATAAACAGATAAATAAATATGAACTGAGATGGATAGATAGATAGATAGATAGATAGATAGATAGATAGATACATACATACATACATACATACATACATACATACATACATACATACATACATACATACTGAGATAGATAGATAGATAGATATTTAGATAGATTGATAGATAGATAGATAGATAGATGGATAGATACATACATACATACATACATACATACATACAGACTGAGATAGATAGATATTTAGATAGATTGATAGATAGATAGATAGATAGATAGATAGATAGATAGATAGATAGATACATGCATACATACATACATACATACATACATACATACATAAGAACAGAGATAGATGAAACTAAAGGATTGATTATCTGATTCCAACATACCTGTTCGTGCATAAATCGAAATTGAATTTTACTTTCTTTTAATCATTCACAAATAATTACCAGCTTTATGTGCCTCTGTATTTTCATTCTATTTATGTAGGCGCTATTTTGGTATTTTTATTACATTTTTCTTTCAAAACAAAAACATCAACAACCTTTCAAACAAATCTTTATGCTAGGAAGCAGGTATGAATTTGTATGTTTCACAGTGTATACTTATTGATTGTATTATTTTATGTGTACACAGTATATACATACAGCCATTAGATATGACATCGATTAGTGATGTGACTCTCCTTCTCTCTCTCTCTTTCTCTCTCTCTCTCTCTCTCTCTTTCTCTCTTTCTCCCTATATATATATATATGTGTGTGTGTGTGTGTGTATATATATATATATATATATATATGTATATATATATATATATATATATATATATATATATATATATATATATGTATATATGTACGTGAAGAGAGGCATCTCATGCGAATTGCTTCTATAGAAGTGCTTCACAAGCGGAATAAGAGGCATCAGAGCAATTGTCATTCAAATGTTTACTGATCTTATTGATAGAAAATGTTCTTCCCGCCTTCCCAAAGCACTCGAGTCACGCGCAGGCCGGCTGTGTGCACTTTTAATCTACACATTAAAACATCAAACGCTTGTCGTCTCGATTTGCAAACATCTTAAAATCCCATGTTGAGTACCGAAACTCGACGCCACACACTCCTCCTCACGTCTCCCCCGCCCCATCTCTATCTGTCCGTACTTAGATCAAACATACCAATATATGTGAGGGGGCCCCTATAATCATCGTTCCTGTGCGCCAGTATTAAAAGCTTCAATATTTAACACCTTTCATAATCGATGTGCATCAGCAAAACATATAATGCAAATACCGATCACTGTGGCCCTGTAGTATAGAGTGTGCGCCTCTGGTTCCGTAGGCACTCGTTCAATCAACCATCGAGTCACAGCAAAGACTTTAAAAAGGTACTCAATGCCTGTGCTTTAAGCGAAAGGACTAGGATAGAGGAACCTCTGCCCAAAGGCTAAGTAATTAGGGTTAAATTACGTTGGATACTTGTATCATCGAAGTTGGGCAACGTCCGGTCAGGCCAGTGCCTAGATTGGTAACCATCGAGATACTATAAGCGATGCTGGGATTCAACAAGCCTAGCAAACTGGAAGTGGGTCTTATATTTAATAAGGTTACATGCCGAAAATGATAACATATACATATTCATTGTGAATTATCAAAATTTATTCAATGCGAATACAGTAGACTCTCGTTATTACGGCCCCTTGGAAATTTTCCGTTATAATGGTTGGATTATATGCCAAACCAAATGATAGAACTAAAAATTACTTCTTACTAATTTTTCACTCCGAGCAGCATTATCGAGGTGGTTTTAATTCAAGGGTTGAGAAATCTTCATGCTCACCCGATGCAAACTAATATATATAAGCAAAACAAAAGTCTGGCTAGAATACACAAAGAAGTGTGCCGAGAGTTTACAGAATAGGAAATTGTAAGCGGTTACGGAATGGACTATTAACTTACTAAAAGGACCATTTGGTTGCTAAATGGACCATATGATATTTTATATATTTGCACTACAAGCGACTATATGTATGATGAGTATATATGTGTGTATTTTATATATATATATATATATATATATATATATATATATATATATATATATATATATATATATATGATACTCACTGCAGTTTGACCACTGTACATTTTCAACAAATACATTTTTTTTTAAAACACATGTAAACACATGAATATAATTGAATAACTGTATGCCCAATCTACGCATGGCTATAAGCATACAGCAGGATGTATACTCTGATGTAGCAGTGCACTTTTTAGAGGGCTGTATGTTGCATTTGTTACTCGGTTATATATATATATATATATATATATATATATATATATATATATATATATATATATATATATATATACAAGTTACTTCCAAACTAACAACACAGATTTTGCTTACATAGAAAAACAAACCAGCCAGGACACTCGCAACGCAGAAAATTCCAGATCTTTCATTTTTTTCCATCTGGCTGAAGATGTGGGGTTATACCCAACGAAACGTCTCTGTATAATTACCCATTCACCCAACCTGTTTTCTTCATTGTCCCTAGAATTTTTCGCCATATATTTATGAATATATATATGTGTGTGTGTGTGTGTGTGTGTGTTTTAAGGAATAGAATGATTATATTATACTGGAACTATTTGAAATTGATCCCCCGTATCATTTGGTCCAGACAACGTAAATTTAATAGACGTATGGAATAATGGGGCTGCTGCAGGATTAGAACCTGTGACCGATACTCTCATCATTTCGGCAAAATAGCCAACGGTAATGAAAAGACCCAATTAAATGTTCCATTTACGTTAACTTATATATATATATATATATATATATATATATATATATATATATATATATATATATATATATATATATATATATATATATATATATATATAATGCGTACTTTAGAGAGTGAGACAGACTCAGGAGTGAAGTGTTTGGTGGTAAGATTTATAAATCCTTATCTGTCAATAGTCCATACATGTTTCGGGATTCTTCCCATCATCAGTGGTGCGTGCTGTGTGAGTGTGTATTAAAATGTACCATGTGGAACCAGAGTCCACTGCCAGGAGCTATGCATTGTGGGTATATATATATATATATATATATATATATATATATATATATACATATATATATATAAATATATATTGATTAATTATGTAAGGGAGGGTGCTGGTGGATGCTCAGTATCTCATGTCGCCACGTCTTCCGCGCTGGAATAGTTTTTCTTTGTAATTGTGAGACAATCTGGCTATCTCTATTTAACAACAAGTTTTTGCGTTATCAAAGAGTCTTTCACAGCTCAAGATTTGTCGTGTAAACTATTGGAGTGGCAATTATGCTAGGTTTTCATACGTGAAAAAGTCTACCATAGTGATCTCCCTTTATCGTGTATCTTTATATACATTATATAAGTTGAAACTTTTGCTAGTTTTGATTATATATTTTGTACTTCAAAGAACATAATAAGTATTGTTTTATTAAGTTTCAAGCTTTGTTTGCGATAGAGTGTTTTCATAATTGATTATTCTTTTTATTTTAGTAATCCAAAAGTTTCTGGGACATTTTTTATGTTCTAAAGTACACGGTTTTGCTCCAACACCTCTGATTTGCCCGAAGTTTTGCACTGTTTTTCTCGATTTGGAGAGCATTTAGCCCATTTTCCTTATATATATTAAAATAAACAGCAAGTGTTGGAGGCATCACATATAAAAAAGCACGGACACATATATTCATATACATATATATGTTTTGAGAAAATTCAATGTATGCACATATATATATATCATCGTGTCATCCACAGACTGCTGTTTCGATGTATTACAATTCTTCAGGGTGGCTATAGACTTTATCCCATCCAGGACCGCGCGGCAGAATTGAAACTCTCACATCGGACCCGGACGCCGATATCCTACCTCTGAACTACGGAACTGGACAGGCAGTAATGTTGAATTTAAGCGATATATTCATTTTCATGCAGAAACTCCTCATCCACCAGTGCTCATATATATATATATATATATATATATATATATATATATATATATATATATATATATATATATATATATATATATATATATATAGAGAGAGAGAGAGAGAGAGAGAGAGAGAGAGAGAGAGAGAGATATAGAGAGAGAGATATATATATAGAGAGAGAGAGAGTGATAGATATATATATATATATATATATAGATACATATATATAGAGAGAGAGAAAGAGAGAGGGAGAGAGATGGAGAGAGGGGGGGGGAAAGAAGAAGTGTCTGTAAAATGTTTATAGATTTAAAGACCAACTATGAAATTTCAGTTAATTATTTTCCAATACCTGTTAATGTTTTAGTGTATTTTTCTAAGTTTGACTCAAAATTCAATACTATGATACCGAGTTTGATTCTTTCTTCTTGGGGCCATCAGTTGTTTACAGCATGGCTGTCTTTGCGACTGTTATATTAACATGGCCTCCGTGCAGTGTTAATCAAACACCACCACCGTACAAAATATGATTTTAAAAATATTTTTTAATCATTTTCAGGGTTGTGTCATATATATATATATATATATATATATATATATATATATATATATATATATATATATATATATATATATATATATGTCTGAAGCGAAGGTTTCGATCCTACCTCGTGGCACTTGATGTTGGATAGTCTATAGCCACACTGAAGAGTTGTAATACAACACAACAGCTGCCTATGGATGACACAATTATCAATTATTATTGCAATTAACGCTCCCTTCTTTAGGGTTAAGTGGGGCACTCGTCTGTTACTGCTATATGCAATACTATTCCAACTCTAGAATGGAGCACATTGGTAGACGGGGAGTTATGCATAAGTAAATATACATTGCTTAGTTCAGTTCTATTGACCGTACAGTTCCAACTTTGACAGAGAAAAATGACTGTCTCCGGGTCTGAAGCGAAGGTTTCAATCCTACCTCGTGGTACTAGATGTATAATAGTCTATAGCCACACTAAAGAGTTGTAATACAACGAAACAGCTGTCTGTGGATGACACAATTATTAATTCATATATATATATATATATATATATATATATATATATATATATATTGAGCAGACTAAATTACAGTTGAAAAGCAGTGGAATATAATAACTTTATTTCAAAAGGAGTACATTCATTGTTAATATTAGTTATGTTGTAGAGATTCTTGGTGAATGTGGACCATTTTTTTCTTATCATCTCACATTAAATTAACTGAAAAAGAATCAGAGGAGATATTTCCCAGAGAAATCACTCATGAATAATGCATTTATTAAATCATAAGCTTCGCCTTGAATAATCTTGCCCAAATGTAGGGATAATGAGATTAACGACCGTATACGTTTGTAACAGTCGACAGGTCTGTTTAGTCACTAAAAAGAAACTGTCACCCAAGTATTTTGGCATCATGCTTGGGGTGATTATTCAAAAAATTAGAATGAGGGATGGTAAATTGAAAAGTAACTTCTCTCGCCTTTTGCTGCACTGTAATCACTAGAAAACTTCAAATTTTAAAAACACAAGTGTGAACGCTACTGGACACAAATTAATGGATGAATAGATTTACATTGATAATAGAACCCCCCTCTAAAAACTTATCAAGGGGGAATTTTTAAAAAAAACATAAGTAATAGCCCTCTAACTCAAGTGGAGCAACCTGCGTGTACGGTACATACATGCATACATATGTACATATATTCACACATAAATTCATACATAGCCATCTAGACCCACTCAAACACTGAGAAAATCACGCTGACAGTATTGGTGATAGATCTGGTAGACAGTTTCTAATGAGATTAACAATAACATTAGACCAGTCACATTGAAGGCTTAATGGGTATACGCAATAGTGACATTGCTATTTGTATCTGGACATTCTGAATAGAAAATTTCCCTTAATCGGACATCCATAACATGAAAAAATGAATCAGTGAGGTAGAGCGTGTCTGATAACAATGAAATAAGTCTGCAAGATAATTTTTGCCTTGAACAAAAGTCCCCAGGCTGTCCGGTGTCAATAAAGAACAGGATTAATTGAGAAGTCCCATTAGGTTCCCTGCGTAACATATATATTTTATTTTAAATCGATGGTATATCATTATTAGCAGCAGACCTAGTAAGTCCACCGGGTCTTTCCTGTCTCCCTCCATGACAACCATGATTGGAGTAACCCCTTCTATGTCTCTTCGGCAGACTTTTCTATCTCTCTCTCTTGATTCAGGCCTCTTCCTACTGTGTTTACTGCCCCATTGATTAATAACCAATGACAATGAACTCCGGCAGTTATCCATCGGGGACATTTACGAGATATTGTATGTTAGAAAGTTCGTTCAAAGTAATTTCTAGGATCCCAAATAAATGTATCTTGAGAGGTAATTTCTCTCCTTGAGTTTTTTAAAGTTGTGAGATGGAACGTTAACTCTGCACCAGTTCATATATATATATATATATATATATATATATATATGTGTGTGTGTGTGTGTGTGTGTGTGTGTGTGTGTGTGTGTGTGGAGGGTGAGATAGAGAGAGAGGAGAAGAGAGCACTCCATTTTATAATGTACAATATATGTGTATGTCTATATACGATATGTCAACAGTATGTATACAAATTTATTGTACTGTAATACACACATACACACACACACATATATATATATATACGTCTATATATGTGTGTGTAGAGATAGATCGAGGGAGAGGGGGAAAAAGAGAGAGGGGGAGAGCACTCTATTGTATAATCTACAATATATATGTATGCTTATACATGACATGACAATAGTATATATATAAACATATTGCACTGAAATACACAAACACACACACTCATATATACATACACACACACACACACACACACACATATATATATGTATATATATATATATATATATATATATATATATATATATATATATATTTATATATTAATATATTAATGGATAGACAGACAATATAAAGATACGTAAAATATACTTAAAACTGCATATATTCGTATCGTTTGGTTAGTGCAAAGTTTTAGAGTAGACTCCAGATGATTGCATGGACCTATTTTAAGTTAACCAAGTGGAAATGATAACGTTCAAAAATGACTCTAAATTGCCAATTACTATTTCGAGCACGAGTTCCGAGATGACAGAAGGCGATGAAGACTTCTCTAATGCCGATCGTTAAGTACAAAGTAATTCTTGGGATTCGGTTTGTTAAGTGCGAAGAGATTATTAAAATGTACCCATTGAAACGATCAGATTACGATTAACAATACTCAGAATAACTTGGCTTTGATACCGTCTGAAATAGAGACATAAGACATTTAAAAACTGATTTTGATAGTCACTGAATGGAAAACGTCACGTGACTAACGTCTTTTGGCAGCATGTTTTTCTTTAATGATGATCAAGTAAAAATTCGAGTAAAGAGTAATCAATGAATAAGTCACTTTTCTTGCTTTTGGTTGGGTACTGATTACTAAAGAAAGTCCAAATTTTCAAAAGACAAGTTTGAGTCCAGAGGGACCGATTTAGCGTTAACTCATATAGGAAACCCCCAATTTTACAGCTCTCTAACCCCATTGGTACAGCCAGTACGAGACTGACTTAAAAACTAATGAAACTTTTGTTGACAGTTTTGTAACTACTGTGGTTAACAGTTTCTGAAAAGTAATACATTTCTGCTATGTATGATAAAATGCTTACATGATGAGGAAAAAAAGGTAAAGTACACTAATCTCTGTTTATAGTTGTTTTGGTCTAATTTCCTCGTAACGCATAATTTCTTAACGCATGAATACGTTTAATATAAAGCCTTTGAGAACCGTGTAACCACATTTCAATTATTTGCGGGTGACAAGATATTGTCTCCCGTCCAAATATATCGCTGGAAGAAGTTTGATAAAAACTAAAGTTATTTCATTGAACATAGAGACGTAAATACTGGCAAGAATCCAAATACATACATACATACAGACAGACTGACAGACAGACAGATAGACAGACAGACAGACATACATACAGTATGCAAAAAGCATCCGATACTTCATTTATAATTTGACACCTTCAAACTTGACAAAAATTGGATTAAAGATTTTTGATTCTCCACAATATTTTTCGATTGTATATTTCCAATTTTTCTGTCCGAACTCTGCCAATCTTTAAGCTGTTTGAAGATGTTAAAATGAATTTTTATTACTTGTATCGGATATTTTCTGCAGTCACTGTATCGAGAACATACTTGTATATACAGCAATGGTCTGAGGTTGCTTAGTATTTCCGAGTGATACTCATTCAAGTGATAGTACAGTGCGCAGCCAATAACAATAACCACTATACGCCACTGAAACGTATGTACGTACTAATACATTTCACTTCTGATAGATATGTAGATGGATAAAATATTCAAAGTACCTTATACGCTGAGAAATCACTTATAGAGCAGAAACATGGAACCTAACCAAGAGACAGACCTACAAACTGAGAAGTATGCAACGTGCGCTGGAGAGAATCATGCTCAACCTTACATAGAGAGATCACAAGATAGCACAGTTTATAAAGAAGAAAATGGGTGTCTGTGAAATCATGGAAACTACTAAAAAACTCAAATGGCAATGTTGCAAGAATGAAAGACAACCGATGGACATCACGTCTCATAACATGTATCCCCAGAGATCACATAAGAAACAGAGACCGACACAACACAAGATGGAGAGATGAACTAGACAGATTCAAGAAATACTGGCTCCACGACACCCATGATAGAGAATCGTGGCGAATCCTGGGGACGGTCTATGTCCAACGACGGACGTTAAAAGACTGATGATGATGATACGTTGAGAAAATTGTATTTGAATGTACATGTAGAGCATTAAAATCTAGAATTTGGCCCAAATGTCTCAGATTTTTGTACCTAACTCGCGTTCAATCTTTTTCTTTTCAAATTAATCGTATCAATATTAATCTTTGGTCAAAATTCTGTCAATTTTGAAATTATATAAGTATGTGTGAACAAAGATATTACAATGAATCGAATAGCTTTTGCACCAACTGTAGATAGAAGAAAAATAAAGAAAAGCACTCAATACCATATAGAAACCAAACGGTTGTTTTTGTTCCTAGTAAGTGATCTACGCTTATAGAAGTCTTTGTCTCAGAATTGATTGTATTAAATTGTCTTCAGAGAGGAAAGATGCACTGGTGTAATGACGTTCCAAACATTATCCCCGTTCATTTGATGTCGACATAATAAGTTGACTTCCTATGTTGATTTATGATAGTAAATCAGAGACATATTTTCCCCGATGTCTGGAAAGACTTCAGCTCACACAAAGAACAGACGTGAAGTATAACAATTTCCTAATTCATTTATCCTTAACTGAAACTGTATTAAATACATTTGTAGAAAAAGCAGACACTGAAGATTTATCACCGAGCTGTTATGCAAAAACAAAAACATTCATTTATTGCTCGTATATTAGGTCTATAGATGAAAGCAGTGTGTTCCTTCCCAAATTTTGAACCTGAATCAATAAATACGTGATTAGACTGACTGAAGAATAGTCTGGGATACCTAGATATCAGTAAAGTTAGACGAGACGATAAAGAGGTAGTTATCAGGAGACGTTGGTAAATCAACAGAGAAACTGACTGAGATAGAAAATGAATAGACTAAAATACTTAGATATGAACTGGCTAAGAAACCAACACTGCCAACGTGATCAGAATAAGTTTCTTCTGTTTTTAAATGATTCTGGCTGTGTATGAATGCGTCACGAGCGCAGGCCACACCAACGAAGTTGTTGGTTTGAAAATTTAGGCGTTTACTGGTCATTGCGTTTAGGAAAAGAGTTTAGGTTTTGTTTCTTTGCAGATGTCCTCAAATGATATTTTACTGTTAGGAGTTCTATTTACAATATAAGTTCATGCTAAAAGTTTTCCTCTGAATACAAAAAATGCATCAATCCATGATGGTTATTTTTTTCATCTACACGAGCGAGGATAAACGTATGTCTGGTGCGTTTTGCTTTTTACCAAATTGAACAATGAAGGTTTTTTGAAGTCCCCAGATTTGTCTTAATTGTCGACTAAGTGTTGTGAAGTTCCTGAAGAGGTCATCATCATCATCATAATCGTCGTCATCAGCATCAGTCTTTTAATGTCTGTCGTTGGACACAGACCTTCCCCAGGATTCGCCACAATTCACTGTCATGGGCGCCGTGGAGCCAGTATTTCCTGACTGTACAACTATTCCAAAATCAAGACACATCTTATTCATTTGTTAGCAATTTAGTAGCAACACAAAAAATCCACAGTTTTCTTCTTAAAATCATGTTGCTCAGACTTTTAGATAGTTCTGAAACTTCACAGACTGAGTGACGACTAATTCCCCGAAATACGTCTCGCATTTTTTCACTGTTATCTCCCTCCATCAAAATGTACTCCAGATGTTTTTCCCAACTTCAAAAGTTGTTACTATCATGGCATCGCGTACAGCTCCGTTTATCCTCCCTTTAGGCCCATTGCAGCATTAGGGAAGTCTCCAAAAAAAGTTTCTTCCCCAAATTAAAACAGAATTCCACACGAACACCCCAGTCTTCTAAAACCTGCATTGTTCAATTCAGGGTTGGGGGTCGAACCAAAGCGCACTTGACACACATTCACTCTCACATATGTAGCTTTAAAACTAATCAACGTGTATCGATGCATTCTTTTCATGCAAAAAAGGGAAACGGTCACTGCTGCATGAAGTTTTAGTCAGAACAAGTAATATTAGGTTTCTTTCTGGACAGACCTCGTTTCGGAATTTCTATCTCACCATCATTATTTATGATAAAAGTTTCTACTGATTTTGTAGAGAAAATTTACATATGTTTTAATGTGTATACATATCCCTACTGATCTATCCTCATCAACTTCTCCAAGACTATTTATATCAAGCGACATCCCCTGGTAGGTCATAAACTTTTCTCCGTTTTTCCATATCAGCTTCTCTCCGTATATTCATATCTATTGTCCTATCTGATCGTATCTATCAATTTCTCAGTCCATTCATAGGTGCAAAATTGTGGCTAATACCGTGAAAGTTGGCTAGATTCGATCAAAGTTGACATAATATGGATTCTGAAGTCAATATCGCATCGCCTTTGACCTTTGCCGAGAAAAAGATTACCTCCAAACTTAATCATAGTCATATAAATGCAAAAGATTTGCCTAGAACATAGAAAATTGATTAGAAATTACTAAATTTGAACTCTGATAACCATGAAGGACCACTAAGATCAACCTTATTTAGCATGCTACCTTTGATTTGAGAACACGTACCAACACGATCAGTTTCAGCATCTTTAGTTCAAAATGGTGGCCAACAACACTAATAATTAGCTAGAAATGATTAAAAATTACCTTTGGTAACCTCTAACGACCTCAGAGGTCAACTTCACATAGCATTTAACCTTTGTGTCTCTAAGCTCATTTCCAGTTACATGGATGAAAATTGTGGCCAAAAACTTGTTTCAAATCAGCCAAAATGACCTGTGGTGTCCTTGAATGAAGTGAGAGGTCAACATCACATAGATTGTGATCTTTGTTTTCAGATGTACACATGCTAAATTTCAGGACACAAATCACAAGAACTGACCCCTGTAGATCTAGAATGATCTACAAAATCAACTTCACAAAGCCTGTATTTTAAAATGACCTTTCCTCAGTCTACGCGCTGAATATTAGATCGATGCGCATAGGATTTTTTGCGGAGAAAAGGCATGTACGAACGAACTAAAGGCTGGAATATTACTTTAGATGAATGTACCTAACTACATCCACTTGTTTCTATATCTTTCGTCAGCATTCTTTCAGATTATTCTGCGAAGTTTTCCCTCACCACCCAATCAATAACCTTTTTTTTATTTTTTTCTCTATCTCCCAGTTCTTCTGCCATCCCAGCGGTGGGAACAATCTCTCACGCCCAAAGCCCTGGGGTCGAGCCGTGTCGACGTGAAACAGCACTACAAGATCCCATTGTTTTAAGAATCAAAACCTTTCCCCAAATATCAGAGAACACCATTATAATTCCAGTGATTCGCCGTTGGCATTTCATAAGCATATAAGAGCAAAATCTCTTTGCGCATGTCTGAGCATTTTTTTCGTTCTGATAATTACATGACACTTTTTTCTCTCTCTATTCATAGATATAGACATACGTCTTTGTTTTAAAATGAGGCTTACATATAAGTGTTGATACTGAATAGAGTTTTGGACAATAAGCATTTTCGTCTCAAGTTCGGAGAAGAGCTGTTGTTTCTATAAAACATCCCGACGATTGTCTTAAACTGAGTTGTCTTCATTGAATTTGTGGCAATAGCCTCGAGGTTTCTTTTTATCTGAATTACTAAACTACTGTCAAACTCCAGATTTATTTTTCAACACCAGCAACAACAATCCTCAACTTATTCGAAGAAGTAAGGGGATAAACGCTTCACTATTTATCTATCCTGTCCTGTTGAACAACACACACACACACACACACACACACAAGCGCACACATATACAGATAGCTGTTCCGTTGTATTACAACTCTTCAGTGTGGCTATAGACAATCTATTACCCCATCCAGTACCATGAGGTAGGATCGAAACCTTCGCTTCAGATGCAGAACTGGACAGTCAGTAAGGTTGACTATAAGCGATATAATCACTATATATATATATGTGTGTGTGTGCGTGTGTGTGTGTGTGCGTGTGTGTGTGTGTGGAGAGAGAGAGAATCAACGTTTCCCCTTTAGTGATTTGAAATTACGACCAAGTGATCGGTAGGAATCCTTCTTACCGATTGAGCTATACTGACAAGTCATACAAATCTACAAATTGTATGTTATAAATGTACTAGGCTTCATTTCTAATAAATACGTTCATACTAAAAATATGCTTTTTATGATTATCATTTATTATATTCTAATACAAACATTGCAAAACCATCTCCAGTCGGAATAAAAGTAGGAATTGAGTTTGACCAAGCCTCAACCAGGCTTGTTTCTACAATGCGATGATCCTTTTGGTCCATTTCTTTCTTTCTTGTCGTCTTTATCAAAATGTGCATGCCGTAGTACAGTCCCAACTGAATTTCTGAGACGAAATGTTTTTTGTATCATTTACCTTGTCTCATGTAGTTTTATTTGACTGTTACAGTCTTCTTTTCTTTTCTTTTAATAATTTTTGTAATTAAGTCTTTCTACAAATATACAATTATTATTTCAGACAGGTTCCCTTTGTACTTTTCGACAAATAGTAATAATGATGATGATGATGATAATGATATTGATAATGATGAATATGATGTTAGTATGATAATAATAATAATGATACAGATAATGATAATACTAGTTATAAAAATGATAATAATAATGAGAATGATGATAATGATGATGATAATGATAATGACATTAATAACGATGATAACATTTCTACTACTAAAGTTACTACTACCACTACAACTAGTATTACTACTACAACTATTACTACTACTACTACCAATAATAATAATAATAATACACACCACAAATAGTTGTTGAGATACGAACCACAGCGCTGCTGTGATAGGTGAGAGATATATGAGAGGATGGCCGGAGACTTACCGTCATAACTGTCATACCAACCAGGCAAATGGCGTGAAACTGTGAATTACAGCTCTGCTGCAGACTGTGAGAGTGTGGAGACGAGGGCTGGAGATTTTAGGAAACTTGCTGTCACTCAATCTCCCACGGTGACCACCGGGCTACAGGTGGTGTAAAGAGTGAAAAGCTAGGAAAATACCTGGATCTGAAAAAAGGGTCAGATGTTAAAAAATGGTCGAAAGTTGGAGAGGAGAGATGAAATGTTAGAAATGGGGGGGGGGGAATGTTATAGAAAATGGAAGAGGAAAGGTTAAGAAAAAAGGGGCCATCGTTAAAAAGGGGGTAATGCTAAAAGTGGGGCTAATGTACTGAAATAGGACAAATAGTAGAAAAGGGCGAGGGGATTAGGAGTTTGAAAGAGGGAAGGAGTAACCATGAAATGGAGAAAAGAGTTCCGACTTTATTTTGAACCCATAAATTGAAAGTAAAATTTCCCTCTCTATTTTGAACCCTAAAAATGAGAAAGAATTTCGCCCTACAATTTTGTAACAGATAACTGCATGCACACGTAGAAAGGATAGAACATTATACCACATTTGATGGCTACCCTGGTTCTATGTTTCATCGGAGAAAATTCAGGCGGCTTAAGTCTTTTACTACACGCTGTAAAAGCAATAGAAATGAGTTGAAAGAAATAATCGTCGAGACGTATTAATAATCAAAAATGCTTCATCTATGAAATTCGAATTTTATGCATAACGTCGTTAGAAAATTTGATAACTTCTCCTGAACTCATACAGCCAACGCTAGATTAATGAAACGAAATATAAAAAGAAGAGAGAAATTATTCACTGAGTACGAATTGATTTTCATAAACCGATCGAAGGCACATAAACGCTTCTGCTACTGATTTTGCATTGACGATTGACGTATTCAACTATTGATTTGGAAAAAACACAGCCTGTCTGGATAATCACTCAATAGAAACCATCACATAACCAACATCTTTTGGCAGCATGCTGAGTTGAAGTGATCAATTAAAAAAATGGAAAAATGTGAAAATACTTTTTTGGAGCAGTAATCACTGAAAATGGTCTGATTTTTTTAAGATTCGAACACTCATAGACACAAAGAGGAGGCCACATTTATCAAAACATACATTGCAAATTTAACCCTTTATTAAAGGTTTATTCTGAGGGAACTTTGACAAAAAACAACGTAGGCACGGCTTGTACGTATGATACACAGATATCCATCCAACTAGCCAGAACAATTTAAAAACGATGGAAACTTGCGTTGACAGTTTTTGCGACGGTTTCGGCAGACGTCTTCTAATAAAAACAGAGGGTCAGTGAATGCATTTATTATACTGTGTACCAAATAATTTCTATTGATCAATCAGAGACACATGAAAATTTATATGTCATTGATTTTGCATCGACTATTGACTTATTCTAATATCAATCTTCAGATGGCTCGCTTCTCTTACATCGATCGCCGTCAACGACTGACATACCGAAATGTTAGTTACGTTGCTTGCTCAGTGTTATACAGAAATGTGAGTTACCTCACTTGTTCAGTGTTTCAAATTTGGATATTTTCCATCTAAATCTAATTGCGTCTAAATGTCAGAAATTTCTATTTTGATGATTTTGAATAAAATGGGTAACACTGTTATTTCATTTATTGTATAAAAAGATATTTAATATTTTCTATAAATTTAGAAATATTCAAAAAAATAAACGTCACATTTGATTTATTATCAATATATTGTGTGTAGCGCCCCCTATTCTTTTAGTTAAGAACTAAATACGAAACTCTCCTTTTAGCTAGATATCGAAAACGTCATTCGTATTCCCTAGATTTGAGATGTATATCTGGAGAATCACAATGTTTCTAGTTAATTAAAGAAGTTTTTGACGATTTAGATATAAATTTGGCGAAGCAGACCGGGTTGGAGTTTCATGCAAGGAAAGAACTTGCGCAACTATAGTCTGACTTTCAGGCTTGGTAAAAGAAAAAAAATGATCGGCATTAATCAAATACAATGATTTCCATTTTGAAATGGATTCACCCCACGAACCATTAATCACTGGAATTACCTGAAAGAGATACGAAGATTGATCACTTTGGAGTTTTGCTCAATGCTAACGCACGTCAAGAGTTAAAGTTTATATTACGTTCGTTTAGAGTCGATTCTTCCAGACCTAGACTGACTTGGAAGCTCAAAGGTCAGAAAGCGGCATTAAACCAATACAGTTTTACTCCACAATTGGAAAGTAGAGCGTTTCTATAAAAACTAAATGGCTTAGAGCGAAGAAGGAATTGCCAATAATTTATATGAAAGATTTTTTGGAGCGTTTCCAGACCCAAAAGTGGCGATGATTATATTTTGGGCTGGTCAATACTGAAATATTCATTTACGTATGTGTCTATCTATCTATCTATCTATCTATCCATTTATCTTCCTGTTTATTTATCTGTCTGTCTGTCTCAAAGGTGTTTAAAAATGGCTGTAACCGTCCATTTGACAACTTGTATTTAAACTATCCTTGTTTACCCAACTCCAAGTCTGTTTGCAGTCTGGAGCAGACATTCTCATTTTCCCCGTTTGGAGTAATTTTGGTTGAATATTTGCCAGTAGGGTAGTTTGGATAGTGTTACAGTTAGCATCACGCGAAACGGATGCGGCTGAACGAGTTCAAACCCCAGCTGAGACAAGTTTCGTTCACTTCACGCCTATACCCTTGGAAAATGCATGAATCCATTTCTCCTCCCTATACACACACAGCTGTGTGTAAATAGCAGGGCAAAGTAGACTCCTTAGGTTTGGGTAGCAACCAGTCTAGGAAACTACAACTCTGAATTCCAACCGGTGCCTTTCAATTCCCGTGTCATGAGAGGCTGGCAACGGACGGGGCAGGGAACTTGTTCCCAAAATGTTCAGTTAATGTTTAACTTTGTTGAATCTTCGATGGTGCAGGCAAACCAGAAATGGATTATGATAAATTGCCGCATGAAATCACGTGATCTCCCAATGACAACGAGTACAAGAGTATTTTTTGAAGATTTTATCGAATCAGAAATAGTCAACCAAGACTGGCATAAAATCAGTCAACGAAAGTTTCTTCAGTTCTCAAGTTGGTCTGACTTATGGCTATGTATGCATCTACTTGCCTCGCATACAGCAGCATAAATGGGGCCAGAGGCCTGGAAATTCAAACATATATATTATTACTCCATATCATATGTTTCTTCTTTACTTTCCAGTTATGATCATTCATCTTCTTGCTATAAATGATCATTTATCTACTAATATCTAGAAACTGTCAACCCAAACTGTTTAGACCAGCACAGTCAATATCAACGAATGATTCTTCAGTTTTTAAGTGGGTCTGCCTGGCTGGCTTTCTTTGCATGTTTTGTGCGTACAGCCCGCGCCAATATGCGGAAAGCATGAATTCAAACATTTACACGATATTTTGTCAGGGAAAAACATTTTTCTGTTTTTCAAAAAAGTCACTCCCGAAATGGTTTTCTTTTTTTGTTGGGGGGGTCGATTTACAATGTAATTTTATGGAAAGTTTGTCTTTTAATTTGTGTCCAGCAGCATTTGCACTTATTTTCTCTTTAAATTTGGTCTTTTTTTAGTGATCACTGCTCGACAAAAGTCGAGGGAAGGAAATTATTAATTGATCACTTCTCTTTCTCAATTTCTTTATTAATCGTCCCCAACATATTACATTCGCCAAAGATTTTGGTTGCTTGGTGGTTTCTATCGAGTGACTAACCAGACTTGTTATTTATCCTTTTTTTGCTTGAGCTCCTGATGAATAGTTTGAATCGCTTGATTTGAACATAATCTGCAGAAATGTGCACAGATAAATTCGTCCAAGGCGATTGAGTTGCATTTATTAGTTCGAGTTTTATGAGTTTTTAGGATGATAAAAGAGTCTATTTTTATTTCGCTTTTCAACAGACAAAAAACTACACCACTTTATACAAATATATCAGACGTCTCGCCGACACAAAGTTAGCCAACAGACGTACGAATATGTACGAAAATAAAAGTTTTTTTCAAAAGAAAAATATAAAAAAAAAATTTACTGTTACCATGATCAACAATAAGCACCACAGAGTCTGGAATTTCAACTCTAAACCACCCAAAACAGTCACACATAAACTTCAATATACCCATCTCTTCACGGCCACCCCTCCAACGTGTGGTTACCCAGCTTCAAGTATTTATTTGGTGATGTTTGTTGTCTAGAGCAGACGTGTTCATCTCTACCCCAACCTTCATCCCCAGACACTTTTCTAGTGATCGATTTCACAAAGTCGTGAATGTCAATTGCAACCGTTTGCTTTCCCGCGCTTTCCATGGTGATTTGCTTTTTATAGTCGGCCATTTTTTTTATTGTCAGCCATTTTTTAATATCTCATTGTTCCGTTCTAGTTCATGTTTGTCTCTCTCTCTATCCTCCTCGTTTCTTCTTTATATTCCAATTATGATTATTAATATCCCTCTTACTATACCCAATCATTTATCTACTTATAATTAGATACTGTCAACCAAAACTACCAACTAAGTCAACATCAGCATAGGTTTTTTGCAGTTTTTGAATAAATCTGTCTTGATACTGACCGTTTATGTGTTGCGTGCACAGACTGCATCAATAGGCGTCGGCTAAAAAATCAAATATTTGTCTCTCATTATGTTTAAAGAAAACTTTTGTTGTTGTTGTCTGGGAGAAATCTCCCAAAAAATTGTTTTCGGGGAGGGGGCAATTAGCAATGTAGTTTCACGCAAATTTAGTTATGTGTTTGTGTCTAGCAGAATTCACTTTTGTTGCATGGGGGTGAAAATTTTGACCTTTTTAATGATCACTTCCAAATAAAGGGTGAGAGAAGTATATTATTCATTAATCACCGCTTTTTTTCCAATTTTTAAATGATCACTTACGAAATATTACATTTTTCAAAGAGGGTGGTCACCGAACTATTTATACTGAGTGACTAACGAACTCTGATCTTCCCCCGAAGTAAGTTTCTAGTGGGGGCTCAATTGACAAGGTAAGTTTATGCTAAATTTCTCCCCTTAGTTTGTGTCCAGCAGCATTCGTGCTTTTATTTTTTAGTGATCATTTTTGTTGGAACAAAGGATGAGAGAGGTAACTTATTCATCGATGACCACTTCTATCAATTTTTTTAATTGATCACCAAAAGTGCAGCATGACGCTAAGAGACGTTAGCTGCATGATGGTTTCTACTGATTGAAAAACGAGACCACTCCTGGTATCTCCTTGTTCAGTTCTTCAGGATTTTTTCGGCAGTTTTTCAGGATTCTGTTGAATGCTATCATAGCTAGATGAAGATGATGATTATTATTATTATTATTTGGAATCTCACACCAGTTGCCTGGAGTTTGAGTGACAGCAAGTCTTCTCAAATCTCCAGCCCTCCTCTCCTAATACTCATAGGTCGCAGTAATACTGCGATTTATAGTTTCACACCGGTTGCCCAGTGGTCATCGCTGAAGGCTGAGTGACAATAAGTCCCCTCAGGTCTTCAGGCAACGTCTCCTCTCTCTTTCGCCTATCATGTCAGTGTTACAATTTGTTTCCTCTTTCATTTCCCTTCCTCTTTTGGGTCACTATTGACAGTTAACGTTGCAGTCCTTATATTTTTAGCACTTTCCTCAGTATCCGTGCAGTTCCCAGTAATGCCGTATTATTATTATTATTATAATTGTTATTATTATTGTTGTTGCTATTGTTGTTGTTATAATCATTATTATTATTATTAGTAGTAGTAGTAGTAGTAGTAGTAGTATTGTTGCTGTTGTTGATATTATTATCATTGTTGTTGTTGTTGTTGTTATCATCATCATTATTATTATTGTTGTCGTTGATATTATTATTATCATTATCATCATTATTATCATTTATCTATTTATTTATCTATTTATTTATTTATCTATTTTTTATTTTATTCATTTATACTCGTTTGGTCTTCACATGCAGGATAAAAAAGTGCTACCGCGAGGATCTTCTCAATTCTTCCGTGGATTTCCAATTCTTCCTGTATCTTTGTTAGACTCATTGGGATTCTTCCATGAGCTCCAACTAAAACTGGCACAACCGCCAACTTCATATTCAATTTTTTTTTTCGAGTTTTCTGGCATAGTCAGGATACTTATTTGGTTTTCCCTTTCTTTTATTTTCCTTTTCCATTCGGGACGATAGAATCCAGTATCAGATCCATTCTTTCCTTCTTGTTCATGGAAACTGGATCTAGCCTCTCAGTTTTCATTAGATGATTTATTTGGATTTCAAAATCCCATAGGATTTTAAGCATTTCATTACTCTAGATAGATTCTGCACTTAAACATCTATCATTGGCCTGTATGATTAAAAAGTTCTCATTGTCACGATACCATTTTGATTTTCCTCAACAACAAGTAATGTCTGGTCTTGTACTTTTTCTGGGCTAATTAGCTGCACTTACTATGAGGTTGATTGCTTCATATTCATCTCTGAATAATTTGCATATGATAGTATCTGCTGTCTCATCAATCCAAGATTTCATATCATAGATTTTTACGGTGTAATTCTGGACAGCTATTCATGGATAATAATTTCAAAAGAAGCAATGATAGGAATAACAATGAAAGATCAAGATGTGTCAGAGAATAGAATTAAGTAAAAGATATAGAAATAATCAAGAGACAAAAACTGGGGTGGTTCGGATACCCAGTAACGAGTTGCAATAAAGTTGATACCCTAAAGATAGCAAACGGCATAGGAGACAAGACTTTAGTTGGAGAAACGAATCAGAAAGGCTTGTAGGTAAGTCGATATGGAAGGGACTCGGAAAGGCCTACGAGTAACATTGGGCATAAGAATGGTGATAACGATTATGATGATGATTGATATTTCTTTCTTCAAGTTTCCACAGTGTGTGTATGTGTGTGTGTATGTGTGTGTGTGTGTGCGTGTGTTATAGAACCTTTTTTTTTTTCGTTTCGTGCTTTCTTATAGCTTCCCCCGATCCTCAAAGTAAGCCATCTGCTACTTGTCTTCAATTCTCCGCTGAGCCAGATTCGGACTTCTGGAATTGAATCAGGCTCAAAATCTAATAAAACAGAAAACGTGTGCTCTTCAAAGTTATCTGCCCATTTTCAAGATAATAGGGAAGCCAACAACAGGGAAATTAAAACGAATTGAAAACAGGAGTGGCTGCAGCGGTGCCAAAGCCTATTCCGACCAAAGATGATTACCGCAATTCGTATTGCATGAATATATTATATATATATATATATATATATATATATATATATATATATACACACACACACTCTCACACACACACACACACATATATATATATATATATATATATATATATATATATATATATATATATTAGCATATTTATCAGAACGAAATGATCCCGTGCGTATCTCTATGATGAGTGTTCCTCCACATCTAAGATTTGTCATTTTGGCTCGGTCAGTATGACCAGTTGGTCTTGAGTTCAAATCTTGGTAGTGGAATGTAAGCTTCACACATCGGTTTTTACCCCTAATTTTAGTGAGGATTGTTCTTGTCATTCTTGTTGCTGTGGACAAAAATATCTAACTGCTGGTACAGATTCAAATTTTCTTATGTAGGGATAATCTGATCACCACAGTCCAGAGGTCAATTGCTCACCTCCTCGTCGATAATTCAAATTCTTGGTTCAATCCAATGCCGTATAATACCAGAGACTTTTAAAATGGTACTCAACATCTCTTCACCAAGCTCTAAGCCAAAGGACTTGGACTGAAGAACCTATCACCAGAACTAAGGGATTTCAGTCAAATAACGTTGGATACATCGGTTTTTGTAAGACCAACGAAGTTGAGCAACGTCTAGCCTGATCGGTGCGTTGATAAGAATACCAGGTCCCGTGAGAAGAACGAACTATTGCCTGTATATAGTTGACCCCCGACGAGGGTAGAAGCGAAGAATGACGATACAGAGGGTACGGTATAGAACTCTTACAGTGTGTCACTTAGTTGGGACATAATTTCATTTCGGACTTCCTGTTATCTTGATGATATATATATATATATATATATATGTGTGTGTGTGTGTGTGTGTGTGTGTGTGTGTGTGGAGAGAGAGAGAGAGAGAGAATGAAGGAGACAAGCACAAACTACGAAAGGTGATTCAAAGTATTACTCATTTCACAACTGCTCAAATGTTCTGACTGTGAGGTTTTATAAGAAGATTATGTTACATCAACGCTGAGCAACCGGTTCTCGAGATATTCAAAATGTATGGATACTTTCTGGCAGACCTTGTGTATAAATGGTGAGTGAGAAATAACCCTATTAAGAATTAATGGCCTGCACGATACTCTGAATTAATGTCCAGTGACTTCTCTCTGTGAGGATGGACGAAGAAGGTGGTATATCACGCCAAACCACGAACCCTGGATCAACTGGGGAAGTGCATTCGACATGTTATGGCTTAGATACCACCAAACTTCCTGCAAAAGTTTATCAAGGCCATAACAGAAATTAGTGGACGATGCCAATACTTACGTTGAATTCCACCACAGCAGGCAAACTCTATCATTGTTTGGCCCGTAGTAATACTAGTTTGACTACAATCGACCCATAAATAAGAAAGTTATTGCCAATCTCCAATATGGAGTTTCTTTTCCCCCACCCTGTTGATAAGATGAAAAACAGATAAAAAGAATGAAAAAAAAATCGATTCTTCCTCTCCATACATCTGTTATTTCTCGTTTTGCAACTTTTTATCTGTCTCCATACGCCTTTGTGGGATTTTGGCTCCTTGCCCACGCATCTGATTTTAACTGCTGGAATCCGACCAGGCAGAAACGCTAATAAAGAATCCGTGTAGTGGTTCATTATTTCGGAAAGTTACGTAACGATCTTCACCGTTGGTAGCCGACGAGGCCAACACTCGAACGTAATTAAAGACTCTAAAGAACCATTAAACTCAGAACTTTCTTTGGCACCGATTCAAGCTGGGCATTTGGAGATCACAGACGTTCGAGCTGAAAACGTTATTAGAAACAGCTAACCAAAACTGTCAACATAGGTTCTTTCAGTCTTGAAACTGGTCTGTCCAACTATGTTTGTACGTATCACGCCACAATATACAATATATATATATATACAAACTGCACTATGCAAGCTGAACTGATGGAGTTCGAGGCCTGAAAATGTTATCATTACCATCTTATTATGTCTAGAGAAAACATTGCTTTTTTTTAATTGTAAGTTTATGCTAGATTGTCGTCATAGTTTTTGCCTAATTGCACTCATGCTTGTGTTTCAAAATTTCAGACTTGATAGTGATGACAGAAAAGGAACAGGAGAAATTATATGCTCATTGATCACCCCTTTTGTAAAGACATTGGTCACTCGATGGTTTCTATTGAGTGACGAACCAGACTCGTTATTATTTTTCTTTTACGTAACATTAGGACACTGGGTCGAAAATAGACAAGAATTTATACTTTTTTGTTGGTGTTGTATCCTCTGAAGTTACTCAGTGCTTCTCTTTTCAACTCTTACTCCGCTAGTGCTAAGAAAAGAGACATACAACCATACATCCTTCCAATAGTCGTAAAGTTACTATTTTCACTCAGACAACCGAGCAACTAAATCAAAATTTCTGTTTCGTTCAATTACTTTCGTTCAACACTATATATATATATATATATATATATATATATATATATATATATATATATATATATATATATATATATATATATCAAACTTAGTTCCGAAGTAATACAACACACTTGTAATTATTTCTGTCGGATTATACGTCTATTTCTTAATAATGTGATTGTCAGCGTTGAGTGACAAGTACAACAGATATAGAAAGTGAATTAACGAAATGAAAAAATTTGGAGCCAAAGCATTTATTTGGACCTTTTCATCACCGAAGGTCATTCAGCTCAATGGTGACAGCAACGCTACGTTGCAGTGGCTACCTTATTGGGTTGCAGGTTCGATTCCTGTCGCAGCAGCATTTTCATCAATCTTTTCATCGTCTACTCTGCTCACGTTGTCTAAACCAAAGGATGCATTTACTGTGTGATAATAGGAGATCATATCATATAATGTTTGAAAGTAATACAACGCCTTTATGATGATTTCTATCGGATTAAATATCCATTTCTCAATATATATCTGGAATAGAGCACTCTGATGGATGGAAAATTGAACGTAAGTAAATATATTGTTTGAAATCGGTCCTACTGACCGTCCAGTTCTGCGTAGGGCGGGAGTAAAATGCCAGCCTCAGGGTCTGATGCAAAGGTTTCGATCCTACCTCATGATACTAGATTGGATATTGAATAGTCTGTAGCCACACTGAAGAGTTATAATACTACGAAACAATTATTAATTATATGTATATATACATATACATATAATCGAAAATGACCCGTTTGGCAACGATTTTGATTGGCGATATGGATACTTTAAATGAAATTCAAAAAAATACGTGAAATCCAAATGAAATCAAGAGATGTGTAATGAACCATGACCAAACATACAAAAACAAGTTCCATACAAACTAAGCTGCTACCCGGTACTCAACCGCAAAGCATCTTCTGTCAAGTAGCAGGGTAATGATATGATTTCGGCGATATCAAACGATTTGAGTCCGAGAAATAAAAAACAGATTCATTTCCTTGAACCTTGGTATTGAATTAGTTAAAGACGCCCAGGTAAAAATCGAATGAACGAGTAAAGTGCCCAATCCAAAGGTGCATATTTGGAAAGGGTCGGAGCAACCTGTTATAATCATCATATAAGTGTTATAGAGAAATATTTATTTTTGTTGAACAACTCATCCAAACAACTTCGAACTCGATATTGCAATGCCCCGTGTCCAGATTAATATATATCTTCCGAATATCAACTTCGTCCATTGGTCAGTTACTGAGTGATTGTGGAGCAGTCACAGACAGATTTTTCGATCGCAGTGCGCTTGGCCAATTATACGTAACTTGACTTATTACCTATATTACGGTCATGGTTATAAACCCCTTCCTCAACCCAGCCAGCGAGAATATTGTAATTATTGAATCAGTCAATGGTGCAAAAAAGGATGGGGACCCCTGCTTTACAAGGAGATTTTTTTTTTACCCTGGGAAAGCAAACGATTGATTTGAACAAGTACTGTTCCTAATAAGACAAACCAAAAGCAGCAAAATATGTTACAGCCTGGCTGAAGAGGTTTCCTTCATCTGACACATTCCCCAGATATAATACATTGGGACTGATTATTCTTGTCATTAGAGAATTATCTCAGTGAGGGGGAAAAACTGGGAAGACTTCAAAAAGCACCTAGAGTGATTTGTTGCACGGAATGATAAGAGAAAAAGTTCGGAGAGATTCGAATTACGAGGTGCCTGTAAGAGACATTTTTTTCGGTCACTTTTTTAAATGATTGCGTACAACTAAAGATGAGATTTATTTTTTCCGATATTTTCTTCTAGTTTTAGAAAAAAATTATACAAATTAGTATAAATCTATCCATGCACGGGTATCCCCCGCTTTTATCTCAACATGTAAAACGATGACACAGTGATTTCTGAAATCTTATTTTCATCCATGGAGATTCATTAGTTTCGCTGCTGCCTGCCATAGCTCTCACAAAAACGGCCAGCAGCACTGAACTTTGCAGATCTATTAACGTCTCTGTCGAGAAGAGTCTCAACTTTTGCAGATAATTAGGAAACTGAATGTGCCCACAAGGAAAAACATGCTTACGATGGTTTTGAAACGATCCAAAATGGCAGCGTAAAGAGCAACGCGGATGGATAAGTATTACTTCGCTGGGAATATGAGACGAGCTTGCAAGGGAAAACCTACGATATAAAGAGGTTAGTTTAAACACCATCCCTTGCCTGACGCTTCACATCTCACTCAGAATCACTTCCCTGAGGGTCTTTTCTCGTTCGATATGATTTCGTGCAGCGAGATATAATTTGGGGTTTGGACCGAAGATGTATGTGGCAGAAGAATGAAATATTCGAGTGGTAGTGTCTGGGTATGAAATATTGAGATTGGGGAGGTTGGACAAGGGCCTGGGTGCTTGAGAAATGTCTTGAGAGAGACGCGTTACAGGGAATAATATGGAAGTTTTAGAATCGGCGAATCTGTTATAATCTGAATTGTGGGCCCCATGCCTTGGAACTTCAGCGGAATTCGTTATTCATGTTCATAGCTTGGAGCTATGGCAGTCTGGTTCGTTGGTCGTCCGCTCGTAAAATAGAAAGGCCTGGGGACTTGCGAAACGCGGGGAATGACCCATACTTACGTGGTAGGGTTGGTATCAGCGGTTTTTGCCTGAGGTGAAAAAAGAGACGAGGTTACGTCAAGTAGAATAAAGTGTGTTATGGTGCATAGAGTCTTGCTTTAATCTTCTCAGGTATGCAGGTGAAGAGTGTCAGAGATGGTTTGGATCAAAAATGGTCGGATCCCGGTAACGTGAAAAAAATATTTGTGGCATGTCATCAGTTAGGTATAATCGAATTAACCTGTTCCCTCCCAAGTATATTTTTAACGTTGTAACTTCTGGGCATCGATTATCGGGCGCCTCCTTCGATTCGGTAGGTCGTTGGTTCAATCCATGACGTACCAGATACTTTTAAAATACTACTTAAAGCCACTGCTAAGCACTCGAAGTAAGATTGAAGAAGCTTGGAGAGGAAACGGCCCCGTCAGGCTATCTCCCCCAGGACACACCTATGAAAAATACGGTTGTCCTGATGACACAGTATAGGCACCCAAAGCTCTGTATTGAGTTGCGGAGCTATGGATTGATTCTAAATCAATGAATACGTAATATGTTCATTGAATGCTTAAAAGGTTCAATATTCATAAAAAATCAACTTATGAATTCAACGCTATATCTATTATATATATATATATATATATATATATATATATATATATATATATATATATATATATGAGAAACACTGACATGGGAGCTGTAGATAAGGGGACTACTCAAAGAGAAACCTTGGATAAGGGAAACCACTAGAAAGCAAACTATGAATTATATGAAAAAAAAACAATTCGAATCTATAATCGTATGCTTATGAATGCTGATGACATAATTGTTATTTTTCATCTATCACGAGAACTGATTTTAAAAAAGAATAAATGAGGTCTGTTAGGAGGGAACGATTGATTAAAGAAGAATAGATGACGCCATTTAACTACGAGACAGACACAGCGAGTTATAGAGATGTTGGACACATAGACTGAGAAAGAATAACATGGTTAACATGGTTTCCGATACGTACAACAGCTCTATTCTGTATTTTATCGTCAGCAATGTATTTACATTATACATATCATAACCCCATCCTCTTTGCAATGCTTGCATTAAATCCTGTCTACGATTTCTTTCCTCCTGATTTTCAACCGACGTCCAACCACCCTTATTTTCAACCGGGCTTAGGACCAACTATGATGACTGCCAAGCTGAAGTTCTTTTTTTTTTTTTTTTACTCGTCGTTGTAACCTTCTTTAGATCGAACGCCTTACAAGGAAATTCATGTGAAGTGAACGTAAGCAAATTCGACCAAAATTCGAACTCAGCCCGCCGATTACATTTTCTATACCTGTGAACGTTTAGCCATTATCTACCCACTTCAAAATTCCAAGTTTGAAGAATTGGAGAGTCGAAGAAATATTGAGACTGCTCAGACGACTGTCTGTTGAAATACAGAGGGTGATGTTCAAGATTTGTTCTCATTCAATCTCTAGTAATAATTATTGCATCGAAATGCAAATAAAATAATAAAAAAGGTTATTTCTATTGATATTCGGACCATCCTCATCTTGGTTGTTTTTCATACAACGTTTCAGCCGTTGCACTCTACGGCCTTCGTCAGGTATAATCTGGTAGATGTGGGGAAGTAACGAACCGAACCCTTTATTTATCCGACGGGGGTATATTGACCGTACTCGCCTTTTAGCATTAGTTGTATTGTTATACTATGTGGACACATAGCGCAGTGGTTACAGCATCAGGCAAATTACTGTAAAGTAATCTGATGGCTCTAGGTTCGATCCTAGTGAGAGACAGTATAACAATAATAATAATAATAATAATGGCAAGAGGGGAGTACGCTCAATATACCCCCGTCGGATAAATAAATAAAGGGTTCGGTTCGTTACTTCCCCACATCTACTAGATGATACCTGACGAAGGCCGTAGAGTGCAACGGCCGAAACGTTGTATGAAAAACAACTAGGATGAGGATGGTCCGAATATCAATAGAAATAATAATAATACCTCATCTCGAAAAATTCAGAGATATACTAATAAAAAAGGTGATCAAAAATCGATTTCAAATATTTACAAAAGAAATTACTCTAAAGGTAGATCTAGTTCCATATTTGGGGGGGGGTTGATTGGGCCGTGGAAATAATCAATCAAGATGCAAATATGACCAAAAGATATTAAGGACGAGGCTCCCTTTTGATGAGTCGTTTAAATTGAAATCATTTTCTCGAGTTTATAATATCATCATTTAAACATTCATAAAAAGGGCACAAATCTTTCTCACGAGTTGGGCAGCTGGTGCAATTTGATTGGGAAGGTTGATCGTCTCGCTAATGGGTACATTTGTTATTATAATATTGTTATGATTGAAAAATATGGAATTTTAAACCATAGAGAAGAAAATTTTTGAGTAAAAGGTGAAATTTTAGGAATATAATGGTCACCTCGTAGAACAAGTGGAATCATATGTGAGAATTCTTCGCTGATGCGTTTTAATAAGATGCAAGATCGAAATGAGAATAATAAGAAGAGAATGATAACACCAATGAAATCTTTGAAGTGTGTGTTGTTTCTTTATATGGTTTTTGTTTTTTCCGTTTCATTTGGATAAAATCGGAGCGTACGGAGAAACCCGACTTACAATGTACCAACCAGCCTCAAACACATGGTTTTCTTTACATCTTATTCCAAGCAATGGTTCTGGCAATAGCTGTTTGAAATGTAGTATGAATAGTTTATTACTATTTCTCATGAACACTGGCAACTATATCAGTAGCGCATTACAGCATGAACTAGGCATCCATGAGTCAAAATGAAAAAGTAACTTACCGGTTTGAAACAAACGTTTTTCATGCAAAACTCTTCGTGCTAAGAACGCATAAGTCTCTTAGTGGAAAATGGCTGATTTCTTTCTGCTCAAAAAGAGGCCAACAGCTACGCCATTAAGAGGTAGAAACACAAATTAAAGCAAGTGACTGAACCAACTCGTTTACTTATTATTGTTAATTTCATTAACCGTTTGATTCTGTTTCTACTCGAGGGTAAAACTTGTTTATGAATAGAATAGAAAATGATGGAAGTCGTCTGTGAATAGAGTAAAAAAAAAAAAAATTTTAATTACTTAATTATGTTTGGTTGTAACTATAATCTCTAGTTATCTCTCCTTATAATAACATTCAAATCATTTTGATATGATTTCAAGAGTTAAACAATAAAAATGAATGTACAATACGGTTAGGTTTCCTACGATGATATGAACTTTAACTATAAGATTCGTATTTAATTCCCCTTTTTATTGGCTTTTTTTATCGATTTTTTTTCTTTTCTGTTGTTGTTTTTATTTTTTTATTTTCCCATTAGTGTGTTGTTTCAGAATGAAAGAGATAATATCATCTCCCCTTGAGAGAAGCAGCAGATAAAATCAAAGTTTCAACAAAGGAAAACCTTTTTCAACGGTTTAAGAGTCAGAATGAAGGTGTTAATATAGAGATATTTTAATTGGAAAAATTATTTATTGAAAAAAAATCATGTTTTGAAATGTTCCTCTGCCGAGAGAAATGCAACAAATAAAAGGTAAAACGGGGAAATTAAAGAGAGAAAGCAGAGATAGAAAGTGACAAAAAAAGGAAGAAACAAACAAAGAAAGGTATATAAAGGGAAGTGAACTAAAAGAGAGAAAGATGAGACCAAGAAAAAAACAGGTGAAAGAGAGAAAAAAGGAAAAAGAAAAAAGACAAAGGGAAAGAGGTGGAAAGAATGAAGAAAAACGATCTAAAAAAGAAAAAAAGTAAAGTGATGAAAAAGAGAGAGCGGAGACTGAAAAAATGATTGAATAATTGATAAAAGGATAGAATAAAAGAGGGGAGGGAAGAAAAAGAATGAAAAGAAAGGAGGTAAAGAGACAATGGTGGAAGAAAGAAAGAGAGAAATTTGTCAAGACGAAAAGAAACCAATGCGTAAAATAAATTGAAAAGGGATAAAATCATCTCTACGCAGGTTTTCCCACCGATCGTGAATCTCAATCTCACGAAAGAAGAGAATAAATTCAACATCTTCTTGGCCTACAACACCTTGGCTCGATTTGCTTTCTTCTCAACAGTAAATTTAAGTTTCCTACGATGACATGGACATATATGCAAACCTATATCCATGTTCAAATTCACACACATAAATAAGCTCAGATGAAAATACACAAACACAAAGACAATCACGCTCAGAGACGCACAAGAGGTTGCATATTCATAATTGGTGCGACCCAAAAGGTGAGGAATTTGAACATCGCATGAGAAATCAAACATAGCACGGAATTTTGCCAGCTCAACTTTTTCCCTTTTTTTTTTAACATTAGTTCTTTTCATTCTTTCCACCTTTTTCACTCTTGTCTTTCTTTCTCTCTCCTCTTTTTTTTTTTTTTCGCCTGTCTCTTTCACTGGATCATGAGCTCAACCCTCCGAGATGAGTGCTCTCTTTACTTTCCTCTCCTCGCCTTACTCTCCATTCACTTGTTGTCACTTAGTACCAATACCATCGGGAAAAGCCTGAGTCCACATCTCTTTCCACCTTTTTCGCTCTTGTCTTTCTTTCTCTCACCTCTTTTTTTTTTCGCCTGTCTCTTTCACTGGATCATGAGCTCAACCTTCCGAGATGAGCGCTCTTTTTGCCTTCCTCTCCTCACCTTGCTCTCCTTTCAGCCAGCTAACAATAACAAGGAGAAACTTTTCGTTTTCAATCATTTTGCTCGTTTCCATTCACTTGTTGTCACTTAGTACCAATACCATCGGGAAAAGCCTGAGTCCACATCTCTGCACTCTGTTCAATTGTCAGAGATCATGAAAAAAAGTTTTATAAACTGGCATTGTGATGGTTGACCGTAGGGAATGGACAATGCATTTGAATAAATCTCACAAATATATTCAACATTATGGCTTGACTCAAGAAGCTTATAATGCCGTGTCCAAAACAACCTGTCCGTTTTATACGTCGTTGAATGAAAGCAAATCACGTAACCAATAAATCAATCAAATAAAAAGCAACGAGGTAGCCACAGTGGTCAGTGGATGAAGAAGGAATTCCATTTCAATTCATGCATCATTGTCGAGTCGGAAGGGGTCAAAGAAAATGGTTTTTCCATCGTAGAAAAAAAAACTCACCTTTTGTTCAAATTCTCTTTTTTCTCCAACAGACACTTCGAAGAAAGCGACAACCCCCAACCTCAATCAAAGAAGTTCCAATTGTATTTCGACAAACGAATTATTCTTACATTGTGGTTGCAAATCTCTTGTGTAGCCTTCCATACGTCTGATTGTTAAGATGATGTTAGTACAAGTCGAACACGACAGAATAAAGTTGAATTTACTGCATGTCATAAGATACCATCCAACATTTATTTACCTAAATCTATATGTTGTACTTACGTCTTACTTACCTCACCGAAGAGAAGGAACAGGTGTCATTACGTTCCGATTATGTTTCTTTTACTGGATCATTTGCTGAGACCTCCAACGGGATTGCTCTTCTAGCCTTCTCCTTCTCGCCTTACTCTCCCTTTAGAAAACTAACAATAACACAGCTGAACGTTTCGTTATCCGCGGTTGAGCCATAGAACTGATATTCCCGTCATCGAGCAAGTTTCAGGTTTTTATGGGGACGTAAGTCGGTCGGGTGTAAGCGGGCGTATGACTGTATTTCACCTGGTGCCATGACTATCCATTTCAATATTTATTGATTTCACTACCCTGTTTATCTTACCAGCCTAGGCAATATTAATAGTTCCCTACTAACAGCTTAATATTCCACACGTGTGTACTCGTCCATGACTATGCCAATGTAATAGAATTATCAAAAATAAATCAAAATTGGCACAGAACAAATAAATAACCGTAGCCACTAGAAATAGTAAAGGGCTCTATCTTTTTATGTGCCGGTGTTTGTTTTTGTGTTAGTTAATGTTCCTGTGCTCCTGCCCATACTGTTATGTGCACAGATTTCGAAATTGGCATCACTACTCCTCTAGACTCTTTCTAAATATGATTTTTTTTTTATTTTGGGGTGAAAACCTTTCATTAATTTTGGCCTTTTGCTTTTGACTACTTTATCATGAAAATCTAGATTTTCTAGATTCTAGATATTTTTAGACGTTCTTTCACATGTTTTCTTGTGGAAAACGCCAGCAATGTCATAAATAGAATTTATTTTGACTAAATTCATTCTTTTATCGAATTTTACGTGACTTTAAATTTTGACGTTACAGTTCTTTCAATCATTATTTTCGGCCTATGACTGTATTACATTCGGAACCACGATTGTCAATTTCATTATATGCTGATTCCACTTCTGTAAGTATCTTAACTTACTTAATTATTTATCAAGCTTTAAGCTTCCTTCTTAGTGACAGTAGATGACAATGAATAGATTACTCTTTCACTCTATATTAGACTTCAAGCTGTAATAGGTCAAGCTTAGTATAAATCGAGCAGAATATTGATATTAAAGGTAGAATGTGCCTCCTCACTAGGAAAATGGGCGCTATATCATCTTTCTTTCCTCCTTATTCTTTATTTTGTAAATATCATCAATAGTCAGTCGCATGAAGGAAAGCGGAAATCTAAAGATCAAAAAAGATGATAGATGAATTCAGGTTTGCCCTGCCATCTGAGATAGAGCATCCCTTCGAATCTTTTCGTGAGCCGAAATTGTGTAAAACGAGGAAGAAAATACCATTGATTTATATGGATTATTTTTTTTTAGTTTTCAGTTTCCCTTGACCCCATAAAATAACCTAGCATGAGAGTTTTGCTTCGATTAACAGAGCTGCAATGATTTCAGAAAAGTATGACTTTAATTTTGAAAGAGTCTGTGGGCTCAGGGCAGGTTTCGCAGGATGTTTTGAGCGTCTACAAAGGGATGTTTGAAAGAAAGATGCGTGACACAGAACAGACAAGCACACTGTCGTATTTCAAAGCTTCCACATTAGCAACAGCGGTTGTCGAACTTTGACCTCCGGCATCGAAGAAGGCGGACATGAAAGAAGGTTATTTTTTTAGGTCAGGAAAGAAAGAAAGAAAAATAATGGAAAAGGGAAAGGTAAGAAAGGGGGAGAGAAAATAAGGAAAATATATTGAAAAAGAAAAGATACATAAAGAATGAGCACAGAAAAAACATGAATAAGAACCAAGAAAAAGAACAAAGAAAGGGAGAAAAGAAAAAGAATAAAGGAATAACGAAGGAGAATAGAAAGGTATAAGAAATGAGGGAGGAAGAGGAGACGGAAAATAACATCAGAAGAGGAGGGGGAAGGAGATAGGAGACAAATCCACAGAAAATCAGTTGAAACAAAACAAAATAATCTCTTTGAGTTGAACAAAAAATTGAAGGTTATCGACGCCTTTAGCGTATGTTGTCTTATAGAATTAGCAGTTAAGCTTTATTTGTTTCATTCACTTAGTTGGATACGTACTTTGGTAAAGTGTGCTGGTGTACGTGTATGCACATCTATCTCTCTCCCTCTCTCTCTCTCTCTCTCTCTCTCTCTCTCTCTCTCTCTCTCTGTCCGTTTGTGTGTATATCTCTGCACCTCTGTGTGTGTATTAGTCAGGGCCTGTGTATGCTTCTAGTGGTGTTGTAGTGGTTTTTTAATCTCCATTTTTAACTTTTCTTTGTCTTATCCAATGTAAACATATGTCAGCCGAAAGACACGTTGAGAAAAGGCATCAAAACATTATGGTTGCCTTGAAGCGATAATCTGGTTGGGGAAATAATAAAAGTGGATAAGACTGGCAGGAGGGTGAAAAACGGGTAGAAGACGAGGGTGGGGGGGATTGAAAATACACAGCAATTGAATAGTAAACACGTCTGGTTAGTCAATCAATAGAAACCGCCCCATGAGTCACGTCCCTTAGTAGAATGCTGTGTTAGGGGTGATCAATTGAAAAAGATAGAAAAAAAAAGGAGTAATCAATGAATAAGCTACTCCTTTCGCCTTCTGTGGGTAGTGATCACTACGGAAAGTCAGTATTTAAAAAAACAAGTTTGGAGAACACAGATTTAATGACTAATTTAGCATAAACATGTATTGCAAATTGGCCTCCACCACTAGAATCTTATTTAGGAGGTAATTTTGAGAAATATTCCATTTTTCTTTGACCACTCCGTTGGAGCGACCTGTACGCCTGATACATGGATAGCAAGCCAGGCAGCCTGCTAGCAAAAAATGAAAACTGAATGATCGCAGCTTTAGTGACAGTTCTGTTCGACAGTTTCTCATTATTTGTGAGAAACTGAACATACATACATATATATATATATATATATATATATATATGCACTCTTTAAGTAGGGTTAATCGTCCATTATAAACTATGTAGCGATACTTTTCCTACTCTGGGATGGAGCCTTCTGGTGGAAGGGGAATTGTGCATAAGTAAATATATGGCTCAAATTCGGCCCTACTGACAGTAAAATGCCAGCCTCTGTGTCTGAAGTAAAGGTTTTGATCCTGGATGAGATATTGGATAGTCTACAGCCACACTGAATAGTTGTAATACAACGAAACAGCTATCTGTTGATGACTCAATTATGAAGAATTTCTGTGTGAATGGATATATTGCATAAATTCAGCCTTATTCTAGTTTTGTGGTCCATCAGCCTCCGGTACTGATATGAAGGGTTCAACTCTGCCTCGCGGTACTCGATAGCCACACTGAAGAGATGTAATACATCGAAACAGCTGTCTGTGGATGACACAATAACAAAAAATATATATATATGTATGTGTGTGTGTGTGTGTATCACCGATAAAGTGAAAATGGTTTGTTGTAGTTATCATGGAGATGGTAGATAACAGTTATTGAGAAAGTTCTTTTCTTATACAATAAGCTGTACTTTCATTTTGAAAACGATCCGAAGAAGCTATGATATAGCAAAGCGCATTATCGTTATCAAGAAAGGTTCTAAATAGAATTACATACGGGACATTCAGAGCATTGTAATAACAATGCTATAATGACGATACGAACAAGTTAAAGATATCAAATGGAGTAAGACAAGGGGATACAATATCACGTAAACTATTTACAGCGAGCCTTTAAAGCATCTTTCGAAATACTGAGAGGGAGGGGTTATAAATAAGCATAGATGGAGAATATTTAAACCACTTGTGATTCGCTGATGTCGTTTTCATAGCCCCAGGGGCATTGGAAAAATTGAAAAACATGTTGATTTATCGAAAGATGAACAGATGCAGGAGTAATGTTCAACAATGAAGTCCTCAAAAAGAGGTTAGGAATTGAAGGTTAGGTTTTCTAGAGAAAGTTCGCCAATACATCTATGTCTAAAGGAGAGGTAATAAAATGAAACGACCAATAACAATCGGCTGGGGATCATTTGGTATGAATAGAGACATATTGAAGAGCATCTTGCCAATTCGCTTAAACTTCAAAGTTCACAATGTCTGTACGATACCAGTTATGACTTACGGATGCGAAGAATGAGAATAAATTAAAAAAACTGTGAACCGATTTAGAATCGCTTAGAGAGCTATGGAAAGAGCAAAATTACAGACAACTCCAAGAGATAAGGCAATATAAATGTGCATCAGAGCGAGGACTACTGTGAGAGAAAATAAAGAAATAGCTGGACAACCAAAGTGAAAACAATACTTAGCAAGGAGAGATGATAATGACTAGAGCAAAAGACTATCCGATTGGTGCCCATGGGACAGTGAACGCAGTAAGAAAAGATTAGACGGGGGGGATGAAAGATAAACGTTTTCTAGTATGATGTGGTAGATGTTAGCACAATCATGTCACCGTAGAAGAAAATGGGAAAGGCCTTTGTCCAGCAGATGGCTGATAATTATAATATGCATGTAGGCATCGATTAATGCTTATATCCATATAACTGCAGATGTGTTTATACACACACACACACACATATATATATGTGTGTGTGTGTGTGTGTATATATATATATATGTGTGTGTATATATATATATATATGTGTGTGTGTGTGTGTATATATATATATATGTGTGTGTGTATATATATATATGTGTGTGTGTATATATACATATATATATATGTGTGTGTGTATATATATATATATATATATATGTGTGTGTGTGTGTGTGTATATATATATATATATATATATATATATATATATATATATATGGTGCCATTTTTATCCAACCGACATTCCGAATAAAGCAAGAACCACATTGACGAAAGTCCCAATTGTATTTTGACAAATGAATTATTTTTACATTATTGCTATAAAGTTATTGTATAGCTACGCATACGTCATAGCAATAACATGATCTTGGCATAAGTCGGTCATGATAAGATACAGTGAAACACACACATACATATATATATATATATATATATATATATATATATATATATATAAATATATATGTATATATATATATATGTATATATATATATGTATATATATATGTGTGTGTGTGTGTGTGTAATTATATCTTGTGGTGCTGTTGCGTTTTTTTTTAATTCCCCATTTTTAACTTCTCTTTGTCTTATCCAATGTAAACATATGTCAGCCGAAAGACACGTTGAGAAAAGGCATCAAAACATTATGGTTGCCTTGAAGCGATAATCTGGTTGGGGAAATAATAAAAGTGGATAAGACTGGCAGGAGGGTGAAAAACGGGTAAAAGACGAGGGTGGAGGGGATTGAAAATACACAGCAATTGGATAGTAAACACGTCTGGTTAGTCGGTCAGTAGGAACCGTCACGTGTCCCACACCTCTCAGTGGTATACTGTGTAAAAGGTGATCAATCAAAAATAATTTGGAATAGGGAGCAATCAATTAAGAAGTTATTCCTCCCGCCTTCTGTCGAGCAGTGATCACTAAATGGGTCAGAAATTGAATTAGAGGCCAGCATGAAGTATGCAAATTGAGAAACCAATTCAACATGAACTTATATTGTAAATTGAACCCTCCACTAGAAACTTTTTAGGGTTAATTTCCTTTTAATTTCTTGACTTGATGATAGTAAATCTTTAAGATTTTCAGCCCTCTAGCTTCATTCATGCAGCCAGTACACATAAAACATAGATAGCCTGTCAGCCAGCCAACCAACCAGGCTGAATTAAAAACTTGACAAACCTATTATGATACTTCTGGTGACAGTTTTGTTTGGTGGTTTGCAATTATTTGCAAGAAATGTAAAGATGTTAAGCGACAGTCATTGAGGATTATTTCGTGGTCGTGACGACTACAACACATCGTATTTTCATTTTGAAATCGATTTGAAGAAGGTAAGATACAGCAAAATGTGTTATCAATATCACAATGCTCTCAAAATTATGACAAACCTTTTTTCGAACTTGACTTATTTCATTTTTAAACACTATCCGAACAGTGAAAGGTGTGAACAGTTCTTATGAATTTTGGATTCTGGATTCATTTTAGGATTAGGTACAAGTGGTGGGGGTTAGATTAGTGAATTTACCTCTCTTGCTTTTTTTTCAGTAGCAATCACTGAGTCAGAATGTAAGATGAAACCAGTGTGAAAAACTCAAAATGAGGAAACAATTTAACGTAAACTTTAATTGCAAATGGACCCCGTCATTAGAAACTTTTTTGTGTGTGGGAGGGGGTAGTTTCCTTATTAATTTTTGGACATGATGAAAGTAAATGTGTAAGATCTTCAGTCCTCTGGCTTCATTTATGCAGCCAGTACACATGAGACATTGCAAACTAGAGACATACGTCAACTAGCCAGCCGACCAACTCAAGAAACCCATTATGATGCTTCTGATGACGTTTTTTTTCTTTTTGGTGGTTTGCAATCATTTGCAATAAATATAGAGATGGTAAGTGACAATTTTTTGGGACATTTTGTTGTCATGACAACAACAAACTATATTTCCATTTTTAAATCGATCTGAAGAAGCTATGATATAGCAAAACGCGTTATCAATATTATAGTACTCTCAAAATTATTGCAGAGGATTTTTTCAAACTTGACTTATTTCATTTTCAAACACTATTTGAACTGAACCATAAAAGGCATGAACAGTTGTTATGCATTTGGAATCCCGATTCGTTCTCGTATTTTCTAGAAGGAATAGTTAAATTATTGGTGATTCATGAAACCTCATGTTGACCCAAAAACACGACCCCATCCCCATCTAGGATCAAGGCTGGTCTCAGGTGAACTAACATACCTCATCAAAACTCCCTGAGTCTTATTGTGCGTTCATTTAACCCCGATTATAGTAACAGAAAATTAGAAACAGGTCTCTAATCTCACATGTTACTCTTGTAATTATGAATACCACACATTTATAACCAAAATTGTCATCATCGGAGCCGGTGAAGAGCCCCAAAAGAGGTGATCAATTGGAAAATAAATCCTTCATTTGCTATAAAATTGCAAAAGAATAGGGATATCAAGGAAAAATGTATTCAATATTAAGAAGAAACTGAAAAATGATGAAAGACGTTTCCTCGGTGCGTCAGAATTGAAAGGTGTATAACCAATACATCCTCCCGATAGTCGCTTATGGAGCCGAAACATGGAACCTAACCAAGAGACAAACCCGTAAATTGAGAACCATGCAACGTGCATATGAAAGAATAATGCTGGGCCTCACATGGAGAGAACACAAGACAACGCAGTACATCCGAGAAAAGATAAGAGTTAGGGACATCATAGAATCCATTTAAAATCTCAAATGGCGGTAGGCTGGCCATGTAGCAAGAATGGCAGACAATCGATGGACATCGCGACTCACAACATGGATCTCCCTAGATCACATGCACAACCGAAGCCGGCTGAATATTAGATGGAGAGACGAGCTAGACAAGTTCAAGAAGTACTGGCTCCGCGATGCCCATGATAGAGAAGTGTGGCAAATCCTGGGGAAGGTCTATGTCTAACGATGGACGTTAAAAGACTGATGATGATGATGATGATGATGATGATGATGATGATGATGATGATGATGATGATGATGATAACGACTCCAAAACGAAATAAAATATTGGTTTTACTTTGCTGGAGAAGAAAAAAAGCATCAACCGTCAGCATAATTTGGCAAATATTTTTGGTGATCCAGGAAAAGGTGGGAAAAATAACTTATTCATTGATTACCCCTTTCCTCTTTTTCCTTCAATTGAACATCTGCAACACGACATACTGCCAAAAGACGCTTGTTATGTAACAGTTTCAATTCAATGACTAATCAATGCTTTATAGGTCCGGGCTTTAGCCAGGACATTCATTCAGCAGCTTGAGTGACTGAGTAGGAATCCCTTCTTTCACTTGTTTAGTCAGATAACATACTGCACCGTCTATTTTCAGTAGAGTAATCACGTGTATTTGTATGAAATGAGGAGACTTAACCTTTAGCATTTGCGAGCATGTTTCTTTATTGATAGAGGTTCCTCTTGGCATAAGCCATAAACCTGCTCTGCCATTTGCAGTTATTGCCCCCAAACCATAAATGAGTGTGGGTGCTTCACACTTGATGTTGTGTAACGAGGTTCATATCGTGTATTCACTGGACGCCTTATGATTCATTTGTTTGATTTTTGGATGTTATGAAGTGAATCAGCTTGCAACTTTGCAGAGGAAGACAATGAATTCAGTTTGATGGTATCTATCAAAAACCCATCATCATTTTAAGGATTGAAAGGATGTGTGGATTTCTGAGTTTCACATCGTTACTGCGCAAAGCTTATTGACTGAATCCGATAAATATATATATATATATATATATATATATATATATATACGCACACACACACACATACACACACACACACACACACACATACATATATATATATATATATATATATATATATATATATATATATATATATTCTACAGAGCTTCGGATATCTAAACACAAAACTGTCCCAAAAATGGTTTTGTGTCACTACAGTCGCTCCTATCCAGATATCTGTTTATGCAATTTATGTAATTTTCTTCAGTGTTTTTCCTGATTTACATATACTTTAATATTATGGTACAATGTGTAAATTATCTTACTCTATCTCTCTCTCTCTCTCTCTCTCTCTCTCTCTCTCTCTATATATATATATATATATATATATATATATATATATATATATATATATATATCTATATATATATATATATATATATATATATATATATATATATATATATATGATATCGGCCTCCGGGTCCGATGTGAGGGTTTCAATTCTGCTTCGTGGTACTGGATGAGATAAAAGTCTATAGCCACACTAAAGAGATGTAAGACATCGAAACAGCTGTCTGTTGATGGCTCAATAATACACACACACACACACACACACATATATATATATATATATATATATATATATATACTCATTTTTTAAATTAATTTATATACATATATATATATATATATACATATATATATATATATATATATATATATATATGAGTGTTTTTTATGCTTGAATATACATACATATATTCGATGAGGAGCATGAATGTATGATGTGATTCTTCTGTAGTTGATCCAATGCAGTATATATATCTATGATTCTGTATTTGCTCGATGCTGAAGTACTCATATATATACACATATATGATTCTTCCGTATTTGATCAAATGTTATATATATATATTGTCCCATATACATATATATACATATATATATATATATATATATACATATATATATATATATATGTATATATATATATATATATATATATATATATCCGTGTGTGTTTGTTAGTGATTGTATGCGTGCTCAATGCAAAAGCGGTTACGTATATATATGTATATATATGGAGAGAGAGAGATAAAGAGAGAGATTATATATGTTCAATGTAATTCTTCACTACTTGGACAAATATTATATATATATATATATATATATATATATATATATATATATATATATATATATATATATTAGTGATTCTGTGCTAGTTAAATGTGAAAGTAGTTACATTTGTACAAATGTATTCATGTATAAGAGAGAAAGAGGGTTTATATATGTACGATTTAATTCATCTGTAGTTGATCAAATGATACATATATATAAGTGATTCCGTACGAGATAAATGCAAAAGGGGTTACATATATATATCTACATATATATGTGTGTGTGTGTGTGTGTGTGTGTAGAGAGAGAGAGAGAGAGAGATTATATATGTACAATGCAATTCTTCCGTACTTGACCAATTGTCATATATATGTGTGATTCTGTGCGCGCTAAATGCGAAAGTAGTTACATTCATATATATATATATATGTATATGTATATATATATATATATATATATATATATGAATATATATGAATATATATATATATATATATATATATATATATATATATAAAGATGAGATTCTTCTGTAGTTATTTCATTTTATTCAATTTCATTCTCTTGTCAGTTTTTATCCTATTTTCGATGCTACAAAGAAAGGCTAATCGGTTGTGACAAAATACGCATCAATTTCAAGGGAACCTGGGGCCTTTTTTGTTCGATGCATATTCAAGAGGTTCATTGCGTGCACCTATCAAATCGAGGCAGAGAAGAAAAAAAAAGCGGGAAAGAATGAAATGTGGAAAATGGCGCCCGTGGCGCTGATGAAGTCGTAGGTTTTCGCTTGCAAGGTCATACCATTATTAAAGACTTCATACCCGAGAGTGATTGGCGAAGAAAAGGATAGGAACGGCTGAGCGCGGGTGGAAGGGTGGAAAAGAGGGGGGAAAAAAGTAAGATCCGAAGAGAAATGGTGGGAAATGAAATTGAAAATTTATGGCAAAAGAAGTTGTTCGTAATATCTACGGATAGCAATTGTTTGTAGGAGGATAAAGAATAGGTGTTTATATGCACGGATATGAGAACAAAATTACATAGATAGATAGATAGATAGATAGATAGATAAATAGATAGATGGATGGATGGATCAATAGGAACAGAGATTGGTAGATAGATAGGAACGGAGATAGATAGATAAATAAGAAAAGATATAGATAGATAGATAGATAGATAAATAGATAGATAGATAGATAGATAGATAGATAGATAGATAGATAGATAGATGGATGGATGGATCAATAGGAACAGAGATAGGTAGATAGATGAGAACAGAGATAGATAGATAAATAAGAAAATATATAGATAGATAGATAGATAGATAGATAGATGAGAACAGAGATAGATAGATAAATAAGAACAGATATAGATAGATAGATAGATAGATAGATAGATAGATGAGAACAGAGATAGATAAATAGATATATAAATAAGAATAGAGATAGATAGATAAGAACATAGATAGATTCATAGAAACAGAGATAGGGTGCTAGATAGGAACAGAGATAGATAGATAGATAGATAGATAGATAGATAGATAGATAAGTACAGAGATAGGTAAATGGATAGATAACATATATATGAATAGATATATAGATAGATTAACAACACTTTAAAATTTAGAAAAAATAGAGAATTATGGTGAATTATGAGTGTTAGACAGCAAGGAAAACAATTGAGAACAAGCTTGGCTGCGCTAGGGTCAAACTCCCTATGCTTTATCAAGATCTAAAAAATAAACCAAAAAGAATTTATTTCTCTATACAATATTATTCCAAAACTACCTATCCTATTTCAACTCCTTTATTAGTAGTTCCAGTAAATTGGATTCGCAAACTTTAGCAAAACAAGTCTACCTGAGTCGGTCAGCACTTTTCTCGTACGTCACTGTCTCACTGTTATTTGTGCTTGACGTCAGTGCCTTCCAGTCATTTTCATCAGCAATTCATCATTGTTGTTACATGCGAAAATAAACTCAAATCAGGAATAAAATGTCAACTCAGCCAAATGGTTAATCTGCCACTTGCATTGGAAACAAGGAAGAGGACTATCATAACTGAACGATTCAGATGGAAGTAAATTATCAAGGTTTATTTTTTTGGGGGGGGGTAAATGGTTTTGTGCTAGTGTTCTTCGTAAACTCAACAATTGCCTATCGTTTTTCAATTGTGAACGAGAGCCAATCCTATTTTAGATAGAGAAATCCAAAAGAATTGAAAATGCGGAAAAGAACTTTGGGAAAATCTTTTTGAAATCTAACGAGAGAAAAAACAGCAGTCATTTAAGTAACAACAAAACGTATTCATTGAATGAGAAACGATCACCTGCTCTTGACAAATAGCAATAGATTCCGATACGACGTAATCCATCGTTCACGGGTTTTTCCCCTTATTCTCTTTGATTTTAACATCTGACCTATCAAAATAATAAAGTCCATTCTGTCGGACTATGACACTATTGACAGCACAGGCTACACCTGCATGTAACTGTGTTAAAAATAACGATAGTACAGATACTAGTTGAGAGCAGTCATGTAATACTGTTAGTATCAAGGGGTTTAGATCTTTGCACATTTCTTTCCAGTAAATTCTCCGTTGGGAAAATCTGTTAACACCGATTGTCAACTGGAGGTGCAATGAGTCGCTAATGCATCGATGGAGGGATATTTTCCACTTTAGCAATTCCTCGATGTACAACATTTGTTAACGATGTTTTAAATTATTTGAAGATATCTAGATGTTCTTCTTTAGTTATTTTGTCAGTTGGAGGTTTTTTGTAAGGAGGAAAACGGCAAGATTTTTGTCTAAAGAAAGGAAAAACAATTTTTTTTATGATTTATAACTAAGTACTGACTGTTTAGAAGTCTTATGTTACTATTTTACGGCAAGTAACAACCCTTGCCGATCCACATGTCAACCTTAAAAGAAGCCACTGAGCATAAGAAAAATCATATCTGTTCTAGGCATGAATCTTCTAACTCTTTTAGTTTTTTTTTTTTTTTCAATTATGCTCTCTATCATGCGACTAATTTCCCAAAGACCATCGACGAGACAGGAGTCAAATAGTTTCATCAGAATAGAAAAGAAAGTACTAATAAAGAATCTTTGTATTTAGCAGATGGGACATTCTATCGGTGAAATGTCTGTTCAGATGTTTTTATCACCATCTGTAACTTGTTTTTGATCACTATTTTTTTAGCCTTCACCAGACTAGGAATATCAAGAGCAAAGGCATTTCTTGTAAGATATTTCCCCAGCCGCTCCAGGCTGAGTGATTTCACTGCCTCTGTCAGCCACTATGAATTTTCTGAAATCACCATCAGATTCATTATCAACGTTAGGAGACTATGGACGTACACATCCTCCTGAGATATCTCATCAGCCACTTTTGAGTGGTTAATGATTTTTGTACGATCGTAGCAACGATAGTGTTCGTCAGCGCTTAAATTGATAAGCTACTTCTTAGCTGGACACGAGGAATAAGCTTTTGCTGTTCAGGATCGAACTTCGTTCTTAAACTGAAGATAATCGTGGAAAATGTTGTGCTGTATATGTAACAAATGAAATCTTATAAAAATAATGTATCATTCAGTATAAATGTATTTATTTATTCATTTGAATTGAATAAACCCTTGCATATTTGTGACATGAACTTTAGTAAAAATCATTTCAACTTGATTGGTCAGAAAGTTGTTTACTGTTTAGTGTGCCCTGTTTTCAAATATGTTACATCAATTTAATATATATATATATATATATATATATATATATATATATATATATATATATATATATATATATATCAGTTCCGTTTAACGTGATGGGACAGACAAAGAATGGAGACCTTACTTCCCTAAATTAGGTGAGTATTGTTCTTGTACTCGTTCTCTTAATGTTAGAAAGACAAAGTCAGAACCAGCTCTGGACTGGAATTTGCTACATTCAACTAAAGAGACAGCTTTTGATTAAATTTTTTTTTCAAGATGGTCAGTTAGTCATTTAGCAAACGTCGTGAAATTTATGCGTAGTACTGAATAACGTTATTTTATTTAAGCTATGTTCTGTGTATTCTTTTGGGCGTATGAGTGTAATCTTAGCAGGATGCTATGCAAGAAAGACGAAAGGGAAGATAAATTTTCTTAGAAATAGAAGAAAAACAAACCATTGATAAAAAAAACTAATAATATGAGCAGTTATTCTGTTTTATAATACCTTTTCTTCTTAATTTATATTAATGCGCGCGCAAATCTTCTAGGATAAAGAAAATCGTTTCTGTTTTTTGTCATTGTTTTTTATTTCGTTAGTTTTTTTTTTAAGAAAAGGTAATTTGAATAAAAAACGTCACAGAAAAAGAAGCAAAAATCTGTAAAGAGGAATATTATTCTTTTTCAAACTTGTTCTTTCCCTTCATTCCTTCCGTTCGCCATATTTGATTTCAAAGTTAATGCGAGGAAGGGAGGTAACCCTATCTTTAAAATTGGTCTCATTCATGAATTTTTTTTTCTTCTGTTTCTCGTACGATATTCTTTAATTTTCATTTTATATCATTCTTCTTCTTCTTCTTCTTCTTCTTCTTCTTCTTCTTCTTCTTCTTCTTCTTCTTCTCATTTCATTATCATTGTCATTATTATCATCATTATTTCATGAAGGATTTAATATGAGACTTGTTATTTTAGAAGTTTATTATTATGATTTGGATTTCTTTCGGAATGTCTATGCGTGTAATGTTCGTCCCTTTTTTTCTTACTTTCTTTTTTTTCTTCTTCCCCTTCTCCTTCTTCTTCTTCTCGTATCATTATTATTGTTATTATCATTATTATTATTATTATTATTATTATTATTATTATTATTATTATTGAAGGATTTAATATGAGACTTGTTATTTCAGAGGTTTATTATTATGATTTGGATCTTTTTCAGAGTGTGTGTGTGTGTTTACGCATGCAATCAGTGTTTGTAATGTTTTCTGTTGTACATTTTTATCAATTCGAATGAAAAGTTGGCAGGCGATAAAGATAATAATCTGCTCGATTAACGATCATGCAGTTCTCTAAATTCAATGGAATGTTCAGGGAACATTTTAGTGTGGGGGATTATTTCAATGTTCGTTTCTTTTTTTCTTTTCATATTACTTAAAGACTTTAAATGGGTGTTCATTCGAGTAATGAATCCGTAACTTCTTTAAATCATTTTTTTATTTTGCTCCTCAGTTTTGTTGTTGCTTTTTTTACCTTCTTTTTTTCTTTACGAAATCGGCTTTATTTATTTATTTATTTTCTGATTATTTTTTTTTTTTTTTTTTACTAACGTTCGATTTATTTTGAGGAAGTGTGGGTGTCAGTGGTTAGCAGCACGGGAAATGGAATCTACGAAATGAGTTCAAACACCGGCGGAGACAATCTGCTTTTACTTGGCCCTAATTTTCCCTCTTTTTTTTTTTTTTCTTACTCAAGTCTAAGTCGAAGACTTGGATTGACTCTGTTTTTTTCAACTGCAACGAGAACAATCCTCACCTAATTAAAAAGGGTAAGCTCATCTCTGTTTATCTGCCCTACCACGATAAACCAAAGTGATATGTAGAATTGACGTTTCCCTGTCATGATTACCATTCACTACCAAATGAGTCAAAGTCTCACGAGTTTATGCTTCTTTTACGTAACGACGGATATGCAAAGACATTTTTTTATTAATGAATACAACTTTGCTAAAGAATATCTTTGTATTTTTTCATTTATTCTTTCCGCAATACAAAAGTTTCAATGATCAGCTTCAGTCGGAATCGAAAGAGAGTTTAACATTGCAGTAACCAAGCTTGTTTTCTTTATAAAATCAGCTCTGTGTATTCAATTATTTCTACATATTCATTCAACCTTTGATTCATTTTGTTAGAGTGTTGGTGGCCAAACGGTTATCGCTATAGAAAATTGAATCTCCAAGCTAAGTTCGAACCGACTGAGAATATGCACTTACTTAGCTGTAATATCCCAGGGAAAAGGCATGGATTCATTGCTTCTATCCTTAGATCAACCGGGAAAATCAGATACCTCGTCCAGCACCGTCAGAGGCCAGCAACGGACTGAAAGTTAAAGGGGCTCTGGTGAAGATACAACAGGTTAGCCAGGAAAGAGTACAAGTGGGCAAATGATTTGATTTAATTTGATTCTCGACGCCTGCAGTATCATTTTTCAGAACTAAGATCGCGACTATGACTAATAGTTTTCCCCCACTATCCGAAAATGTCCCCATGAAACCTTTCCTGTGTTTTTACGTTTATTTTTCTTTATCTGCCAATCCTTGTGCATTTTTATTACCTTCAGTTACATTCTAATATGGGATGCACAAAACGCATTGAGAGAAGTATAGTTTACTATAAATAGCAGTTAGCTATAAGTCAATTTTTTTGTTCTTTATTCTTCAGAGGGACTGCTGGATTATAGGATTTGCCGGCTCAAGGAGGTTGCCAGAAAAAGGCATTGCCGAATCATAGGGGTTGCTGGATCAACTAGAATTAATGCCTACGGGACCACGAAACTAGAGTTAGTGTTTATAAGACAACAATTGTCAGTAGGCATAAATTAAACAGGCGTGAAATCAGTGCGAAGACAGAATTTACCTAGTAATCTACGGAAATTTACGCAGAGAACGCTACAGTAGACGGTAAAAAAAACCTAATCGTCAGTAGGCGTAAATCAAACCGGCGTAAAAAAAAAAAAAAAAACAGATCACTGCAATTTATTTGTTGCCAAACCCTTTTTCAGTTTTTGAATTGATCACCTCCAACGGAGCATGCTGCCAAAAGATGTCACATGACTGTTTCTATCAAGTGACTATCCTGATCTGTTCAATTATTCAGATATCTCGAAAGGTTTCCGATATCTCGCCTGCTTCACACATTCTCTCGATTTTCCTCTGTGGTCCAAAGGGACAAGTGACATCAACCGTCTGACGAACTTTCTCTTCTTTACTTACGATGACTAGATCTTATCTACTTGATTAGATGATTTGTTTCACTTCGTTTCCTTTTATTTGTCTCTTCCGTCCGCAAGGACATTTAATAGTTATCTCCCTTGACAATTTTTTCTTTGTTTAATAGGTCTGACAGAAGGATACATTTCAAGGAAGGTTTTCGTACTTATATTTTCACAAAAGGCGTATCTAGTAACAACAAATCTCCTCAGTACTCCAGCATACTTCTCAGTATTATTACTATTACTATTATTATCATTATCATCATCATCATCATCATCATTATTTTTTTCATTATTTTCATTATTATTGTTCTTCGTCTTTCTTCTCCTCTTCTTCTTCTTCTTCTTCTTTTTCTTCTTCTTCTTCTTCAATCTCTCTCTCTCTTCTCTTTCTATATATTATCATCTTTTTCTTCTTCTCTTTCTACTTCTTCTCCTTACGCCCTCTATCTTCTCCTCTTCTTCTTCATTTCTTCTTCTTCTTCTTCTTCTTCTTCTTCTTCTTCTTCTTCTTCTTCTTTTTCTTTATCTTCTTCAATCTCTCTCCCTTCTCTTTCTTTATATCATTATCTTTTTCTTCTTCTCTTTCCACTTCTCCTCCTCCTTACGCCCTCTATCTTCTTCTTCTTCTTCTTCTTCTTCTTCTTCTTCTTCTTCTTCTTCTTCTTCCTCTTCTTCTTCTCGACTTGAGTATCCTTTCTAATATCATATGGTGGTTTTCCATATATATCGATTGACTGCATCTCTTCTCGATACTCAAGCTTGCTCCTCAGTTTTCTTCTTGATCTTGGCTTACTTTATTCCCGTCGACTCCTTCGGGAGTATAGGGCTGCATCCTCTCTCTCGCAGTTTCAGTTGCAAGAAAGTTTCATGGGTCAAAATTGCTACCCCCCTGGACAAATTCCCATCCTTCATCCAGGCTTGCTAAATTGTCGAATTTTTCCCTGGAAAAGAAAACTTTTCCAGACTACCGCCCACTTTCAATGTATTTAATCCATCAGTGCCCATCCCCTGTAAAATTCTTGAAAAATGAAAATAAGATTTTCATTTTGTCCTCTACCATACAATCGCTTGTCTTCCCAGTGAGGGAGTCGATCTATGAGGAGGTTTCTGTAACCTTTAGTTCTACTGCCTTAAAGGGTTAAAAGGCTTCGAATGGTTTGCTATCTATTCATCGGTAAGGTAGGATAGAAACAGATTCCTGGGATATTAAGGCTGAGTGAACGTAAACAGCTTTGGCTGGAATTCAAACGCGGCCTGCCGATTCCGTTATCCGTAATAATAACTGTTCAACTTCTCTGCTATGTCCTCAAGCTGATTTTAGTGAGGCTGAATTATTTTGGTCTTTCATTGGACACTTAATCCTCCCAGTCTCTCCTAGTTTTTTTTGGAAGTGCCCTCCAGGACCGTTCCAAGCAATCCGGTAATGTTGGATCAATTCAATATTCGAAAATTATTTTCTAGTCCCATCACAAGATTCAGATTTTAATCTATCTTTTGGAATTTGTTTCAATAGAGTGATCCTCTCGCATTTTGACATCCAAAAAAAAAATTAATTTTTCCTCCTCTGGAAGAGTATTTACTTTGTGGTTGTCATTTGTTAGGATGGTCTAATTCAAATAGTTTGCACTGTTCCGAGCAAATCACTGATACTGCCCAGACATGCTTATGTGTGTACTCCTTCTGAGCTAATACTCTACATCTGCTGATTGGTCGACATTCGATGTTGGTTTTTGTGCCGACATTTGATAATTTGTTTCGTTTCTTTTATGTTGGCTTAAATGCATTTCGTTCAAATATATCATCATCACCGCCATCTTTAATCATTATAAGTTTACTACTGGACAAAAGTATTTGCTATTTCTTTCCATGACGACCGCGATTTGGCTAATCTCTGCCATGTCTTACTTGCAAACCTTTCAACCTCATCTCGTGATCTTGTGACTGCATTACTTCCCATGGGAAACAATCGGATAGCCTTTTGCTACATCTGTTGTAATCTTTTCTTGCCAAGTGTCCAGCCCATCTTGGTTGCTTGATGACTGAGAACCTTCTTAGAATCGCACAAAGAGCTTTGGAAAGAACAACCATAGGAATATATATATATATATATAGAGAGAGAGAGAGAGGGAGAGAGAGAAAGGGGAGGGGAGAGAATAACTGGAGTATTGATCTATGTAGATTAGATTTATAAAAAAATGAACTCTAGCCTTTTTTTCATTTTTCATCTCATGGTGAAGGGAGGGTTGAGTCACCCTTCAGTTTTGACCCCACCTAAGGTGGGAAGTATCCCTACAGTTTTGACCTCTTTACTTTGTCAGCCAAAGGGGGAAAGTTTCCTATCATTTTTTACCCTTTAATTTTTTTTATGCAAACATATAAAACCAAATGGGTATATGAGACTAATGGATGAAAATAAACGCCTAATTTAATTAGTTACTCCAAGTGGAAACATTCATGAATATTCAAGAGTTACATATGATTTATAACATGGAATTACTTTTAACCCATCATATATATATATATGTATATATATATATATGACAGAAAAAAGAGTACAATTTAGCATTGCTGCTACCTTGTAGATACACCCACGCAAGGACCTTTCAACAAAATTTCTCACAGGCTTTTTCTTTACAATAAGATATTCCCATAAGTCAACTGAGTATGCATGTCAGATTTGTTTCGGCTTTGCCCAAGTATAGGTAGTTTCTATAGAGTGACAGACAAACAGAGTCGTGATATATATATATATATATATATATATATATATATATATATATATATATATATATATATATATATATATATGTATATATATTTCAATTTTATCTAGACTGCTTCCCAAAGTCGTTCATCTGTCCATCTCCCTCTTTCCCTCTCTTTCTCTCACTATACTCTTCCTTTATTTTTTCCTCTTTTGTCTCTTGGTGATTTTTTCTAAATTATTTTTCCATAAAAACTGGAAGAAAATGACCTCGATGCTTAGTTTATTGTTTCCATGTGTAAGATTCAAGATCTCCATCTCTGGGATTTTTTTTTTAAGATCGCCAGCCCATTTATTTGTGACAGATGTGGCAGGGCCGTGGATTTGATAAAGAAGCACGATAAATGTCGCTAATTTAAATTACATTACCAAGAAAGAAACACATTATGTTTGACGGGATCTCTCGTAAAGTCTCATATCCCAATCTCTTTCTACTTTTCTCCTATCAGAGGAAGATCTTTCCGCAAGCTAGCTCATCCCTGTTTCGTTTCTTTTGAGTGTCTCTCACGATTGCTTTATCCTTGGTCCAGTAACTCAGTGCTAGATTCTTTTCCCTATACTATGTTTTTGGGGCTTCCATCACAATTGTGCTTTCGTTACTAAGCCCTACATTTAATGCTAGATGCTTCGTATTTGCAGCTTGGTCTGAACAGGTCTCATAAAGAATAAACTATTTTGAATCTTCAATGCTGCAAAATGCTGAGACGTGCCTTTTCTCTTGAATTTCAAAGATAATGGAAAATAATCTCCATATCGTAGCTTTTTTAGGACAGAAAGCAACAAAAAATATGACAACTGTAGACAATAACGCTATCAACATTAATTAAATTTTCTCTCCAAGTCCATTTAAAAACGATATGTCCTCTGAAACTCGCCAACTTGAAGATGAATTCACGTCTTTTACAGACTTGATTTAATTTTTTAATCGCTTTTTAAGCCCCACTGAAACTTTATGCTGAAAGTACCATTTTTTAAATTTAGTATCACTCAGCTGTAGATTGAACGTACTTTTGATACTATAGCCATCCCTCTCCAGGCGTCTTAAGTCCCACTGAAATTTTATGCTAAAAAGCATTGAGTACAATTTTTCATTTAGTACACTTAGCTGTAAATTGAATGTACTTTTGATCCTATAGCCATCTCTCTCCAGGCTTCTTGATCCCTACATTTTATGCTGAAAGGCATTAAGTACCACTTTCAAACTAGTTTACTTAGTTGTAGATTGAACATACTTTCGGTAATATAACCACCCTTCTCCAGGCTTCTTAAGCCCCACTGAGAATTTATGCTGAAAGGGATTGAATACCATTTTTTATCTCGTATCACTCAGCCGTGGATTGTACGTTCTTTTTATACTATAGATATCTTTATCCATGCTTTTTAAGCCCCACTGAAATTTAATACTAAAAGGCAATTGAGTACCATTTTTTATTTCGTATCACTCAGCCGTGGATTGTACGTTCTTTTGTTACTATAGATATCCCTATCCATGCTTTTTAAGCCCCACTGAAATTTAATGCTAAAAGGCAATTGGGTACCATTTTTTATTTCGTATCACTCAGCCGTGGATTGTACGTTCTTTTGATACTATAGATATCCCAATCCATGCTTTTTAAGCCCCACTGAAATCTAATGCTAAAAGGCAATTGAGTACCATTTTTTATTTCGTATCACTCAGCCGTGGATTGTACGTTCTTTTGATACTATAGATATCCCTATCCATGCTTTTTAAGCCCCACTGAGAATTTACGCTGAAAGGCATTGAGTACCATTTTTTATTTCATATCACTCAGCCGTGGATTGTACGTTCTTTTGATACTATAGATATCCCTATCCATGCTTTTTAAGCCCCACTGAAATCTAATGCTAAAAGGCAATTGAGTACCATTTTTTATTTCGTATCACTCAGCCGTGGATTGAACGTTCTTTTGATACTATAGATATCCCTATCCATGCTTTTTAAGCCCCACTGAAATTTAATGCTAAAAGGCAATTGAGTACCATTTTTTATTTTGTATCACTCAGCCGTGGATTGTACGTTCTTTTGATACTATAGATATCCCTATCCATGCTTTTTAAGCCCCACTGAAATTTAATGCTAAAAGGCAATTGAGTACCATTTTTTATTTCATATCACTCAGCCGTGGATTGTACGTTCTTTTGATACTATAGATATCCCTATCCATGATTTTTAAGCCCCACTGAAATCTAATGCTAAAAGGCAATTGAGTACCATTTTTTATTACGTATCACTCAGCCGTGGATTGTACGTTCTTTTGATACTATAGATATCCCTATCCATGATTTTTAAGCCCCACTGAAATTTAATGCTGAAAGGCAATTGAGTACCATTTTTATTTCATATCACTCAGCCGTGGATTGTACGTTCTTTTGATACTATAGATATCCCTTTCCATGCTTTTTAAGCCCCACTGAAATTTAATGCTAAAAGGCAATTGAGTACCATTTTTTATTTCGTATCACTCAGCCGTGGATTGTACGTTCTTTTGATACTATAGATATCCCTATCCATGCTTTTTAAGCCCCACTGAAATTTAATGCTAAAAGGCAATTGAGTACCATTTTTTATTTCGTATCACTCAGCCGTGGATTGTACGTTCTTTTGTTACTATAGATATCCCTTTCCATGCTTTTTAAGCCCCACTGAAATTTAATGCTAAAAGGCAATTGAGTACCATTTTTTATTTCGTATCACTCAGCCGTGGATTGTACGTTCTTTTGATACTATAGATATCCCTATCCATGCTTTTTAAGCCCCACTGAAATTTAATGCTAAAAGGCAATTGAGTACCATTTTTTATTTCATATCACTCAGCCGTGGATTGTACGTTCTTTTGATACTATAGATATCCCTATCCATGATTTTTAAGCCCCACTGAAATCTAATGCTAAAAGGCAATTGAGTACCATTTTTTATTTCGTATCACTCAGCCGTGGATTGTACGTTCTTTTGATACTATAGATATCCCTATCCATGATTTTTAAGCCCCACTGAAATTTAATGCTAAAAGGCAATTGTGTACCATTTTTATTTCATATCACTCAGCCGTGGATTGTACGTTCTTTTGATACTATAGATATCCCTTTCCATGCTTTTTAAGCCCCACTGAAATTTAATGCTAAAAGGCAATTGAGTACCATTTTTTATTTCGTATCACTCAGCCGTGGATTGTACGTTCTTTTGATACTATAGATATCCCTATCCATGCTTTTTAAGCCCCACTGAAATTTAATGCTAAAAGGCAATTGAGTACCATTTTTTATTTCGTATCACTCAGCCGTGGATTGTACGTTCTTTTGATACTATAGATATCCCTTTCCATGCTTTTTAAGCCCCACTGAAATTTAATGCTAAAAGGCAATTGAGTACCATTTTTTTATTTCGTATCACTCAGCCGTGGATTGTACGTTCTTTTGATACTATAAATATCCCTATCCATGCTTTTTAAGCCCCACTGAAATTTAATGCTAAAAGGCAATTGAGTACCATTTTTTATTTCGTATCACTCAGCCGTGGATTGTACGTTCTTTTGATACTATAGATATCCCTATCCATGCTTTTTAAGCCCCACTGAAATCTAATGCTAAAAGGCACTTGAGTACTATTTTTTATTTCGTATCACTCAGCCGTGGATTGTACGTTCTTTTGATACTATAGATATCCCTATCCATGCTTTTTAAGCCCCACTGAAATTTAATGCTAAAAGGCAATTGAGTACCATTTTTTATTTCGTATCACTCAGCCGTGGATTGTACGTTCTTTTGATACTATAGATATCCCTTTCCATGCTTTTTAAGCCCCACTGAAATTTAATGCTAAAAGGCAATTGAGTACCATTTTTTATTTCGTATCACTCAGCCGTGGATTGTACGTTCTTTTGATACTATAGATATCCCTTTCCATGCTTTTTAAGCCCCACTGAAATTTAATGCTAAAAGGCAATTGAGTACCATTTTTTATTTCGTATCACTCAGCCGTGGATTGTACGTTCTTTTGATACTATAGATATCCCTATCCATGCTTTTTAAGCCCCACTGAAATCTAATGCTAAAAGGCAATTGAGTACCATTTTTTATTTCGTATCACTCAGCCGTGGATTGTACGTTCTTTTGATACTATAGATATCCCTATCCATGCTTTTTAAGCCCCACTGAAATCTAATGCTAAAAGGCAATTGAGTACCATTTTTTATTTCGTATCACTCAGCCGTGAATTGTACGTTCTTTTGATACTATAGATATCCCTATCCATGCTTTTTAAGCCCCACTGAAATCTAATGCTAAAAGGCAATTGAGTACCATTTTTTATTTCGTATCACTCAGCCATGGATTGTACGTTCTTTTGATACTATAAATATCCCTATCCATGCTTTTTAAGCCCCACTGAAATCTAATGCTAAAAGGCAATTGAGTACTATTTTTTATTTTGTATCACTCAGCCGTGGATTGTACGTTCTTTTGATACTATAGATATCCCTATCCATGCTTTTTAAGCCCCACTGAAATCTAATGCTAAAAGGCAATTGAGTACCATTTTTTATTTCGTATCACTCAGCCGTGGATTGTACGTTCTTTTGATACTATAGATATCCCTATCCATGCTTTTTAAGCCCCACTGAAATTTAATGCTAAAAGGCAATTGAGTACCATTTTTTATTTCGTATCACTCAGCCGTGGATTGTACGTTCTTTTGATACTATAGATATCCCTATCCATGCTTTTTAAGCCCCACTGAAATCTAATGCTAAAAGGCAATTGAGTACCATTTTTTATTTCGTATCACTCAGCCGTGGATTGTACGTTCTTTTGATACTATAGATATCCCTATCCATGCTTTTTAAGCCCCACTGAAATTTAATGCTAAAAGGCAATTGAGTACCATTTTTTATTTCGTATCACTCAGCCGTGGATTGTACGTTCTTTTGATACTATAGATATCCCTTTCCATGCTTTTTAAGCCCCACTGAAATTTAATGCTAAAAGGCAATTGAGTACCATTTTTTATTTCGTATCACTCAGCCGTGGATTGTACGTTCTTTTGATACTATAGATATCACTTTCCATGCTTTTTAAGCCCCACTGAAATTTAATGCTAAAAGGCAATTGAGTACCATTTTTTATTTCGTATCACTCAGCCGTGGATTGTACGTTCTTTTGATACTATAGATATCCCTATCCATGCTTTTTAAGCCCCACTGAAATCTAATGCTAAAAGGCAATTGAGTACCATTTTTTATTTCGTATCACTCAGCCGTGGATTGTACGTTCTTTTGATACTATAGATATCCCTATCCATGCTTTTTAAGCCCCACTGAAATCTAATGCTAAAAGGCAATTGAGTACCATTTTTTATTTCGTATCACTCAGCCGTGGATTGTACGTTCTTTTGATACTATAGATATCCCTATCCATGCTTTTTAAGCCCCACTGAAATCTAATGCTAAAAGGCAATTGAGTACCATTTTTTATTTCGTATCACTCAGCCGTGGATTGTACGTTCTTTTGATACTATAGATATCCCTATCCATGCTTTTTAAGCCCCACTGAAATCTAATGCTAAAAGGCAATTGAGTACCATTTTTTATTTCGTATCACTCAGCCGTGGATTGTACGTTCTTTTGATACTATAGATATCCCTATCCATGCTTTTTAAGCCCTACTGAAATCTAATGCTAAAAGGCAATTGAGTACCATTTTTTATTTCGTATCACTCAGCCGTGGATTGTACGTTCTTTTGATACTATAGATATCCCTATCCATGCTTTTTAAGCCCCACTGAAATTCAATGCTAAAAGGCAATTGAGTACCATTTTTTATTTCGTATCACTCAGCCGTGGATTGTACGTTCTTTTGATACTATAGATATCCCTATCCATGCTTTTTAAGCCCCACTGAAATTTAATGCTAAAAGGCAATTGAGTACCATTTTTTATTTCGTATCACTCAGCCGTGGATTGTACGTTCTTTTGATACTATAGATATCCCTATCCATGCTTTTTAAGCCCTACTGAAATCTAATGCTAAAAGGCAATTGAGTACCATTTTTTATTTCGTATCACTCAGCCGTGGATTGTACGTTCTTTTGATACTATAGATATCCCTATCCATGCTTTTTAAGCCCCACTGAAATCTAATGCTAAAAGGCAATTGAGTACTATTTTTTATTTCGTATCACTCAGCCGTGGATTGTACGTTCTTTTGATACTATAGATATCCCTTTCCATGCTTTTTAAGCCCCACTGAAATCTAATGCTAAAAGGCAATTGAGTACCATTTTTTATTTCGTATCACTCAGCCGTGGATTGTACGATCTTTTGATACTATAGATATCCCTATCCATGCTTTTTAAGCCCCACTGAAATCTAATGCTAAAAGGCAATTGAGTACCATTTTTTATTTCGTATCACTCAGCCGTGGATTGTACGTTCTTTTGATACTATAGATATCCCTATCCATGCTTTTTAAGCCCCACTGAAATCTAATGCTAAAAGGCAATTGAGTACTATTTTTTATTTCGTATCACTCAGCCGTGGATTGTACGTTCTTTTGATACTATAGATATCCCTATCCATGCTTTTTAAGCCCCACTGAAATTTAATGCTAAAAGGCAATTGAGTACCATTTTTTATTTCGTATCACTCAGCCGTGGATTGTACGTTCTTTTGATACTATAGATATCCCTATCCATGCTTTTTAAGCCCTACTGAAATCTAATGCTAAAAGGCAATTGAGTACCATTTTTTATTTCGTATCACTCAGCCGTGGATTGTACGTTCTTTTGATACTATAGATATCCCTATCCATGCTTTTTAAGCCCCACTGAAATTCAATGCTAAAAGGCAATTGAGTACCATTTTTAATTTGTATCACTCAGCCGTGGATTGTACGTTCTTTTGATTCTATAGATATCCCTATCCATGCTTTTTAAGCCCCACTGAAATTTAATGCTAAAAGGCAATTGAGTACCATTTTTTATTTGGTATCATTGATCGAACGTACAACCTACCGAACCTGAGGCAAGAACTTTACCACTAAGCTGCGATGATCGGTTTTGCTTTGTTTTGTTTGTTTTGTTTTGTTTTTTATTTATTCATCTTAGCATCTATTTTTGTCATTATTTTTTGTTGCCTCTTTTTTGTAATTATCACAGAAATAGGAAAGTCACGCCCAAGATTCGGATAATAAATTTTGTTTGAAACTTGACAAGTAACGAAGACATTCCCCAAATACGCCAAACCCCAAAATCTCAAATCTAAATATTCTCATTGATTTGCATTCGATATCACGTGAAAGAGAACCGCCATTTTAACTCGTTTGATTCTTCCAATTTTTCCAACGGCTTTTTTTTTTTTCCTCAACAAGACAAATATTTTTTTTTTCTTTTTTATCATTTGTTGATTTCATTTCCACACTCATTCCGTCCGCCTTTTTTTCAATCAGATTCTTTTCTCTTTTTTTTTTTTTCCTTCCCATTTGTATATTTTTTTTTTTTCGTATATCTCTCTTTTTGATGACTGATTTAATGTAAAGAATTTTTCCTGACGGTTTATGCATTTGAACTTTTGCATTTCAAAGCGCCCTTGACTGCATGTGAACTGAACGAATCAAGATAAGACGATTTTATATGGCAGGAAAATAGAAAGGAGACGACGATCGGAACCGAATGACAGGGATAAAAGGCTATTATGAGTAGCGGCAGGAGGAGAAAGCCTGATAATTATCATCGTGGAATATGGCATCAGTGGCCCATCAGTATAGTGCTCGCCTCTGTTTCGAGTTGGGATCTGACATCTGTACTGATAAGCTTGCATTATTTTTTTATCAAGTTTCATACAATTTTATAACTTGAATTAATGTATATTTTATTGTTGAATACGTATTCATACTGTAAATTGATTAACGAGATGCCGGTAGAGGCATTTTCCTTTGATAGATAATATATAAACAAATAAATTGAATTTCATTATTTCCCACATTCCACGATTTTTTTCAATTTTTAAATCGTGGTCATGAGGTTTCATTCACTATTTTTCTCTTCAAATACTTATAACACACGAACACACACACACACACATATATATATACACACACACACACACACACACACTCACATATATATATATATGTGTGTGTGTGTTGCAGTTCTTCTCAATACTCAAGCATCTTCCTCAGCTTCTTTCTTGATCTAGTTAATCCCACTGAAAAAAATCACAGATTTCATACAATATAAAAGTTGAAAGCGAGCGTAAATGACGTGAAGAGACATTACAATTGACAATAATTCGTACGACAAAAAAATTGGAGACCCCAAAAAATGGTTGGGTTGGTATATCAGCTCGAGTCACCGGGGGTTATGGTTGTGACGGTAAGGGATACTGAGGCATAGAAGAGATAGGGAAAAGGTTTGCGCTACATCTATAATAGCTTTCTGAAAAACGAAAGACTACTTTCGCTTTCCACATTTTTCTGTAAAAGCAAAAACTTGGCGTGAACCAAACTTGCGGAAAATGAGGTATACCGGCAATCGAATTCTGTTGTATGATTTAAAACACTTTCCTGAAGAAACTAAAAACCTCATTACAGAAGAAAATTCCAGTGTCTTTCATCAGCGAAAATGTTACCTACAAATGGAAGAGTCTATGGTTAGGGACAGAAAACCAAGAAAATAACACTGACCATTATATATATATATATATATATATAATACACAGTATATGTCGTACAAATCAGGCTAGCAGTAGGACATAATATAATGATATATCAATAATATAAAGCCGCTTCTGAAATGTAATGGATTTATTTCATAGAGTTCTTGATACATACAACTTTTTACTCGTCAAGTTAAGTCGTTTTAGAGTAAAGCTGGAAATAAATAGTAGAATGTGGATACGCTACACAAACTAACTCATGTTTCTGATGTTTCTGATATATATATATATATATATATATATATATATATATATATATATATATATATATATATACATATATATGTATATATATTAGAGTGTGGATTCGCTACACAAACTAACTCATGTTTCTACCCTCTTTGGACTTCATCAAGAGGGCAGACAGAAACATGAGCTGGTTCGTGTAGCGAATCCACATTCTACTATATATATATATATGAATATATATATATATATATATATATATATATATATATATATATATATATATATATATATATATATATTGTTTAAATATTGCCTTACACGGGGGTTAGGGGCACCAGGAGCTGCAAAAGTGTGTATGATTATTGCTACCAGTTTTCCAACCCTTCCGGTCCTCAAAAACCATAAGTCTTTTAACATAAACTGTTTGATAAGCAGAATCATTACCATTCTCAAATTATAAATGTTTAAATGAATAGATGAATAGGTTTCAACATTTTTCTCGTTTTTATACTACTATTTATAATCAAATTAATATTCTTGTTGCTTTTTTTTTTAGAATGTTATGCTGTTTGAGAAAAGATGCTTTTTTATCATCAAACATATTAAGATGGAGGGAAATAGTTGCATAAAAAGGAGAAAAATGTTTTTAATGATTTCCAGTACTTCATCTAATACGAAGTAAATAAATGTGTTTATAGTAAAGTGAATAGGGAGAAAAAATCAATGTCTAAAATACCGCTCGTGTAACCTGTCCGCGAGTGTAAACAAATTTCATTGTTCAACTGGGTTTATATTGTCTAAATAAATAATTTTCAGTCAATAATTTTTGGCTATCATTCTTCTTATTAATAACGCAAATATTATTTTGATGAACTTATGATTTCCTAAACTTTTTTTTTTAAAGTTTTACGCTTTGATTATACTATACGTAGCGTATTTTTCTACATAGCAGTTTTTTTCGCGGGACACCGCTGAACTCAAATTCTCATCGAATTATTCAAGACTGAGCCACAAATAGTCAAAACCACGAATTGAAAACATGCAAATAGCAAGAGATAACTGTCTACTTACACGGATATTCCATCTGAAATTTTTATCGTATAATATTTGATCTATGTGATGTTTAGACTATCGGATTGAGATCTTTGACAAAGGATGATGTTTTGTTGAAATCAAATACGCATATCAAACATATACGTAAATATTAATTGATTGGATAAAATTTCCAATTTTGTTTAAATCAATTGATTTATCTCTTCTTTTTACTTTGTAAATGTTTAAAATATAAAAAATGTATCTATTTTTGTAGTATCTAAAAATTAATAATATATATATATATATATATATATATATATATATATATATATATATATATATATATATATATATATCGTGAATGACTCAATTATTATATTATTATAATTAACGCTCCCTTATTCAGGGTTTAGCACTTTTTAAGTAAGGTCACTTGTACATTATAAGCTTTAAACAATGCTCTGCCAACTCTGGAATAGAGCACTCTGGTGGATGGGGAATTGTGCGTTAGTAAATGTATCGCTTAAATTAAGCCTTACTGACCGTCCAGTTCTATGTAGGGCAGACGTGAAAGTTTCGATCCTACCTCGTGGCACTGGATGGGATAATGGATAGTCTATAGCCACACTGAAGAGTTGTAATACAACGAAACAGCTGTCTGTGGATTGGATGACTCAATTATTTAATATATATATATATATATATATATATATATATATATATATATATATATATATATATGTATATACATGTACCCTTCTCCATTTGTTTGTGCTTTGTTTGTTATCAACCACTTACTGCTGAAAGGTGAATTGACATGTTGAATCTCAAATAATCGCTGTACATCAAGTGGGTTGGCTGGCCGAGCAAGTAGCAGCGTTGAGAATAGGTCCAACAAGCCGAATTTTGCAATACTGCCCTTTGGAAAGGAACAATCCCTTTGCAATGGTTATGATAACACATGGTGATGAATGACGCCTCTTAGTTCAATTCAGATATCAAAAGCGTGAAGTATATATCAAATATGTAAAGCACAAGGGACGGCTGAAGTTGAAGCTGGCGTAAACGCACTACTTACTCGACGTTGAAAAAAACTGTAAAATCATCATTTCAGTTTTAACGTCCGTCTTTCGACAAATACTTTTCCCAAAACTAATCATTTTGTGAATTCTAGCATCTTGATTTTAACTGGCCACAGTACTGCGTATAATCTCTAAGGATTCACGTTGTAAGTCGTGATGTCCAGCGATTATCTGAGATTCAACATGGCCAACTCATTGTCATTCGAGGTTTCTAATGGTTTCTATGATATCTCTGTTTGTTCTCTTATATAATGTGATCCGCCCATGCCATGTTAATCACGATTTTGCTCCTATGCATGGAGAGTAAATGATTGTCAGAACTGTGCTTAAATCTGTTCTCCGTTCACAATTACGATTACTTTGCGGAAGCCACCAGATGGATTAAGATCGGAAAAGGAAAGGAAATATTTTAGAACTAAATGAAATAACAGAAAACCTAGATGTACAACCGACAATGTGATTTTCTTGTTTCTCTGTCCGTAACCATTGACTCTTCCAAATAAACGTAACAAATTCGTTAATAGAAATACCTCTCATCTGCCGTTATGAAGAATGTGCTCTTCCACTGAGGTAATTTTTCTGTTGCTTTTTTTTTAAGAGAAAATCATCAGATAGTTCCAGGTAGTCTTGTGTCGGTGATGTTGATGATGATGGTGATGAGTGGGGTGGCAGTGAAGTCAGATTTACGTAACTTTCCCGTAAAAGATGCAAAAACGAAAGTAGTTTCAGATTTTTAATTCTACTTTCCGATAGCAATGCTTTTATAGAGTCAGTGCTCAACCCCTTCCTCTCTCTTCTCACCCCCATTTTTTTAAATCTCTGCAAAGCAACCTCTAACGACCCGGCCAAACATGCCATAATCAACATTTTTGGTCAGGAGATACTAAAAAATTTTTTTATATAACTTAATTTTTGATATGTGAATTAAACTTAGGAACAATTAGTACCCAGAGTGATGTCATCCGCCACCCTGTGCTATTTCAACTATGGAACTTTCGGATTGCAGATGTAACATTTATATCTCTGATTTTTTCGCGGGGATTAACTTGCAAAAAATGGAACAGCTTAGCTGAAGATTCCAAGCCCATTTTGCATGTTATGATAATAAGCACATAATTTGGTACACTGATAGCCAAAAAATTTTTTTAAATTCGGCAATCAAGTCAGCATGAATGTTTGATACGTCGCCTGTGGCCACTATTTTTCTTCTACGAATCAAGTACTCCGTTTATTTTTTTATAGCTAACTTATAAATAGATACATCGACGATAACAATTTCATCAGCAGCATCCCTTCAGCGAGTGTCGTTGGACGCCAGCCCTCTCCATCATGGGCGTTGCAGAGCTAATATTCGATTAACTTGTCGAATTCGTATGTTTATCTTATATTTTGCCGGCTACAGTCTCGCAAATGCTCTCAGCAGATGAAGGTTATGAGTTGTGATGTCCAGCGGTCTGATATCCTTGCAGCATGACCAGCCGATAGCCACGAGTTTTCAAATGAATTTTACGACACACCTGACTCCTATTTTTTCTCTAACACACTATGCTGTTTTCTGATCACTCCATTTGATATTGATTCTCCCTGTGCACGTTACATGGTTCTCAGTTTAAGGGTAAATATTTGTTATAATATTATAGTTTCAAAAAAACTCCTCTGTCACTGTGAAGGCATGTGCTGGAAACTTCCCTGCGATGGGCCTTAGGTTTGGGTTCGTATTATTATCACTCTTTTTGAGTAATTGTGTCATGGCCACCATCTTGAAAAATATTGGCCATCTCGGATTTTCGATGATTTTCATGTATTATCCAAATGACGATTCCCCAAAACTATGTATGGTAAATAAAGTAATCTATCCGCTTCTAAACGTACACACATTACCTGAATTAGGACCAAGCATTGGAAAATCGAAAATGGAAAAAAATACTGGGACAAGATATTTGTTGGATACATTTTTGCACATACTGTCCTTATTGGGGCAATTTCGATCCTGAGTTCTCATATTTGAATTTCTTTTTGTTTTGTTTTTTTTGTATTTGCATTATTTGTGTTTGAGTTCATTAATGGTCAGGAGAGTAACGTTTCCTTGCAGCCTTAGCAAATACTTCTTGCCTCCCGTACGCTGAAGGCACACTTTGTAATGAAACATTACCATCGTTAATATCCTGTAAAAATTAGATCGAAAGGAAAAAGTATCACTTATCTATCAGGCTACCCTCACCATCTCCTTTTTCTTAATTACATAGCTTCACCTTCTCTCTTTCTCTCCTTCTCTCTGATCCCCTCTTTCTCTGTTTCTTATCTTGTTATATTTTCTTTCTCACCTTTCCTACGTCTTAATCCTCCTTTCTCTCTCTCTCTCTCTCTCTCTCTCTCTCTCTCTCTCTCTCTCTCTCTCTCTCTCTGTTTCTTATCGTAATATTTCTCCCTTTCCTTCCCTACGTCTTCATCCTCTTTTCTCTCTCTCTCTCTGTCTCTCTCTCCGTCTCTCTCCGTCTCTCTCTCTCTCTTCCTTGTCTTTCTCTCTTTCTCTCTGTTTCTTATCGTCATATTTCCCCCTTTCCTTTCCTACGTCTTCATCTTCCTTTCTCTCTCTCTCTCTGTCTCTCTCTCTCCGTCTCTCTCTCTCTTCCTTCTCTTTCTCTCTTTCTCTCTGTTTCTTATCGTCATATTTCCCCCTTTCCTTCCCTACGTCTTCATCCTCTTTTCTCTCTCTCTCTCTCTCTTTCTCTCTCTCTCTCTCTCTATCTCTTCCTCTATCTTCTTTCATAAACCTCTTCACCTCGCATACTTTTCACCTTCTAATTCTTTCAAGAGAAGAGGGGTAGGGACTCCTAATAGGAATAACTAATCGATAAGCTCACAAGTGCATTAGTGGTCGTTCATTGATTCCTCTAAAGTGCAGACCTTTTAACTCTCGTCCCAAAGGACTGAATCTCGCGAGACTCTAAACGTGAAGGACGAGAAAGCTGTCACCTCCAGGCCTCATCATTGTTTGTTCTGCAATACTCAGAACTCAGTTCGGATAAGCGTCCCTTTCTCTTGTATTCACGACAGACGATTGAAATCAGTGTTTATCGAAGTGGACAGGTAAGCTGTCTGTCTATAAAGCATTTAACGCCATTAGGCGTTAGTTATTTCTCCTGAATGGGAGAAGAAAGTGTAGACATGTCAACAACAATATGAAAAAGTTAGTATTTGTTTTAAAAAGAATTTACTCTTTGCTAAACTGAAAACCGTGGCTCATCTCTGGTTCAGTGGACCTTGGTTCGATCCATAGCCGATTCGTACCAAAAACTTTAAAAACGGTACTCTCTCCTAAGCAGACAACACGAGATTGACCCTGGTCAATGTATAGATGGGTGACCATTTGGTAATACTCGATGCCGTAACATCATTTTGTCCTGTTTGGGTTTTTTCAGGCGAATTCACACGAAGAAAAATAAATTTGTTTGTGTATCAAATCCTTTACTTCATCCTATTTTAAGCTCAACTTTAACTCAACCCGATGTTTAATGTTGAACGTATCGAGCACTTTTATGAAATAAACCCATTGCACATTAGATTTTGTATTATTATATAGTATTCCTGAATATCATTGTATATACATATATATATATATATATATATATATACACATATATACATATATATACATATATATATATATGTATATATATACACGCTTATATATATATATATATGAATCGCGTCACAAACTTACAATATATGTTATATCTGTATAATACTACCCATTACCCAGGCATATACATCAGCAGCAGCAGCCTTTTGACATATGTCGTTGGACATAGACTTTACCCAATATTCTCCAGACCACTCCATCGTGGGCATCCCGGAGCCAATAATTATTAACTTGTATATCACGTCACTCTGTATTGTATTTTGCCCGCCATAATTTCATACATGATCTCTGAAGATTAGCCAAGCAAGTCGTGAAGTCAATTGGCTGTCTGATTTGTTATATCTAGCCCATCGCCATTTGAGTTTTTTACTGGTTTCCATGATGTCTTTGCATACTGTTTTTCTCTGACGCACTGTGCTGTCTCTATTTGATGTTGAGCATGATTCTCTTGCGTGCATGTTGCAATATGTTCCATGTTCCAGCTCCATAGGTGACTATCGAGAGGAGGCATTTACATACACCAGTAAAACTATGGACAAACAGACTTAGATTTCATATTTGGATCTTAAGTAACAGAAAACTAACGGAAAATAATACGATACACTCATACGATATTCATATAATATTCACAATAAATGGATATGTCATATGCGTGCATAGATATGTATGATTAAATAACCATATAACTTGAACTTAGAAATGTATGTATAGATGTACGTGTACACATATATATATGAATTTGCCTGTACACATGCGGGTGCGAAATGCATGCGCTGAGACCCACATCTAATATAATCATTTGTTAGATATTGTAATCGATGGAATGTATGTGTGTATGTGTTTTTGCGTATGTGTCTCTGTGCATGCATGCGCATGTATGTGTTAAATTACTTAGAGATGCAATGTCATTCTTGGCATCACGGGCGAACGTATGCCCCGAACATCACATGCGTATTCCACGCATATATATATATATATATATATATATATATATATATATATATATATATATGTGTGTGTGTGTGTGTGCATGTGTGTGTGTGTGTGTGTGTATACGATCTTTTTCGAGTAATGTTCACCGGTTCCTAATATAATTCTGATTAGCCTGTCATTGTAATTTCTATAACACAGCGTCTCTTGTCAATAAAGAATGACGTCTTGAACTCCCGCCAATCAAAGACATTCGCCCTTCGGTGCTCTGCAAGACGATCTCCACAACACTCTCACACTCAGAGCTGTCCGACCATTTTCAAAGAATGAGAAAAGCCTGCACAAAAAAGAGACTGAATCGCCACCAGCGCCCAGCAGGAAAGGCTTGCATTGTAGCGGTCTGCTCTTCTTCCTCTTCTTCCAACTTACACACACACATATATATGTGTGTGTGTGTGTATGTGTAAATATAATCTGATTTGCTCATACACAAGCATATATATATATATATATATATATATTCTTACATATCTATTCATATATATATATATATGTGTGTGTGTGTGCGTGTGTATATATATATAATCTGATTCGCTCATATATAAACATATATATAGATATATAGGAATATAAAAACAGATATATACATATATATGTATATATATATATATATATATATATATATTCGTATTCCTATGTATCCATATATATATATATATATATGTGTGTGTGTATATGAGCAAATCAAATTATGTACGTACGCACAGACACATATATGTTTATGTATCATACATGTAGGTGTATATGTATATTGATGTGTATGTATAGGTATATGTATGTAGATTTACGCCAATTTACCTATATATGCTTTGCATATACAAGTGTTCAAAAATGTTGTTTATGCTATTCACAAAGCTACGTATATTCGTGTAGATTAAAGTACATCCCATTTGCATATATATATATATATATATATATATATATATATATATATATATATATATTCCCAGCAGGAGAAAGATTGCTCTGTTGCTGTCTTCCCGTCTCCCTTTCCTCTACACACTCTGTTCATTTTCGTTGCGTTCGTCTCTATCAAAATTTCATTTCGTACAATATGTCAGGTTTACCCTTTGACTCGTCCCTGCGACCCACGGACCTTCTGCATGAAGCTGGATTCTATTCATGTCCGATCATCATCGACACAAAAGACCACGACGTTCGGACTCTTTTCGACTGATGCCGCCTCCGTGCCGAATTTAATTGGCCCAGCACCTTCGAAAAAGCTGTCTTTGAACGGGACTCTTCTGAACGCGTCTTGTGTGTAAAGGACATTTGAACTTGCTTAACGCGGTTTTCTAAAAGAAACCGAGGCTCTACGCTCTCGAGAATATCTGTCCAGCAAAGCGGAAAAACTTACAGTTTGAATGCAAGCATAATGGCAAGATTGATAAGGGTCGGTAGCCTGTTTTACAAAGTGCATTCCCAAGTCACAGCGACGCTACACAATCCTGGTACCCTCACACTCAAAGATTTGATACATCCTTTGTGAGGAAAGACATTCGAACTTCTTGGGTCAAATGTAGAATCTGCATTCCAGTCAAAAGCACAACATTCCAGATTACATCGTTATCAAAACTTAATTTTATCAATACCTTTTTTTTCCAAATTTTTGTGTTACTTTACATTCTTTTATATAGTTGAAGGGGTCTGAATCAGAAATACAGCTGTTTGGATCTTACATCTAGATATTGGTTTTTCAATGTCTTGCTGGATTTCTTGGGTTATATTTCTATAATACCATTGGGTCTCTGGCTTTTTATCTTCGTGTGAACACTTGTACCCACTAATCTGAGAGTATGTGCATGAAGCGTGTTGATAGCTGCATTAAGGTGACAGTCTGTTGAGTCCTTTCAAATGGAGTACTAAAGTACATTTTAACCCCATTAACTGCTGACTGCTGAGGGGTGATACTTTTTATCCAAATGTAAAAGAAGCAACTCTTTGATGCAAATTTATTCAAAATAATGATTTTATGCGCACTTTGAAATTTGATAAGGATGAGGGGTTTTTTAAATGTCAAATGAAAAAATATCTTGGTCATCAAAAAGAGTAAAACTGAATATGCCTGCCGGAGAGTAACTCTCCAACGTGAGCGTTTCATGAACAGAGGAAACGTGAAAAGTAGGTAGAAAAACATATAAGAATGAAGAAATATACATTTTTTTAAAGAGTTTTTGCTTGCGTTTTTTTCAAATTCGTTGGTGGAACAAGTAACACATAAATAAATTTATAATGAGGGGAGATAATTCATAAAAGAAATAGATAAATATCAACTGAGAAAGAAGTCCTTTGCTTACTTTTCATGTTAGTTGAACTTGTTTTTTCTGATGTAAGCAACAGTCCGAAGTGGACCACAAAATTAAAGTAGTGCTGAGTATATAGCAATTTAAGAACTGAATTAATGATAAGTTTACTTCTATCACATTATGCACGCTTGAATTATATAATTGACGGTTCTTCTTCTATCTTCCTTTTTTTTTAGCTGATCTTTCTTTGTGGGGGGTCGGAGGGGTCGATCTGAGTTTTTTAATGTTAGGTGAGTGGCAACACTGGTCTGAATTCTTCATTCCACCCTTTTTCTACCCTAATAGAAATGAATTTTGATTACGATGTTATCTGGGAATTTGTGCTTCTGACTTGAATCAATTTTGGGGTGCAGATTTTACATTTGATCCAACTTGTTTAACGACGTTTTCCAAAGAGAAACCAGGGACTACTTTCTTGAGCATAATTGTCCATCTTTACAGGAGGTGGAGATATAAAAATTACAGTAAAATAGACCACTACATCTACATAGAACATCGAAGGCCCATGAATTCCTCGAAAGAAGACATAAAGAGAAGAATTACACAAGGTTGGCAAGGTTTCGGCTCAGCAAGCTCGACTTTCAAGAACACCTAAATCCTATTAATCCTAAAAAGAAGGGTACCCAAGCAATGTATCCTTTCAATGGACGACCGAGACATGGAACCCAACCTTCAAACTGACAACCATACGACAGGCAGACATGTTCAATCTTAGACGGAGGGATCACAAGACAGCACCGTTTATTAGAGGGAGGACGAGAGTTCGAGATATCTTTAAAAAACCGTGAGAAAGCTCAAAAGGGCTGGAGTCAGATTCATGCCTTTCTCCAGAAAGAGTTTCAATCTCAGTCAGAGTTTGATTCGGTTCTCTCAGTCCACTTTCCAGGCTATTAAAGAAATTTTATCGGCATTTCCTTATGGGAATTGATTAGTACCTTATATATTCATTCAAAAGTTGCTACGACCTAAAGCTTGACCTTTTATCGTGTCGGACGCAGAGTAATTATGAGAAAGAAACAAACGTCTTTTATCATGCAAAATATAGTGTACTCTATATCAATCAAATAAATCAACAACACAACTTGGCGAAATCGGTTTTCTTTTTCCCATGTAAATTTATGATAAATCCTGCACAGCAATATATTTCCCCAGCAATATTGAATATGTTCAGTTGCTTCATTGCCGTGCGTTACGTAGGGCGATGATTTTGTCGAACGATCTAAGATCTGATTTGTAAATACTGTTTTTTTTTGTTTTTTTTTTATAGAGCTGGGGTTCTAGTCCGACGCCCAAGATAGACTTCCATTGTCAAAGGATTCCAACTACCCCGCTTTTTAGCAAACGGAGTAATCAATGAATAAATTACTTCTCTTGCCTTTTGTTGGGTAGTGGTCGGTAAAAGAGTCCGAATTTTAAAAAAAAAACAAAAAAAAACACGCGTAATTACTGCTGGACACGAACAAAGAGATCCATTAAGCATAAACTTACTTTGCAAATTAAACCCCATCGAAAAGCTTGATTTGGGGTAGGTAGAAGTGGATTTATGCTTTTTCCAAATTCACTGGTGTTAAATGAACGCAAACCGTCCTAGCCAAAATTTGAACTCTATTCACCGATTCCATTTTTGTCAACCGTTCGGCTACCTGCACTTCCCGATATGAAATGATGGATGTATATTTCTGACATTGAACAATGAAATAGCGAACCTGGAGCAAAGTTTTCTGAAATCCTACAAGCATTCAGGGAAAGGGTATTCAGTATCCGGTAAAAAGAATATTTCGCTCGCAATAAATAAAGACTTAATTAGAAAATATTTAATTAGAGTTTGTGCAGATATCGCAACGTTTCGGGGGCGGAAGTTTAATCAATTTAGAGTTAGAAATGCGATGGCTTTGGGATTCTAAATTAGAATTATCTCTGTGGTTCCGCCTCCGACAGCAAAAAAAAATATTTCTAGTTTAGAAAACATCTCCACCTTCTGCAGCTGTCAAGGCTCGTTTGATTAGAAAACCATGTGCGCAAATGTTCCCAGAGAAATAGCTCAGTGGAAAGTAAGAAATCAAAGGACAGTTGGTCGGCTACGGGGAGGTTCCAACTAACAACGTCGAATAAGGATATATTTTCGACAATCAGACAATATCATCCGGAAATTTTGGACTTCTCTTTTCTATTAAAGAATATCCCCTGCATCCACACTCACCCAAAGATAAGAGAGGAGGTTCAGCTAGTCATTCAATAAAAAAACAGTCACGTGACTATTTTTGGCAGCATTTTGTATTGGGGGTGATCGATTAAAAAAAATGAAAAAAGGGGTGATCAATTGACGAATTACTTCTATCATATTTTGTTGGGTAGCGGTCCCTAAAAAAAAGTCTGAACATAAATAACAAACAAAAAAAATAAGTGTAGATGCTGCCAAACACCAACTAAATGATCAATTTAGCATAAAATTACATTTCAAATCGAACACCCCACCGAAACCTAAAGTGGGGAAAATTTTTTTAAATCTAAAAAAATCTATTTTTTCTAGATATAATGAGAAAAATGTTTAAATTTCCAGCCTTCTAGCTTGATCAGTTCGATCAAAACAGGTCGTGTGTTTGGTCAGATGAAGAGACAGGTCCCCCAGACTAAATCGAACCTTGTCAAAGCGGGTGACATCTACTCATTGCTCTTAGACGAGTAGGGTCATCAGTCAAGATCGATGTACCCAAGTATTTTGGCAACCATGCTATATCTACCTCGTTTTTTTTCTTCCATCAAATTTATACCTGTCTGTCTATCTATCTATCACTCCTCCCTCTCTCTTTCTTTCTCTCTCTCTCCCTCTCCATATATATATATATATATATATATATATATATATATATATATATATATATATATATATATATATATATATATCAGATATCATGCCACTCTGTGCGGATTTTTCCTCTTGGGATCAGTAGTTATTTACCATGTAACCGTTTCCAGGTTTTCAAAAATTGAATAGTTATCACATTCACTTCATATTTATTTAAGTCGTTAATCAATTTCACTAACAATGATGCACCAGTCACACCCACATGTATTTGTGTATGAACGTATTTGTCCAGATATCCTCTCCAAACTGTTCCTTGTGTTTGTATAACCACAGGTGATCGCTACCATTCAATAGAAGTATGGTTACTCCTTGGAAAGCTCATTGTTTTGTGTTATGCGCCACAGAGCAGCGTGTGAACTGAGTTCTACTTTGGCAAGATATTCTATTAATCGACGACGGAGCAGAGGCTGAGACGACCTTTTTGTGGCATACTGCACTTGATATTCCTCTGGTGTCATCCACACTGGTAATAACATGGCTCAACGTCGCTTAACTACAATGATCTTTCGGGGACCTATGTATCTACGTGATTTGACTGTCTGTCTGTATTTCTATCCGTTTATCTGTCTGTCTGTCTGTCTATCTGTCTGTCTGTATGTATGTATGTATGTATGTATTTTCTCACGCCTGCCAGAACTGTTCTTTCTGTTTTTACACAAGCACATACAAACGTACGTCCGTATTCGTACGTATGTTCGTTTGTGAATGTGTGAGTGTGTGTCTCTCTCTCCTTATATATATATATATATATATATGTATATATATATATATATATATATATATATATATATATATATATATATTTGTATTGATGAAGTATGTGTCCATATGCTCGTGTATACATGCATGTGTACATGTATATATCTATGTACGTATATATTTTCCCGTTTATTTCATCCCGAGTCTCTCCAAATGATTCTTTCTGTTTCCCGTCTCGTAATGTCTTCCCATTTATCATTGCAATACATTAATTACAAAATGGCGGCTGTTATCAATGGCGTCTCTGCCAATCTGATTGAAAACAGACGTGAAAGATGGATGCATCATGATTGGAAAGAAATAAGGCAATAAGACAATGGAAACAAAAGAAAGAAAATGATTGAAAGATAAAGCGAAGAAAGAGAAAGGAAGAAAAAAAGGAAAGAGAAAATAGGAAACAAAATTAAGAGAAAAATTAGGAGACAAAAAAAAGGAAGAAAAATGAGAAGAAAAAGGAATGAGAAATGTAAACGGGGAAAATTGAGAAGAAAAAAAGAAAGGAATGAAAAAAACGATTGGAAACTAAAGAAAGAAAGAAAAACATAGAAAAAACAAAAAAGAAAAATCTAAGGAAAGATTAGGAAGAAAAAAAAGAGAGGGAGGAAATTCTGATTAAATCAACCCCTTCAACGTAACTGCAGGTGATTAGATCTCTGCAAAATATCAGTTTTATTTCTAAAAATCTTGGGAATAGCGGAAAGAATTCTCATCCAGAACACATTGCTATCCGGAGGAAAAGGAAGAAAAACGATTCAAGAAATAAATAAAGTTGATAACTAATGATTGCAGCTAAATCTGGCATAAGGCGTTAGAGCGGGGGCACCCGTTGAATATCGAATTTATGAGTAATTGGTCATGAGACTTACTGGGTAATCCTTACTTTATACCAGGCGAATATTGTCAACTACTATCGTGAGCAGATATGGCATAAAGCCAAGAAACAATTTCTATTAATTTATAGAAGGAAAACTTTTGGAAGCTCTCAGATAAAAAAAAATGTTGATGGAGGTTGGCATAATAATTGGAGGTTTGGTGATAGGTGGAAGTTAAGGATTCGGGAGTTGGAGAGAGAGAATGAGGGTCCACGCTACTTGTATAACATCTCGCTGCAAAAGAAACACTGGATGCAGTTTTCACTTATTGCCTTTTTTGTCAGGGCGGAAACATGGCGTAAATCGAACTTCCGATTAAGAGGGGACCTCTACTGACTATAGTTTGCGAGTAAGTTTGATACCCAACACTGAAGCGTCTTTTGTCATCTAATCATGGATTTGTGTGACCCAGGGTCACAATAGTCGGGCAACAAGTGAGAATAGTCTTAACAATAGGTCTTGATAGTCACTAAATAGACACCATTACACGACCAGCGTCTTTTGGCCTAATGCCGTGCTGGGGATGATCGATCAAATATTGAGAAAAGGGGTGATTAAAGGATGAATCTCTTCTCTCACCTATTATTGAGCAGTGATGAAGAAAAAATTGAAATTTTCATAAAAAAAGCGTGGAAATATTCAAATTTTCAGACCTGGTGTTTTAATACTTCATAGTCTCTGTTCCGGATTCGAAACTTCGACAAATGAATAAATATCAGCTTCGGATATGGGTACATGTATTTGTAATCTATATACATACACTTAGTCCAATATCCTTATGATACATTCCAAAAAGTTCATTCCAATATCCACCAAATAATTTCCAACAAAGACTGAGAAATACAATCAAAATATTTATTGAAACAAAAACGCTGAAAAGTTATGTATGAACATCAGAAATCTTCATCAATTTCAGTGTTGATTCTGTTTGGAAAGAGATTTTTTAGATTATTTTTCCTCATATCTAAGTAGTTCCAGAATTTCAATTGTGTCGAAGGTGAATTTTTTTCTATTTTTCGATGATTGTGAATATAGCATCAAAATTGTGGCTTTTTCAACTGGGAGTACGTTGGGATGATTGACTGATCTAATTCTGTGCCAATAGTTATCAAGTTTAATGCTGAATTGCCCCTCGAATTTACCTATGTAATGCAGTTTGCATTTACTATATTCTTGAAGGTAGATGACATTTTTGCTTCTGCACTTGGAATTATGGTAAATGGAGAAAGTTGTGTTAGTGATAGAGCTGTTGAAGGTATGAATGTTCAAGATGGTAGCAGCATAGACTATTTCTATTGTTGCTGGGTTGACAGAATCAAAAATTTTTAGGGATGGTATTTTATGAGAACTTATCATTTAATATGGTTTGATTACTAATCATGTCTTTAATATTTTGGACTATTTCTTTGAATTCTATTCCTAAATGTAAGTATATTTCATCTTTTATTGATTATATGATAGAGGTGTGAGTGTGTTGTGGAAGGTTGAATGGTGCGATCGGGTCTAATCCTAAAAAGAAAGATGTATAACCAATGCATCCTCCCAATTGTCACTTATGGAACTGAAACATTGAACCTAACCAAGAAAAAGACTCGCAAACTAAGAACCATGCAACGTGCATATGAAAGAATTATGCTGGGCATCACATGGAGAGACCACAGAACGGCATAGTATATCAGGGAAAAGGTGAGAGTCAGGGATATCATAGAATCCATTAAAAATCTCAAATGGCAGTGGGCTGGCCATGTTGCAAAATGGCAGACAACCGATGGACATCACGACTGACAGCATAGATCCCCAGAGATCACATAAGAAACCGAGTGGCGGACAACTGATAGACATCATGACTCACAACAATGATAAAAATACAACTTATTCCATTGCGAGATGAAGTTAAATATTATTCCATGAAGAAAAAATTGGGGAAAAAATTTGGCCACATTTAACAAATCCGACTTTTCAAACGAGCATTTGGGCATGAGACTCTTGATTTGACGAGATTTGAATTTGAGCCATTTTTTATTTTTCTCTTTATATGTGTGTCTTGAGAGTGCTGTGATGTTTGTTGTTTTTTTAAAGAATCGTTTTATTGGTTTTGCATTCGACTATTCTTAGTCAATTTTGCGGATTTTGTCCAGAAATGACTCCAACTGTCTAGCAAACCCCGTGTCTCTGTGTCTGCGAGGTTATCAGAAAGTTGGCTACATCGAAAAGAAGACAAAAGAAAAGGAAAGATGTACAGAAACTCAATGAATCGTCCTTCTCCTCTTTTAACCCACCCAGTAACTCAATGAATTACTCACTCTTCAATCACCCACTCACTCACTAATCAAATGACTATTTCTCTTTTTAAGTCTCTCGCACGCTCACTTCAAACTAAATTAGTTCCAAACTAACAGTGTTTTCGTGACACTATTGTTTATTAAAATTTCAACGTGTTTCTCATTGTCATAACAACAGACTCATTTTACGACCTTTTCATTGTTTTATCAAAGAATCACATGAACCAGGCCATTATAACTTTTACGCCATAATAGAACTGACCAGACAGAAAACTAACTAAAAATACTGATATATATATATATATATATATATATATATATATATATATATATATATATATATATATATATATATATATATATATATAATTGAACCGTCAAATTGGAGAATCTATACATTTTATTTCCAATTACGTGTTTCGTTGAACTATCAACTTCATCAGATTGAAATTAACCGATATATATGAATTGGCATTGTCATCATGCTCCGGTTGTATTATATTACGACATAATTGTTGATGTCTATTTTATAGATATCTTTGAATATTGGAAATAGAATATGTTGAAGTAATTATAAGTTTTCCAATTTGTCAATTCAAATGATTTATATCTTGATGGATGATATCATGCATTTAATAAAACATGCACACATTAAATATATATATATATATATATATATATATATATATATATATACGTGTGTGTGTGTTGAAATATGGATATATATATATATATACGTGTGTGTGTGTGTTGAAATATGGATATATATATATATATATATATATATATATATATATATGTATACGTGTGTGTGTGTGTGTTGAAATATGGATATATATATATATATATATATATATATACGTGTGTGTGTGTGTTGAAATATGAATATATATATATATATATGTATACGTGTGTGTGTGTGTGTGTTGAAATATGAATATATATATATATATATATATATATATATATATGACGGAATGGTAATAAATTGCTTCATATTATATTGAAACTCTCATTTTGAAGGGATCTCCCGTCATTACATTGTTAATATATCACTTAGCCTGTTATTTGGACTTTTGCATCACCGGTGGCTGTTTAGCTCAATAGTAAGAGCAACGCTACGTTGAAGCGGCTACCCAATCAGTCAAAGGTTCAATTTTTGTAGTAGCCCGATTCTCTTCGTTCATTCTACTTGAGTTGTCTTGGCCAAGTGATATATTAACCGTATAATGATGGGAGATGATTTTAAATAAGAGTTTGAATATAACATAACGCAACTCATAGATTAATCATTGTGAGCGCTCCATATATTTTGCTTCCTTGGACAGTGCATGCTTCAATAAATACTAAAAAGAAAACAGTACACACACTGCGATAAGAAGCAAATGTTTTCAAGATAACTGCTCAACGGACAATAAGCCACCTTGGATAAATGCCGTCGGGATTACTGGCCCTGGAATAGTTCCTCCAAGACCATTCACCCCGGAACGATTCCCCCGTGGGTGCGATCTTTTAAATGGCCAACTACTTTATTTACAACGTACTTGGTATACTACTGTCAAGGGGTATATACGTACGGGGCAATTATCCGGATGGTAATTGTCTTAGAACACAATTAAATGGGGGGGGGGAAGACTAAGAAAACGAAAAAGATGGGACAAAAGAATCATGGAAACGCGGAGTTAGTAATTAAAAAGATTGAGCAATGGAAAAAAAGAAAACCTCTACGATATATGAAGTGACGTATGTATACGTCATCATTCTCCGCTTATAACCAAATTGCTGTGTTAGTTACACCTAACTGTTAGTAAGACTGACTTTTGGTTTGCCAAGGTATTCAAGGCTTCTCTCTGCTTAAGTTACCTGGTATTTCCTTAAGTTCACCCTTGTAGAAACTGACAAGTTTTGCCGTTGTATGTTAAAACGATCCCTTAGATTGTGTCTGGCAGTGTTCATGCTTTTTTGATATTTTTAGCAATCATCGCCCAACAAAAGGCGAGAAAAGTAAATCATTTATTGATCAGCAAGCTCAATCTTCAAAAATAAAAAGATCCCATTAATCCTAAAAAGAAGGGTGTATAACCAATGCATCCCCCCAATTGCCATTTATGGAGCTGAAACAGGGAAACTAACCAAGAGACAGACCTGCAAATTAAGAACCATGCAACGTGCACATGAAAAAATTATGCTGGACCTAACATGGAGTGATCACAAGACAGCAAAGTACATCCAGGAAAAGACAAGAGTCAGGGACATCATAGAATCCATTAAAAATCTCAAACAGCAGTGGGCTGGCAATGTTGCAAGAATGGCAATCAACCAATGGACATGAGGACTGACAGCATAGATCCTCAGAGATCATATAAGAAACTGCGGCTCGCAAAATATAAGATGGAGAGACAAGCTAGACAAATTCAGAAAGTACTGGCTCTGCGACGCCCATGATTGAGAAGTGTGGCGAATTTTGGGGAAGGTCTCTGTCCAATGACGGGTTTTGGAAGACTGATGATGATGATGAGTAACTTTGGTGATCTTACAAGAATTAGTTAATCTAAAACCATAGTTTAGGAGATTGGAAAGGTTCCTCAATCCTTGTTCTCAGTGCTTAGCGGATAGACATTGAGGACCATTTTTAAAGTTTCTTGTACGAATCGGCAGTTGATTAAACTATAGCCTATTGAATCAGGAGTGCACACTGTACTACTGGGCTACGGTGGTCGGTGGAGCATATGTTTTTTTTGTTTTTTTTAGAATATTCTTATGCTCAGTACTTTGCAGAGAGGCATCGAACACCCCTTTAAAAGTCCTTAGTTCAGTTCGGTGCTGTATGGAACCACAGCTTACCGAATCGTCGGTGTGCACTCTACCACTGGGCCTTGGTGATCGGTGAAGTGACGTATTGGAACACTGAATCGTCTACACAAAGCAGATAGCATTTGCAGGCAACATAGAGAAACGGTCATATCAATGGAGAAACTCCTTCTGTCGTTCTTCCACGAAGATTTTGTCAGTTGTTGGATTTAAGGAGAGGGACTCAATGTTTAATATAACTACAATACTTGTTGACGCCGGCAGCCATCGCTTGTCCGGACGGGCATTGAGTGAACATTTCAAAGGCGTGATTATCGTTTCCCGGCAGCACACGGATAAATGCGTTCGGCGATTTAATTGCTATTCAAATAGACGGCATTGAATCCAAATATCTCAAGAAATAATGTCCTCCCCACACGCCCTACGCTTAGTATTTCGTTTTAACCGCTTCAAGATCAAGTCTAGGTCTCTCTCACTTTCGTATCTTACCCTTTCTTTCCCTCCATCTTTCTTCCATTTAAAACATGGTGTATTTGTTTCTCTCTCAACCCCTTTCTCTCTCTCTCTCTCTGACACACACACACACACACACACACATACACAGATACTCGTGTACATAAACACACACTCTCTGTATCATTTATTTGACTCTGATTTATGTCTTTTCCTAACTACCTATAACTCTTTCATCTTCCCTTCTCTATTTATTTATTACTCTCTTTAAAAGATAATCTTGCTTTTTTCTTTCATTCGTTTTTGTCTCTATTTCTTTGCACGACCATCACTTCTTCGTCTCCTGTCTTCTTTCTTTCACCGCTACCCACAACAGACCGAATTGATAACTGTTGCTGGGTTCAGGTTATCCATGTGTTCTGACATTTATATGCGTCTGTGTGTCCACTAGAACTTCGCCCCGTCCGAACCGATCAAGGATACAATTTAGCACGCACACACCATTAAGTATGGAAAATATTTTTTTTAGGTTGTTTTTTTTTTAAATCCCCCTTGAATTGGTTTTTATTGAGGGTTCAGTTTACAATGAAAGTTAATGCCAAGTTGTTTCCTTACATTGAATCTAAATCTTCTTGATCGTGTTAATGATTCAAACCATACTGTTAATCATCAAGGTAACCTGATTTTACGCCACCACTGCTTAGTTCGTGACGTTAAAAAAGTACACGTAGTTGGTAGAGCTTCTTAACTTCCCTTGGAATGTTAGTCTTCCTTTTTGTCCATTATTTATTCATCGGATAATTTTCTTTGCATCACCCACCGCTCTTCTTCTCTCTGTATTTCAACTTCTCTCTCTTTCTTCCTTTGATCTCTCTCTGTTCCGTTCAAAATAGGTTTTAGTAGGGGAGGGGTGAATTTATACTAAATTGGTTCCTTGTTTTATGACTGACAGCGTTTACACTTGCTTATTGGAAAATTAGACTTCTCAGTGACCACTGCCCGTCAAAAGACACGACAGACGTAACCTCTTATTTTTTTCCAATTGATCACCCCTAACACGCCATACTGCTAAAAGACGTTGTTCACATGACAGATTCTATTGAGTGTCTGAGAAGACCTGTTTCCCTTTTATTAGCCTAGCATTTTCCTCCTTTTATGTTCTTTTTGGATAGATAGACCAGAACAGAGAGATGGATGTGAACAGACTGGGATAGATAGATAGATAGATAGATTGATAGAAAGATAGATAGATAGATAGATATGAATAGACCGAGATAAATTACTTTCCTTGCCCGAGAAAAGACCGTTGTGCTGAAGACGGCATTTTATCAATTGTAATTGTTCGGTCATGTGACGTTCACGCTCGCGAGATTCTCGTTCGGCGTTAATTCGATATGGAAGCGAAGAAGAGTGATTTAATATGGCGGAAGAAGCAACTGAAAGAATGTATTTAGTGCATGCGCACACGTACGTTGGTGAAAGCACGCACCCGGAAATTGTCACGAGTTACCTCCACCCTGCTATCTACGACTCTTCAATCTATCAACACACCCCTACTTCACCAGCCTTTCAAGCCAAACAAAAATGTTTTATTAATTTAATAAGAGCAAGAATATTGAATATATTAGAGTCGAAAATGGGAATAATTAAATTATGGTTTTAAGTATGCAATGATTTCAGTTGGGCGGGAAATAATTTCTAGCTATTGTTAATTTCACAATAAGAAATGAAGGGGAGATTTCCTAGATAACAAGCAGTTTTATGCCTTTAAATATGTCTATTATGTCTTCCCATAAATAAATGTTATTAAATATATTTATGTTCTGCTATAAACACTTGAAATTAAGTTTGCCCATTATATCCTTCTATAAATAAATAAAATCCATTTAAATGTATGCTTTGTATTTTTTGCAAATATGTGTTGTTTATATATGTCCATTACGTCCTTCCATATACAGCAATGAGGATACAGACTCGATTGAACGGAATTGTTTATCTATAGGGAGAGAAAAGGTTATATAAACAAGCTGGGCTGCTGCAGGGCTAAACCCCACTCCTTCTTCTATTCCAAAGATGATTACTGTAACTTATGTATTATATATATATATGAAAAAATGTTATGAAAATATATTTCTTACTTTGAAGTATAACTTAAGTCATTCATCGTGATAACAATATAAGTCGTTACATATTTCTAACATAAATTTCCAAGATTTGGCAGTTTCTCAGAATCGATAAGTGAGTTGCCTACCAATTATTTGCTCATGATTTCAAATAGCGATAAGAAAATGTAAATTTTGTTTTTTTTCTATTTATTAGAATGAAATGAGTTCTTTTCTATTTCTAACATTGTATTTCCTCGGTATGTGAGATCTGTAAGTTTGGTACGGGCAGTGAGATGGCAGCCTAACGGTCAGTTGGTCATGATTTCGATCCACGGAAAGAAAATGGTAATCTTATCTAAATTTTTTTTTTAGCATGTCGGTTAGATGAACAGTGAAGAGTTTATTCTCCGGAATTAGATGAGAATTGTTCCCTGTTCTTGCTCCTGTTACTTTAGAAAAGCAGAGTCAGCTCCAGACTTGAACTGGTGCTAGACAATAAAACAGTCCCATCTAACAGAGCCCCAGATGTATGAACAATCAATACATTACTGGGAAACTTTTCAAAAACTGTTGTAGATTTTGTTTATTGACACAATGAACAGATCTGGTCAGTCACTCAATAGAAACTGTCGCTTTGGTGCCCAGTTTTGTTGGGGATGATCCATTAAAGAAGCTAAAAAAAGTGATTACTGATTAAATTACTTCTTTCGTCTTTTGTTCGAAAGTGATCACTAAAAAGTCTAGATTTAAAAAAAAACAAGCGTGAATGCTACCTGGCACAAACAGAGAGGCCTATTCAGTATGCTCTTACATTGCAAATTAAACCCTGTGCTAAAACCCTATTTGAGGGGAATTTTTTTAAATAGTTCTTTTTTTTCTGAACATAATAAAATAACAAAGGCTTAAATTTTCAGCCCTTGCGCTCCATTGGTGCTGCCTGCATGAGCAACAGATACATAAATAGCGAGCCAGCCAGACCAGCTTTGAAACTGAATAAACCTGTGTTGACAGTTTGGGGTGACCGTATACGCTTCCATTGATTTATCCAGTTGTCAGTGAGACACCATTGAGTGAGCTTGTATACTGGGTGGCCATCGGTTGAAAAGGGTTTTTAGGCAAAACATCCCTTCACTAATCCAAGTACTCACTGGCTAAATTTGGCTCCTTTGTGATTTCTGGCTTTTCCCAGATAGATTTCAATCAGTGGAATACGTGAGGATAACGTGATGATGCAGTTGATGGCTATTCCGGTAGAGAAGCAGAAAGGTCACTGGTATAATGGTGTGAGAATTGAAGGTAAATACCTTGATAAGACCGAATAACCCTAGGCAGGCTAATTTTCGTTAATATTAAATGGTTGGTAACTTTCACTCTAGATCGGCAATCTTCCGGTAAAGCAAGCTCGACATTGAAAGACAAGAAAATGCCATGACTAAAAAAAGGGATAAACAACCGATGGATCCTCCCAATAGTCACCTATGGAGCTGAAACATGAAATGTATGTCTCAAACTGAGAACCATACAACGTATACGAGAGAAAATCATGCTTAACATCACATGGACTGATTGCAAGACAGCTTATTATATTTGAAAATAGACAGGAATTAGAGATATCTTAGGATCAATTGAAAAAATCAAATAGCAATGGGCTGGTCATATAGTAAGAATGTCAGACGACCACTGGACATCACAACTCAAAATATGGATCCCCAGAGATCATATGCGATACTGTGGCCGACAGAACATAAAACGGCGTGACAAACTAGACAGTTAATACGGTATTGGGTCCGTAATACCCATGATAGCGAGGTCTGGCAAATCTTTTGGAAAGTCTATGTCCAACAGTGAGCGCTAAGAGGCTGCTGCTGCTGCTGCTGCTGCTAACGATCATAATCATGATCATGATCATGATCATGATGATGAACTTCCCAGACAAACCACATATATATATATATGTATATATATATGTGTGTGTGTGTGTGTGTGTGTGCGTGTGTGTCTATATCAGTATATACATGCATGTTTTTGGTGTTGTATACACATATTATGCATTTTATAGGTGTGTGTGTGTTAAAGGTGGTGGGTCCGTGTGTGTGTCGGTTCACATGCGTACAAAATTTTAATGTTAAAGAAGTACTTACTTAAATCTCTTACATTTGTATATGTGTATATTCACACATTTTATGTATATATTACTATATACATGAATGTTCCGTTTAGAGTGTACATATCTCAGGAATTTGATATGTGTATACGATAAAAATGAAGTGTGCATTTGTGTATTTGTAGTTTCTTAGTAACCAAGATATCACGTGAAATTCATACCGCGTGGACACTTCAGAATACACGATATCATGATAACCAAGAATCAGCCGTTTGTGGTGTGCCATTCTCTTGTTGAAATAGGAACCGCCTCACTCGTAAATAAACACTCGAATTCCTGTCTTTTATCCGGAGTCGAACACCATAGAGGCTTGGATGGGAGCTGTGTCGGGGGGGGGGGCAATAAATATGCGTAGATAGATAGATAGATAGATAGATAGATAGATAGATGGATAGATATGAACATATGAATCGATGGATATGAATAAAAAGTTAGATAGGTTGATAGATGTGAATAAACTGATAAGATAGATATATTGATAGATTGATACATGTAGATAAATATGAAGATATGAATAGATAGATAGATATGAAACGATAGATAGATAGATAGATAGATAGGTATGAAACGATGAATAGATAGATAGATAGAAAGATAGATATGAAACGATACATACATACATACATACATACATACATACATACATACATACATACATACATACATATGAAACGATGGATAGATAGATAGATAGATAGATAGATATATAGATAGATAGATATGAAACGATGGATAGATAGACAGATAGATAGATAGATAGATAGATAGATAGATATGAAACGATAGATAGATAGATAGATAGATAGATCGATCGATAGATATGAAACGATGGATAGATAGGTAGATAGATAGATAGATAGATAGATAGATAGATAGATAGATAGATATGAAACGATGGATAGATAGATAGATAGATAGATAGATAGATAGATAGATAGATAGATAGATAGATGGCTACATTGATTGATAGATACTTATGAACAGCTAGATATGAATAGATAAATACATAGAGATGCAAACAGACTGATAAGATAGATTAATTGTTTGATATATGTGGATAGAGATGAATAGATTGATAGATGGATTTATAGATAGACGGATTTGAACTGACTGAGAATAGATAGAAAGATAAGGATAGCTAGATTGAGTGATGGATACATATGAATATTTTATACATGTATATATATATATATATATATATATAGAGAGAGAGAGAGAGAGAGAGAGAGAGAAAGAGAGAGGATACAGAGAGAGGATACAGAGAGAAAGACATAGAGATAGTACTCATATATACTTACATATAACGTCTATATTTATTGCTCTCCCCCACGGACACACATATATATAGAGAGAGAGAAATATTGAACCAATTATCTTCCTCCAGTGAGATAAGAACATACATTCATTTTGACAACTGTTTGTCTGTTGGACATACCTCAGTGCATTAAATGAACATCAAGCCACATTGTCGAATGATGTACCTCTATTTACTTATTATATCATCTTGCTTCGTTGACGTGTGTTGTTATTTACTGGTTCACGAACAGAGAGTCACAGTTCCAAGGAAGAAAAAAAAAACACTGGACAACAACTTGAAAGGTAACAGAAAATAATGCATCCGGCTACATTCGCCCAACGGAACGAAACTCTTTCTCCGGCCGTTCCGCAATTTTCATGTCATCCTTTTCCCAAGTCAATGAGTCATTGTAATTTGGTTAAGAATGAAAAATATCGGAGGTGAAGATATTTAGCGTTTTATTCTTAGAAACCGACAAACTTAAACTGTCAGCATAGTTTTCAAATACGTCTAGCAAGTCGTACTCCTGTCATATGTACGGATAATATCTAAGTAAGTATAGAAAGGAAAATTTAAATATTCAATCCTTATCATATCGAGAACAAGCTTTATTCTTTAAGTCGCCATCCCTATATAGGTCTTCCATCATCATCATCATCATCATCAGTCTTTTAACGTCCGTCATTGGACATATACCTTCCCCAGGATTCGCCACAATTCTCTATCATGGGCGTCTCAGAGCCAGTACTTTCTGAATCTGTCAAGCTCGTCTCTCCATCTTGTGTTCCGTCGGCCTCAGTTTCGCATGTGATCTTGGGAGATCCATGTTGTGAGACATAATGTCCATTGGTTGTTTTTCATTCTTGCAACATAGCCTGCCCATTTCCGTTTGAGTTTTTTAATAGTTTCCATGATGTCGCAGACACCTGTTTTCATCCTCATATAGGTTTTTAGTTGGGGGTTGGATTTGCAATGAAACTTCATACTAAATTGCTCTTTTTGAAAATTCAGGCATTTTTAGTGATTGCCGCCCAACTAAAGGCGGAAAATGTAATTCATTCATTGATCAACCCTTTTTTCAATACTTTTAGTGATCATCCAAACATAGTGTGCTGCCAAAAAATGTTGGTCACATGACGGCTTCTATTTAGTGATTAATCAGACCTGTTCTTATTTTAATTCTATTTTACCTGAAAGCGTTAGGGATAAGGGAGAATGCATTATCCGAAAAAGTGTTTCGAGGAAGAAAAGAATGATGCAATTCCGGGACAATTTATGGACATCCCCTCTTGGAATTTTCCCCAAGGTAGACAAATGGTTCCTGGTATAAATTGGAATGACTGAAGTTCCTTCCAGGTCATTGCCCGCTGAAAAACGAGTTATGAAACCCGACTTCATTTCTTTTTTTCTTTCTACGGTCTATTAGCATTTTTTTTTTTTCTTGCAAATTTCAATTGATATGATTTCCTTTCTTCCTTTTTATTCCATTCGCTCCTCCTTCTTTCTTTCTTTTTGGTCAGTCTTTCCGTCTCAAGCTGTTCATTTTTTCTTATTCATTCAAGTAAGTTGTCCTTACACTGGCCACGACAACAACTGCCCCTGCCTGGGCTTCACATATCACAAGTTCCTCCTCGTCTGCGAGTTCTTCGGTTTTTGTGCAATACGCAAAAATAAACTTAGATGCAACAAGCACCTTAAGTAGCATCACACATTCCCCCATACGCTATTTTACCCACAGTCGGATCTATGCCTTCCCCAAGGGCTTCAATTTAGCTTTAGTCTCAGTCGGAGTTTGAACTCGGGTTGCCAAGTCTAATTTCAGCGCTGCAAACCGTTCGGCCGCAGACACTTCCTTGTACGTTTTTTAATTCCTTAATCTGTTCGTTGCTTTTTTTTTATTACTATTTCCATAATATTCTTTTTCTATTTCTCCTTCATATCTTTAGTTTTCTTTAATCTTTCTTCCAATATTTTCATCCTTATCCTCTCGAATAAAACTCCCTCTTTCTTTCTTTCTCTCTTTCTTTCTATCTTTCTTTCTTGCTTTCTTTTATTCTTCTTCCTTTTTCCTTCTCCATTTTCTGTTCCTTCTTGTTCATTATTCTTATAACTTCTTTGAGACTTTTTACCATAATAATTCCTTCCTTTTTCACTGTTCTGCCTTCCTTTCTTCCCTTTCTCCCTCTTTCTTCTCCCTATATCTTAGCGATATTTTTCGATTTTATTTTACCCGAACGTGAAGATAAGGGAGAATGCATTATTCGAAAAAGTGTTTCGAGGAAGAAAAGAATGATGCAATTCCGGGACAATTTATGGACATTCCCTCTTGGAATTTTCCCCAGGGTAGAGAAATGGTTCATGGTATAAATGAGAATGACTGAAGTTCCTTCCAGGTCATTGCCCGCTGAAAAACGAGTTATGAAACCTGACTTCGTTTCTTTTTCTTCTTTCTATGGTCTATTTTCATTATTTTTTCTTCTTCTGACAAATTTCAATTGATATGACTTTTTTTCTTGATTTCTCCCTCTCCTTCTTTTTTCTTCTTTTTGTTTCCATCTTCTTTTCACTTTTCGTTCTTTCTCTCTTTCTCTTGCTTTCTTCCTCTCTATCCGAGCCTTTCAATTCTTTTTTTCCTGTTTCCTTCCTTTTTCAACCTTTTTGTCTTACTCTTTTCCTTCTTTCTTTCAGTTGTTGATTTTCTTTCTCAATAATCATCCTACTGCTTCCAGTACGTCTGGGAGGAGGCAGGCAGGCAGAGAGAGAGAGAGACGGACAGAGAAACAGAGAAACAGAGAGAGATAGAAGGGGGAGAGAGAGAGAGCAAGGAAGAGAGATGTGCGTTTGCAGAGTCACATTGTGTAAAACACGCGTGCTAAAAACATAGAGCTATGAAGAGATTCACTGCCATTCAGATAGACGCGAATGATTTAGTGAGGTGTCCTCTCCGAAACATCGCATTATTCAACAAGATGGCTTTTGTAATCGAGGGTGAGTTTCTCTTTCTGGTTGTTCCTATTGTTATTGTTGAAAAAGGACGGGGAAAATTATGGCCGTCTGGGAAATAATGTCCAACGATAGAGAAAATACAAGGAACCAGAAAAGTACGATGAACCCTCGAGAAGAAATGAACTACTGTCCCTTATTTCAGGATCGTTTCTGAATAGGGGAATTCGTTTATCTATCTATCTATCTATCTATCTATCTATCTATCTATCTACCTATCTATTTATCTATCTATCAGTTGATCTGACTGAGTTAATTCATATTTATCTAAATGTCTATTAATCTAAGTCTTTTTATATATATATCTTTCTACCAGTTCGATCAGATCTATTAAAAACTGTTGAAATCTATCTACCAAACATGGTTCAAATCCATCTATCCATCTATCTATCTATCTATCTATCTATCAATCAAATACTGTTCAAATCTATCTACCTAGCTATCTATTGAAGGCTATCAAACACTATCTATCTATTGATCAATCTATTAGAGACTGTTCAAATTGATCTATCTATTGAAGACTATTCAAATTTGTCTACCAAATTCTCTCAAGATTTATCAATCTATCATAAACTTTAAATGTAAGTATCAAAGGCTGTTCGTAAGTATATATATATATATATATATATACATATATACATGTGTGTGTGTGTGTGTGTGTATGTGTGTGGCTACTTTCTCAGTCTCTTTATATTCATCTATCCAATTATCTATCGATGTCCAAAGATAACAAATACGCAAGAGAACTGAGGAATACAATGACCAACAGAGAAACACTGCGTAACTGCCGTAGAGAAGTGTCTTTAATCAGAGACTTCATCCATCCATTCGTGTATCTTATCTTACTAAATTGATGTATATTTGACTATTTATTGATCCCAATCTTTTCATGAGTATTTATGTCTCAATCTATCTATCTCAGTCCACTCTTCTCTGTTTATGTATTATTTATTGTATTTTCCTATACGTAAATGAAAAACAGGTCCATTATTATAATGACTTACAAGCTGAATAACTTTTAACTTATATACAAATGATGAACAGGTTTTCCACGCTTTCCAAAGGTAAAGCATTCCCATAAAAAAAATTCGGAAGCTGAAATAGCGGTAAACTGAAAAAGTAATTACTAATAATTTTTATAAGTAAATAACAAACAGGTTCATTACTATAATGACTTACAAGCTGAAGACTTAATGGCTTATGTACAAATGACGTAAAGGTTTCCCCCGCAATCTAAAAGTAGAGCATTCCTATAAAAAAAAAACTTTCGGAAGCTGAAATAGCAGTAAACTGAAGAAGTAATCACTAATAATTTTTATTGGAAAAATGTTTGATCGTTCCCAGACTCTAAAAATGATGATGATGGTATGAGTTGTCTGACGTTGGGTATTGGTAGGTCAAGGAAATTGCAATGTACGAGAGAGATGAAAAGGCTGCTCACTATCTTTATAACAGCTTGCAGCAAAACAAGTGTTCATTTCTTGCTTCTTTTTTTTTTTCATAAAGCGAAAAGTGGCGTAAAGTGAAATTTTGAAAATCGGGGGATACTTGAATAAAATGGTCAACCTGACTATGAATTGTAAAAATTCGACACACTCGCTCACTCGAAGTTAAACGGTGCATATTTTTTGAATGCCATTTTAACATCGAGTGACCCAGTGTGTGGAGTGCGTGGATCACCCAATATAATATATGTTATTTTTTCTGTTTTTCTTCTAATAACTTTCCACACACTCGCCCATTCGATTTTTAAAATGGCGCACAAAAGTTGCCCCCAATTTTTAACATCGAGTGAGAGGGTGTGTAAAACTTTACAACCTACAATTGGGGTGGCCGTTTTATAGCCAACCAAAATTTGGTTGCGAATCACCTTCAAGTCTTATCATTATTGTGCCTAGTGCTTCGTTGACTCTTAATGGTGTCTAGTGTCTGCTTTCTATTTTGATCTCATAACTTGGTTCCTCATATAGCTGTTTTGATTCACTAAGCCTTAACTTAAGTATGAGACACCCATTGAGTATTAAACTCGATGCTATGGTAATGGTCACCAGGATAAATATATCGTTGCTTTTTTTATCTTTACTTTCAAACGATGGCTGATGAATACAGGTTCATCATCAGTCTTTCATCGTCCGTCGTTGGACATAGACCTTCCCCTGGATCTGCCATATTTCTCTATCATGGGTGTTGCAGAGTCGGCTGGATTAACTCTGTTTGTGTTGATAAGTATATGAGGCATAATTATTAGGTTATTCATGCTGGTTCACACTTTTATATATAAAGGGGTTTCGACAGGGTTCCGTCCCAACTTCCATTTGAGTATATGTGTGTGTGTGTGTGTTTCTTTTTAGAACCGTTCTCTCATTTATTTCTTCCACCTCTCTTCGTCTTCCTTCATCTCTCACCTCCAACTCTTCTTCTGTTTCCCTTCCTCTTCCTCCATCCCACGCCTTTCTCTCTTCTTCCACCTTGTCTTCCTCTCTCTTTCACCCCTCACCTCATCTCCTTTGACTTTCTTTCCTCTTTTTTCATCCTTTGCCTCCTTTTCTTCTTTCACTCCTCTCAATTTTTCTTCATCCCGCATCTCCCTTTCTTTCTCTACACTTCACCTCCTCTCCTTATTTCTTCACCCATTGTTTTCTTTCTCTTCTTCCTCTTCTCTCCCTTTCTTCATACCTCGCCTCTTCTTCCACCTTTCGCTCTCTTTCTCCATCAATCGCCTCCTTCTCTCCTATTTCCACCTCTCTTCCTCTCTGTCCTTCCCTCGCCTCTTTCTATTCCGCTATCTTCCTCCTCCTCCTCCTCCTCCTTTTTCTATTTCCACTTCTCTCCCTTTCCCTCAAGCCTTCATCATTTTCTCCTCCTCCTCTTCTATTTCTCTTCTTCTTCCTTCCAAGCTCCTTAAGGACTTACAATCTCATCTCACTCATCCAATCGCAACGAGCGACTCTTGTATAGAATTCTGTCGCCATTTTGTTCCTCCAAACAAATGGCGGAACGTGGAAGATGAAACGAAACGAACAAAAACACGCATGCGCACTGGTTGGGTATGGTAGTAGCTTGGCACATGGTTGTGGAGGTGGACCGGGTGTATGGAAAAGGCGAATTGGAGGTGAACAGAATCCTAAAACGTACTGTAACTAGCTGAGCAGATAAAGAGATGAAACGCTCAGTTTTTCTGGGCACGGTTGATCGAGGATTGCAAAGCCATCGACGGAGGAGAAATAAGGAAGGTGAAGGGATGGAAATTACAAAAAGAGTCGGGTAAGGGTGCTGGGACTGGCTGGGGTCGGGGAAATACAGATTGATAATCTCAAAAGAAACAAGGCTTGTGTTATCGTTGGAGGTTACGATGCGGGATGGTACAGGAGAAAAGGGTGAGGAAGAAAGAGTTGAATACCTTTTCCGCTTTTCGCCTTTTTTATTTTGTAAAAATGAGGAAAATTCGAAAAGCGGGGATACATTTCTCTACATCCCTCTGTCTGTCCGTCTCTCTCTCTCTCTCTCTCACTCTCTTTCTATATATATATATATATTATGATTATTATCAAGAAATGCATATATACCCCGACAGAGATAATTATAAATGCGTTGTATTACTTAGAAACTCTATCTAAAACTATCTCCGGTTATTACACTTTAATGTATCATTTGGCCTCAAGACCGTAAATAAAATAAACAATCAAAGAAAATGGGACTGTTAAGGTAACTGTTTCAGCGTAATGTTCCCCCTACTAGTGAGCTAATATATATATATATATATATATATGTGTGTGTGTGTGTGTGTGTGTGTGTGTGTGTGTGTTGGTTTTTGAAAGGCAGTGTTCAATCAGACAATATGAGAGTGAAATTACAATATCAGACGTTTATGCTGTACAAATGATTTATTTTATTTCGTAGCTTCACCAAGGCTGGCTGTATCAAGAATGTGGACATATACAAGAAATGTTTTTTTAAAGTTGCATATGACTTGTTGTAGGCGGGAAAATGATTAATTAAGTGGATTCTGAGGGTAATAAAAAACATCGCTGGGCAGAGATATGTATCAGGTTCCCTGGGAGATAATGGCGTCCTGGTGTGGAAGATCAAAAATAATTTAGATACAGATGGACAGTTTGTGGCTGACGTTTTGAAATATCAATGACTGCGTGCGTAAGTTAATTAAAACTGAGTGGTGGATAATTGAGGTCAAAAAGGGGATATTTTTTGAGTTGGACCGACGACACCACATGTTGTGTTACATCGAGAGATGTCTGATGACTGCAGGAATAAATCGAAGCTGGATTCTGTGACCTGTGATCAGAAAAGTTCATGTCATTTTCATTCAGTAGGGCCTGTGTCCTGACGATCTATATATGTTGGTTGGATGGTGTTAACTGTGTATGTATGTGAAAGTTTTGAAGAAAGGGGCTGATATAATAGATTTTGTGAAAACATGTGAATCCACAAGCTATGTGAATGTACGAGTGTGTTAAGGTAGTGAATATGGGACAAATGTTTTAGCAGTAAGGGATCTATAAAGTTTAGCGGTCGGTCAATTTGTGTATGGACGATTTTAGTCGTTCAAAAACGAATCTTGCTAAATGTGGACGGATGTTAAAGCAGCCAGGTCCTTGATCAATGGTGTTACATTGAAAAGTTACGTTGTATAAATATATAATTATGACGTACGGGGTTGATAATTGTGCATGGAGCTGATCTTAATTTGATCACTTCTGTCCTAGACTATTGCAAACAATCACACAGAATTTCAGAGTACTTTGCAAGATATTGTGTTGACCGTCATGAGATTTTTGAGATATTATTTGGTGTGTTCATACTACAGCAACGTAAAAAAGGTATTTACCCGTGGGCCCTCACAAAAATGTAATTATTTCTTTCATTGTACATCGTCCATCTGTTAATCAGAGTTTGATAGCTTTTCCCAAGAGGTACTGAACAAAAAAGTCAGGCAAGAGAACAGGGCCAGATATATAGATAGAAAAGTAGATCAATACTATTGTAGTGGATACGATTCTTACTGACGATTCAAATCAAGGCTCGAATACGAGGAGGAAATGTTATTGTCGTCCACTGAATATGCTTCAAGAATCAACGAGAGCTTTTTCTTCCGAAGTATTGCACATTGCATTTGACTTGAAATGTCTGACTTGGTACCTTGACATTGGACACGTTTCAAGGTGAACTGCAACCAAAAACTATTGATTTCTCGCCTGCGTCTTTTTCACTCCATCCACATAATCGATTTTTCTTTGAGTCTTTGAGAGCAGCTTCTGTTTAAGCTTCAGGTAAAATGACAGTGGTGACTTTCTTTGTAGTAGTTCACTCGAATGGTTAACACGTTTGTTTAATACATTCTGGGCTCGATTCTCAGTATGAGCGAATGTTAAAAAATCTCCATTAGGACGCATGTACTTGTGAACTCAGAAGCTTGAGTACACAATAAACTGTGATATTAGGGTGGAGGTATTCCTCCAATGGACTAGCATCCTACCAAGGAGGTGGTCATAAAAACTTGTAAGAATAAGGTCCTGGTCTCGCCCGGACTTAAAACTAGCAAGGATCATCAAGTTAATGCATGGGAATGAAACCGAGATTTTGTTACCAGTTGTTGAAACTCAAAAGGGAATTTTCTTTTGAGAAATGCTCTACCTTTTCATTTTCTAAATCAGAAAGCACTCGGAGAGTGCATACCTTCAACATCATTTTTAGGACGGGTAATTGTGCATGGATCCACCCTCAAAGTTCATCAGTTCTTCTGTAGCTTATTAAACATCCTTCCACGAAATTCCATAGATATTCATTGAGAACTTTTGAAGATATCGTGTGGACAGACATGAGCGTATACATGAAGGCATGGAAACTATTTCTCCATCAAAGAATTCCAACATCCAACCCACAAGACTCAAACCCCCTCACCCTTACTCCACTGCCCACCCTTCCACAAAATCTCATTGAAATCAATTCAGTTCTTTCGGAGAAATCGTGTGGACAGACAGACCGAAGATTCGAAAGACATAACCAAATAAATATACCTCTCCAATTTCGTTGGCAGAGGTGAATAACAGCGGGGATTCTCTTTGTAATGACTTCGAAACAGAAAAATAGATGTCAGTGCAGATTATAGTTGACTTATTCTCCGCTTCACGAAAGTTTACTTTACGCTTAACTTTCGCTTTTACGAAAAAAAAACGGAAAGCGAAAATAACGCATTTTTGCAGTGAATCATCGTAGAAACAGCATGCACTCTTTTCCTCTTTCCCTTTGAACCCCATTCCGTGTACTTCCCAGCAACGTCGGTCAGTCGGTGACAGCAATCGGTACTAGAGATGTCAGCGCATCTAAAATAAATCAACAAATGAAACTCAAAAGCCCCGATTCTGATTACGATAAACCCCTGTTATTACGGAACTTGCGAGATTCTAGAGTGCCGTTTTAACGAATTTACCGTTATAACAGGTGGATTTGATAATATGTTTAAATAATGAGAAACCAAATACTACAAAAGACTTTCTATTACTTTTTCATAATCCAACGAGTAACATATCTTGGTTTTTGAATAACCTACTGAAATCTCCGTGCGCAGTTATTACAAACTAATCAGCGACAAAAGTCTTGCAGGAATATTCTTGAGAGATATGTGCCGTTAGAACACATGTGTCCATGAATCGTGCCGTTATAACAAGTGGGTTTTATAATATGTATCAATAATGAGGAACTAAAAACTACAAAAGACTGTTTATTACTTTTTCATAGTCCAACGAGCTACATATCTTGGTTTTTGAATAACTCCCTGATATCTCCGTGTGCAGTTACTGCAAAATAATCCCCGACAAAAGTTTTGTGGGAATATTCTTAAAAAGAAACGTGCCGTTAAAACGCATGTGTCCATGAATCGTGCCGGTATACTCGGTGGGTTTTATGATATGTATCAATAATGAGAAAACAAAAACTACAAAAGACTTTTTATTACTTTCCCACAGTCCTACAAGTTGCATATCTTGGTTTTTAAATAGACCACTGATATCTCCGTGTGCAGTTACTGCAAATTAATCACCAACAAAAACCTTGCAAGAATACTTTTAAAAAACAAAACAACGTGCCGTTAGAACGAATGTATTCATGAATGTTGCCGTTAGATCGAGCCCAGTCACAACGTGGGTTTACTTCTTGAAAACGAGCATGTGTATTGCTCCTCGTGCCAAAATGTTGGAAAAATTTATTGCAAACGGAGAAGAATTTCTACGTTCAGTTTTGAAAAAGTATGGCAAGCTGATAACATTTGTTAGATAGCTAATTTGCTAGATGGAGTTTTCTTCCTGTATTTTGTTTTTTTGTTTGTTTTTTTTTTTTGCATCATTTTCATTGTGTCTTTTGCTTTTCGTTTTGCAGTAATTAACATTATCAGTGTGTCGTCTTTTCTTTTCTCCACTAATAAGCCATCTGAGATATTACCCTCGTTTTCATAATGACAGTTGCTACCGAAGGCATTTTTTTCTCAGCGTTTCTAGATCTTCGGCATATGAAGAATTGAGGGGAACTTGAACTGCAGGTGACCAGTCATTTCTGGTTACATAGTGATAATAGCTCTTTCCAAGCTGCAAACATGTTTCTGCGCGAGTACGTTTTGCCACCAGCGCACAGGAAATCAATGTGCGCACAAAAGATTAGTTATCTGAATAACGAATTAATAAACAATATAAGGACGGCAACACTAAATGTTAGCAGTGGCCTAACAGAGAAAGGGAAATAAAAGCCCAGATGTTAACCACGGAACTGGCATGATAGGTGAAGGATAGAGGAGATGTTGGCTGAAGACCTGAAGAGACTTATTGTCACTCAGCCTTCAGCAATGACCACCGGGTAATCAGTGTGAAACTGTAAACCGCAGTATTACTGTGGTCTATGAGAATGGGGGGAGTAGGGCTTGAAACATGAGGAGACTCGCTGTCACTTGACCTCCAGAGGTAACCACCAGATTGCAAATAATAATAATAATTAGCAGCTCAAGATTGTGCCAACCTGTTGCTATAGGAGCCCTTGGAATCGTAAAAAAGATGTCGACAAATATCTAGGTAGAATACCAGTAAACGAAGGCATGTATGGAATACAGAAAATTGTCTTCAGAGGTACTGCCCATATCCCTTGCAAAGCATTGTCCTTGTAAAGGTTTTGAATTCTATAGAACTTTGCACAGTTCCTTGGGTAGCCTCCTGTATTGGTCCTGTACTGACTCATCCTTTCGTATGAAATGAAAGAACAATGCCTGTGCTTATCAAGTCATAACATCGGTACCTGTCCAAGGTTTCAAATTGTGTGCTATGAATACGACTAAACATCAAATAAAAAAATTATGATAATGATGGCAACTCAGAGCAAAAATAATACCTATTGTTTGTGGAGCCCTTGGCCTACTCAAAAAAGGGACCAATGAATTTACCGACATTATGCCTGATAGGCCAAGCACATCTGCAATACAGAAAATGGTTTTTATATCTGTTGCACAAATCAATAGATGTTGGCCAAACGTGAATGTATATACTATACCCAGCATACATCACTTAATGTATATGTTAAAGTATGTATATGAAAGAGTTGTGTCGTCTGTATACGTAAAAGACCTGCCACCATCTATTTTTTAAAGCTCAAATTGATAGAACTAACAAAGTTGCCAGCCTTAGGTCTCTAGTTGAGACCCTGCTGGTGACTTACATAGCCTGAAATCCATGCCAACTCATTTTATATAATAATAATGATAATAGAAAGCGCTGATGTGAACCATAGCACTGGCATAATAGGCGAGGGAGAGAAGAGATTTTGGCTCGAGACCTGAGAAGACTTATTGTCTCTCAGCCTTCAGCAATGATCACCGGGTAACCGGTGTGAAACTGTAAACTGCAGTATTTCTGTGGTCCATGAGAATGAGGAGAGGAGGGCTGGAGATTTGAGGAGACTTGCTGTCACTCAACCTCCAGCGGTAACCACCTGGCAACTGGTGTGAGATTGCATAATAATAATAATAATAATAATAATAATAATAATAACAACAACAACAACAACAATAATAATAATAATAATAATAATAATAATAATAATAATAATAATAATAATAATAATAATAATAATAATAATAATAATAATAATAATAATAAAACAATACAATAAAAACTGGAAAGTAGACTTGACAGCTATAGGAGAAAACTTAGCAGAGGTAAGGATAAAAAGAGGAATCTTCCAAGGAGACCTGCTGTCCCCACTATTATTTGTTCTCACCATGATACTACTCAACAGAATCCTGAAGAACAACAAAGGATACCCTTTTTTCCAAAACAAAAGGAAAAGTCAACCACTTAATGTACATGGATGATATAGAATTGTTTGCAAAAAACAGGGGAGAGCTTGAGATGCTGTTCAACAAAGTAAAAGAATACAGTGATGACATCGGAATGGAATTTGGAATAGAAAAATGTGCAATCATGGTAATGCACAAAGGAAGGCTCTCAATGGCTGAAGGAACTGAACTCCCGGACAACAGTAAGATTAGAGCACTGACTGCACTAGACCGATACAAATACCTGGGCGTCCTTGAATGTGACACGATAAAACGGGAGGAGATGAAGGAGAAAATGAAGAGAGAATACCTTAGAAGAATAAGGAAAATATTAGAAACCAAATTAAATAGGAGAAATCTAATAAAAGGAATGAACACCTGGGCTGTATCCGTAGTTAGGTACACAGGACCATTCCTAGGATGGACAAAGGAAGAGCTCCAATCAATGGATAGGCGAACAAGGAAACTTATGAGAATGCATAAAGCTTTATAACCTGGAGATGACACAAATAGACTATACGTTAAGAGAAAAGAAGGTGGCAGGGGGCTCATCAGCATAGAGGATTGTGTCCAGAGAGCTAAAGCCGATCTAGAAAAGTACGTGCAAGCAAACAGTGAAGACATCATAAAGAGTGCACGAAACAGCGCAACAAACAACAAAGTAGAAAACAATAGAACAGCACAGCAAACTAGGAAAGAAAAATAGGAAAAGAAAAAATTGTACGGAGAGTTTAAAAGGTAGATATAAAATGTGGCAGACGACGGATCATGAACATGGTTACGGATAGGAAACCTGAAGAGAGAAATGAAATCGCTCATCATGGCAGCTCATAACAAAAGCATCAGGACAAACTATATAAAAACAAAAATCGATAGAACACAGACAAACAGCAAGTGCTGCCTATGCAGTGAAAGAGATGAAACTGTAAATCACCCAGCTAGTGATTGTAATCAACTCGCCCAGAAGGAGTATAAGCACAGACACAATCGGGTAGCAACGATGATACACTGGGAACTGAGTAAAAGAATGGGATTCAACCATGCAGAAAAGTGGTATTAGCACGAACCGGAGGCAGCCCTAGAGAATGGCAACCACAAACTGCTCTGGGACTTCGACATCAAAACCGACCACCTCATCCAGGCAAGAAGACCAGACTTGGTATCGCAGACAAAAAGAGGAAGACCTGCCAAAAGTAGACGTGGCTGTACCTGCAGACCATAGAATAAAAAGGAAGGAGAATGAAAAACAGGAAAAATACCAGGATCTAGCGAGAGAACTGAAAAAGATGTTGAACATGAAAGCCAAGGTAGTGTCAATCATAGTTGGCTTACTAGGAACTGTGCCAAAGACACCGAAGGCGAGACTGGACGAGATCGGGATAGAGGGAAGGATTGACACTGAACAGACCACAGCACTGCTAGGAACTGCACGGATACTGAGGAAAGTGCTAGAAATATAAGGACTGCAACACTAATTGTTAAGAGTGACCGAACAAAGGATGGGAAATGAAAGCGGGAATGTGAACCATAACACTGGCATGATACGCGAAGGAGAGAAGAGATGTTGGCTGAAGACCTGAGAAGACTTATTGTCACTCAGCTTTCAGCAATGACCACTGGGCAACCGGTGTGAAACTGTAAACTGCAGTATTACTGTGGCCTATGAGAACTAGGATAGAAGGGCTTAAGACTCGAGGAGACTTGCTGTCACTCAAACTCCAGCAGTAACCACCAGGCAATTGGTGTGAGATTGAATAATAATAATAATAATAATAATAATAATAATAATAATAATAATCATAATTTCTTGGAAAATTGTTCCGCTCAACTACTTAAAGTCTCATCTGAATACGTTACTTCGTAGGGCGCAATCATAGTACTATTATATTAAAACATGCTCGTTTATAAGAGAGAGAAACAGTGCTAGAATAACCTATAAACAATTTTGAATTCATATTTGCTCACCAGTCCGGTAAATTTTGCACAATGTATGATTTTTGTGCGCATTGATTACCAAAGATTTAAGTAAACATTAATAGAAACCAGAGACTGTTTTCTCGCCATCGCATCTGACTATCTAACTGATTAACACTGACCGAGAGGCATAGAAAAAAGATATATATATATATATATATATATATATAGTCTAAACAGTTTTACAGCCTTTAACACTAAACATTGAAAAACAATAGATTTTTTGTACCACTCCAATCACCCATTTCCCAATATCTGTCATCGCAAATTTATGTAATCTTCCAAAGTGTTTTCCCCTATTTCCCCTATACTTGGTTATCATGGTACAATATATGAATTATTTCTTGTCGGGATCATCAGTTGTTTACCGAGAAACCGTTTCGGGGATTTTAAAAACAAAACAGTAATGTCAATATGGCACCCCGGCAGTATTGGTCAAATACCACCTCCCTTTATTATATAGTTTATGCAATACATGGAGTTTGTCATTTTGTATAAAGTTTTATCTGTATTATATATTGATATTATTTATACTACGTATTCATTTTTTGAAACTAGGCTTATTTACGTAGGTTACTATAAAAACGTTTTTAACGATGAGGGATCAGTAAGTATAACAACAGACATGACTCACTGTTCGTGTCATTTCTATTGAATGTTTACAGATGTGAATATTAAATCTGTTGTGTTGATTTTAATTCCAGTCTGCATGCAAACCAACTTATGATATCATCTTTAAGAATATTAATTACACGGGAAAAACTTCTTTGTGTCAATTTTCTACTAATATATTCAACTGAAGTATATATACACACACACACACACACATATATATACATATATATATATATATATATATATATATATATATATATATATATATATATATTGTGGTATTTCAGACCAGACAAAGTCACCATTATACGGTCATTCACATTTACACAAGAACAGTGAACCAGAAGAATAGTTACGTACTTAACGTAAACCAACCGTTCCTCTTCCAATGGAACAGGTCGGATGTCGGGGGCGATCAATAAAAAATTGGAAAAAAAGGGTGATCAATAATAAGTTATTCACCTTTCCTTTTGTTTGGCTCTGGTCAGTATAAAAAATAGTCCAATTTTTCAAAAAAGGAAGCGTGAATATTACATGGCACAAAATAAAGGACCAGTTTAGCATCATCTCATATCGCTAGATAAACGTCTTACTAAAACATATTTTGGGAGAACCCTTTTAAAACAAAAAAAAAGTTTTTACTTGAAATAATAAAGAGTAAATGCAGCCCTGTAGCTCCATCGCTACCCGATACATACATGCATATTACATAAATAGCCAGGCAGACTGATCCACCTTGAAACTGAAAAAACCTACGGTTTTAGTTGATAGATTCAAATATTCAGTATACTGTTAATAATTCGATTTGAAAGGAAATATTGTTTGTGGCAGTTCGTTCGTAAGTATAAGTTGTTCGTAGGTTGGACGTTCGCAACTCGAGGACTTCTCGTAACTACTGTTTCTCTTTCGGAGAAAATGCGTGAATATGTACCCAGCAAGAATTCTTGCGATAAAAAAAATTCAACCTGGGATCGATCTGACCATTCTGGTGTTGACGCAACGAAAAGCCTGAAGCTATAAAGAATCGGAAGAAATGATTACTGCTATTTTTTTTTTTTTTTATTATTCCTCTGTTCGTTGGATTTTTTGGGTTTTTTTTTTACGTCTTGGATACATTCCTAGAATTCCATGGCATCGTTTTCGGCAGGGTTTTAATAGGATAATGGTCTTGGAAGGAGAGAATTCATCCGAAATGACATGGCTATCCGGGGGGAGGGGGGCAACATGGTCATTCCTAGCTCTTTTTTAAATTCCATACCATTCCCTCGCCCTCTCTCTCTCTCTCTCTCTCTCTCTCTCTCTCTCTCTCTCTCTCTCTCTCTCTCTCTCTCTCTCTCTCTCTCTCTGTGGAACCATCCGCATTTTTTTTTGTACTTCCGAGATTTTATCGATTGTCTTGTTTTTCACCCGAGGAAAATAAGGAGAATGAGAATAGATAGATAGATAGATAGATAGATAGATAGATAGATAGATAGATAGAAATGACCAGACCTTGATAGATAGATACATAAATAGAAATGACCAGACCTAGATAGATAGATAGATAGATAGATAGATAGATAGATAGATAGATAGATAGATAGATAGATAAAAACAGAATGGCGTAGATAGATAGATAGATAGATAGATAGATAGATAGATAGATAGATAGATGGATAGACAATGAGACACACATGACTGGACAATTAGATATTTGACCACTGATAGATGAAAAGACATGGATTGACCAAGATAGATAAATAGATAGAAATGATCAGACCGCAATAGATACATAGATAGATAGATACATAGATATACAATCAGACTGACATGACCAAACAAATATATATATGACCACAGATAGATAGATATGGATTGACTAATGTAGATAGATCGATAGACCTGACCAGAGATAGAAAGGTAGATTTATTCTTTCAGTGTTTGCTTTTTCCTTTCTTTTTTTCTTTTCGTCCCTCTATGCAGTAGAGATTTTTTTCCCTCTTTTCTGAATGTCATATGTTTCAAGCCATTACTCTGAATGTCTGTCTCCTGTTTTTCTTTTTTCTTCCATTCTGTTGAAAGGCTTGTTCCTGTCCGCTTATCACGCTACTCTGCAATTCCCAGCAGAGGCGATTCGAGGTAAATATTTGCATTTGGCCCCGTTTGGAATAATAATCCCTCAAGAAGAAAAACAATCTAAGAGATTTTTTCCCGATGTACGACAACTGGGAAAACTCACGTTACCGTATGAAAAGAAAGAAAAACAAGTCTAGTTGGTCACTCAACAGACACTGTCACGTTACCAGTTTTTTTTCCTCTAATAGCACCATGTAGTTTTAGGGGTGATCAATTAAAAAAATCATAATATAAATTACCTTACTTGACTTCTTCTATTTAGATTTATACAAATTCAGATATAAATTATCTAAATTTACAACACTGAAAAAAGTGACCAAAATACTTTAAAGCCATATTTTCGCAACACGGACAGAATGTTTTCTTTTAATACTAGCAACTCGTTTTGGGGGTGATCAATTAGGAATGATAGAAAAGGGCTGATCAATGAATAAATTATTTCTATCTCCTTTTTTTATACTATGATCACAAAAAAAATCAACTCTTCGAAACACAAATAAGCCTGGCCCGAAAAAAAGGACCAATCTATCGTGAATTTTCCTTGTGAATTCAACCTCTCACTGAAAACCTACTTTTGATACCCAATCCAAAATGTGTTTAATCGATCACCCCTAAAATGACATGTTCTCATTAAAAACACCGTAACCCAACGGTTTCTATTGAGGGTAATTGGGAAAAAACTCGTTCGTCTAGAAATAATAGGTAAATGTTTTAATTTTCAGCCATCCAGGTCCACTGGTGCCGCCTGTGTGCGCAGCACATACACAATAAGCAACCTAGCCAGACTCACTTGAAAACTGAAGAAGTCCATGTCAACAGTTTTAGTGACAGATGAAATTGACGGTTTTTAAGAGACAACGGTTTGCAACCATCCATCGTTGGAATAGGTGAGTATTTACAAGAAGCACTACTGATTTTTGTTCGAGTCCAGGACAAAGCCAGAATTGGAATGCTTACAATCGAGTCAGGTAGACCCTTTTCAGTTGGAAGTTTAGCGTAGCTTGGCGTTGCATAATCTTCCTACCCATATTTCCGATTTGCATTGCACAAGATATCATTACACAATGCAAAAGGGGAAAAGTCTCATGGCTGATGTGATTGCTTATTTACAGTTAGTATTGGAAATCAGAATCGGAAACTTGTTAAAACATACTCATACATAAGTAGGCTCACACACACACATTAATATATATGTATGTATATATGGGTTTATGTGCGCGTATATACATGCAGTGAATGTACACGGGCCTACTTATGCGAATCTGTACGTGAATCTGTGTGCGTCTTGCTGTTTTTTCGCAAACAAAACTTAGCAGAGTTAGGAGAGTGTAGTAATGGTTAGCAGGCTATTATAAACGACTGTTGTGAATCCGATCCCAGTGAGGGTTTCACACTTGATTTCATTTGAGCTTCGTAAAATGAGGACTTCACAATGGAGTAGTTATTCAAGCAGACTGTTTTCTCCGTAGAGAGTTCAATTCTGACAGGCTGCCTCGTGTGAATATAAAAGTGTGTGTGTGTGTGTGTGTATGTGTGTGTGTGTGTGTGTGTGTAAATCTCTTCTGTAGTCTGTCCGTGCAACTCAGACGTTCTGTTCAAATGTACTGAATACGAAAACGAATGATTTCGGAAACGAATTCCACTAACGCTGTAATCAACGCACAGTTCTAAAAATCTTACTACAATGAGTGATTAGATGTGTGTGTGTGTGTGTGTGTGAGTGTGTGTGTGTGTGTGTGTGTGTGTGTGTGTGTGTGTGTATGTGTGAGTGTGTGTGCTGCATATCTCTTACTTACTGCTATTGGAGAAATATGCATGTGTGTGAGTGTGTGTATGTACAACGCTGTTATTGGCCATTGTACGTTGTTGACATTCCCCGGATATATTATTCAACAAACAAGGCAGTATAGAGCCGAGTTTGAGGTTGTTTGGATCAATGGTTCTCGATAAATATAAGAAATATGAATAAAAACTAAAGATCATAGATCTTTCTTTATAGCTTCTATAAATTACTTTCCTTGACTTTTGCTCTTTAGAATTATAGGAATTTAGATCTGAAATATCTCAATTGACATCACTGAAAAAAGTTGGTCACTCAACAGACACTGTCACGTTACCAGTGTTTGTTTTTTTTCTCTGATAGTACCATGTCGTTTTAGGGGTGATTAATTAAAAAAATGTAATATAGATTACCTTTTTGATTTCTTCTATTTAAAATTATACAAATTTAGCTATAAAATATCGCAATTGACAATACGGAAAAAAGTGACCAAATTACTTTGAAGCCATTGTTTTGCAACACGGATAGAATGTTTTCTTTTAATAACAGCAAATCGTTTGGGGGGTGATCAATCAGAAAAGGGTTGATCAATGAATAAATCATTTCTATCTCCTTTTTTGTACCATGATCATAAAAAATTCAATTTTCAAAACACTAACAAGCCTGGCACGGAAAAAAAGACCAATTTACAGTAAATTTTCCTTGTAAATTCAACCTCTCACTGAAAACTTACTTCCGAGATCCCATCCGAAATTGGTTAAATTTTTCACCCCTAAAACAAAATGCTGTCATTAAAATCACTGATAATCCGACGCTTTCTATTGAAGGGAATAGGGGAAAAAACTTTTTTCATCTAGAATTAATGAGTAAAGGTTTTAATTTTCAGCCATCCATGTTCATTGGTCCGATCTGTACAATAAGTTGATTGACAACACTGAAAAAAGTGACCAAAATACTTTGAAACCGTAGTTTCACACAACAGACGAGAAAAAAATTACCAGTCAGTTTTGGCACATCACAAAGTCCACCCCGATTTTTAGAACAAGCTCTGTCCAAGTCATTCAAAAAAGCGTATAGAACAAAACATCTCTAAACGATCTTTCTGGGTTTTTTTCTATTATGTTAAGTATTATGAATCATTATTATCATGAATTTGTTTCACCACTTTTTACTTTCATCGTGATTTATTAGTTAAGGATGCTGATTTGAATCCCACCAGAGGCTTATTCTTTATTTTCTGATCAAAGCTATTTACTCGCTTCTGGAGAGAAATCAGCCTGAGCAAATAACTGCAATAAAAACAACAAATAAAATGAGGCTGAGATAAAAAGTAGTCATAAATAATGGCGAGAAGATAATGATTTATGACAGAATTTAATGAAATTCCCAGAGATTTTGTATTCAACTTTTTTTATGGCTATATTCCCGTATAATCGAATAGCGTTTATTATCAGTTTGAGTGGAGTTAAAATGCTCTGCTTTTCACAAGAAATAGGAGAAATAAATATGCTAAGTCATGAGAAATTTCATAAAAAATTCACAGTACATTTTCATCAGAATCTTAGATAAACAGGTACGATTAATCACACAGTAAAGACGTCACGTGACCAACGTTTTTTGATAGCATGAAAATTTGACTTGGAAGGAGGTTACATCAAGGGATAAATCACTATTCTCGCTTTTTGTTAGATCACTAAAAAGTCCAAATTTTCAACAACAAAAATACAAGCGTGTACGCAGCCGGACGCAAACCAAGCGACCAATTCAGCATAAAGGCAGATTGTAAATCAATCCCTGACTAAATCCTAAGGAGGCTGCTGGGGAAAAAACGTTTTTTCTACACCTTTTCCAGAGCAACTTAAAATTATGATGAGCAAATCAAAAAATACGGCATACAAATTAAAAATTACTACACGCAAATCAAAAACTAAAGCAAGCAATTTTTTTTTAGAATACAGAGAGCAAATTTTAAAAAACACAGCAGCCAAATCAAAATCAACTGCAAGAAATCTGAATCGATGGACAAGATCAATCAAATAATTACAGTTACTGCTTCAATCACTGCCAATTTTTTGAGTTAAATTATCTGAAACGTATCTCTTAATAAAATTCATAGTTCTTTTTCGTAAGTCCTCATCAAAAGCTTACGAACATAATTTCAAACTATGATCCCATCTGAAACAAATTGTATTGCATTGTCTTTTTTTCTCGTCGAAAAAGAACTGAAATGTTAGATTTCTATAGTTCAAACCCAACCACGAAAACGAAAACCTTCTCCCTAACTTGGTTCGGTTGGAGTAAACTTTAGTTTTATCAACTTATTAATGTTTCCATTTGTTTACGGTAATTCTTAACTTTCTCGGGAAAAGGTATAAACTTTATGACTTGTAGTGAACAGCGTAAAACTTTTCACTAGAAAAATTGTTATGAAGGTCGATGATTTCTTAGTTGCTCTGATCAGCGTAATAAGCTTGTTGATCATAACAATGCTGATTGTGAAACTAAGGGTTTCGTAAAGTTACAGAAATGTACTGAGATATAACAAAATCTCTAATTCCACAATCCTAGAGTAACATACATAAAGTAGTCCCCTGGCTCTATGCTGAACTCAATGATCGTACGAAACCAGTGTCTCCAATGTGATTTAGCTGTAGCTCCCTTGTCTCAGGTAAAGGTTCTCAATCCTAGTCCTTGCGCCGAGTACTTAGAGTACCATTTTGTTGATTATTTAGTATGAACCAGCGGGGGAATCGAACCACGGACTACCGAAATAGAGGCAAGCACTTCACCACTGGGCCACGATGCAAAGGCAAGTATGCTTCAATTTTCAGATAACTGGTCAATCAAGAGAAATATCGGATATTTGACCAACTTAAAATGAGTCCTGATCCGCGGGCCAATATTTTCCAATCTATCCGCTATGTGTTCATCTAAGCTGACCATAACCTTAATCCAAATCGCCATCAACACTACCCCCACCGCAACTCTCCAGTTCCAAGCTGTTCTTCCGATGGCCCAGTCTCTCCCACACCCGCAACTAGCCTCACCCTAATTGTCGTGCTGCCTAATCTCAGAATATAACAGATCGAGGCTTGTAACATTAATTTCAAATGTCGATTAATATTTTATCCCTTTCTTTTGTGGCTCTTTTCCATCCCGGGCATCGAGTGTCCCCCCCCCTTTCCCCCCGCCACATCCCCACTTTTCCCAACAACGACCTCCATTACCACCACCGGGACCCCAAGCGACCGCTGTCCTCAATGCAATGACAAACGGGCAGTGTCCATTGGGGCGGGAGATGAGAACCTATTTACCGAGATGGAAATTGGTCGGAAAATGGAAGTGGTTGGCGCAGCTGCTCTGGGAGTCGAAACGGATGCAGATTAGGCATTAAAGGAACTCTGCTCTTACTCTCCCGCTTTCTATTCGTTAAATGAAACATCGGCTTTATAGGGCAGTGGACCTGGAGAATATGAATAACGTCCCTTTTGAGTGTAAACCTATTTTATATTTGCACTTCAAAAGGTAACAAAAACACAAATAATCCAGATCCTACAAGTAATAATAATAATAATAATAATAATAATAATAATAATAATAATAATAATAGTAATAATAATAAGAAGAAGAAGAAGAAGAAGAAGAAGAAGAAGAAAAAGAAGAAGAAAGATATATGATAACAATATTAATAATGATGATATTATTACCAATAATAATAATAATGATAGTATTAATAATATCATTAATATAATATTATTGGTTATAATGATAACAATTATGCTATCAATATTATTAAAAATAATATGAATATTAATGATGTCATTAATAATGATAATATTGATAATATTATTAATGATAATGATAGTATAATTGATAATAATATTAATAATAATAACAAAAATACGATTAATAATACTATTAATAATAATGAAAATATCAAAAATAAGAATAATGATAAAATTAATAATAATAGTAATAATAATGATATTGAGAAGAAGAAGAAGAAGAAGAAAAAGAAGAAGAAGAAGAAGAAGAAGAAGAAGAAGAAGAAGAAGAAGAAGAAAAATCTAATGAAAATGTACAAGGCTTAACACCCAAGAGATGACACTGATAGAATAACGTGAAAATAAAAAAGGCATTAGAGGACACATCAAGATGAAGGACTGTATCCAGAGGGCCAAAACAGGTCTATAAAAGAATGTGCAAGCAAATAATGAAGACATTATTAAGAGTGCCTGAAACAGTGCAACATGCAAAGGCAAATCATAAAAACAGTGACAATGAATTACCGGTACATCATCAAAGAGATGGGGATCTGGTGATAACTAAGTAGTAAGGTCTCAAACGTTAGCAAGAAAATAGTTTGAAGGGCGTTGTTAAACTTTCTCTTTTTTTTTTTTTAGCAAAACAATTTATATTTTAGTTCTTCGAAAAGTACCAAACTATAAATGTTGAAAAATCACCCTTTTAACCAAAAGAAATCAAAGTCTTAGATAAGTGCTGCTTTGTTCTGTTTTTCCTGTACCGTTTTTTAATCTTTTTCCTATAATTTGACTCTAAATCAAACCAATATATATGTTGTTAAATATTCAATAATGATATTAGTACCATTATTGAATATTTCTGTTCTCAGTCTACATTCCCGTGGTCTACTCCAACTATTACCTGATTTTTAGGCCCCAGACTTGTGAAGCACGGCTGTATACAAAAAGCCAACACATAAAGGACCTTACCTACAGTATGACTGAAATCATCCGTCCTGTGTAAAAAAAATAGGTTTGTCAACTGTCCTAAGAATATCAGTTACCAGCAGTGACCCCAACACAGAAAAAAGAGATGAGAAACATTTATCTAGGACCCTCAGAAGGAATGGCTATCCACGCCAGCCCATAGCCAGGAAATATTTCTCATGTTAAAGGCACGGCAGAGAAGATACAGAAATCTTGTAAGACCCCTGACATCAGGGTCACTTTTAGCAGTTCCAACATTCTTTGCAATTTGCTCACTAAAGTGAGTCCTCCGTGAGAGAAAAATCTGCCCAGTAACTGCATTTGTGTCATTCTTGAAATATTGGCAGAGCTCTCAAGGCTGACTTGACGAACATGAAAAAAGCAGTAATCAAAGGAGAGACGGAAAGACCAGGAATGGCTGACTAAATTTTGAGAGAAAAAGGTAAAGATCTCCCTTTCTGGAAAGAAGTACGTTTAATAGACAGAGAACGCTGTTGGAAACTGAGAAAATCAAGGAGGCTGCCTGTATCAACATGTCGACTGAGTGTGTTAGTCAGACAAGTGTGGAATTCCATCTGATATGGCTTCCACAACTTAACAGGGAGAATGTATGGGAATCCGAGCCTAGCAAGGAAAGGGGAAGAGATCGACATTACCTGTATCCTACGTTGTAATAGAATATTTCAATGGTAGCTACTGCCATTTGATTATTCTGTATTTGGATATTCATACTTGGATATTACACCTGGAGAAGGTCGAAGAATGTATCTTTATAACACAAACAACAAATAGGGGTTCGATCGTCAGGAAAAATTCCGTGAGGATCGAACATTGAAAAGATATGTACAAAAATCAGAAATCTCTGGTTCAAATTCTGTCAATTTCGAAGCTGTATACGCGTTACAATATGAAGTTTTTTGGAATGTATCGATTACTTTTTTGCACTCACTGTATCTCTGCGCTTCTTTTGAGGTGCGGCTTCTAATTAGATTCTAATTAGATTAAAGATGATTCTTTTTCTGCTGGTTTCAGACGTTTCCATTATTAATAACACAATTTGTTTCCTAAATGTAAATTTGTTATCATTTGCCTTTGAATGTCGATGAAAACGAAAAATCAGGGCGTTAGATCTTTGAGCGAAGCATCACCAATCCGACACCTTTTTATATGAACGTACCGCTTCATACACCTTGTGTAAGCGTGTGCTTTTTTAGGGGGGAGGAAAGGGGAGTGTTTGTGCATCTCCGTGCGTACCACGACTTTTTATCGAATGACATTTTATCGAAAATGCAAAATACACACAAATACATAAATTCCACATACACACGTGCATGCATACATGTGCACACACATACCATATACATACCTATTCATAGGCACACACTTACCACAAACGCACATGCCACATACACACACATGTATACTTACTACATTCACGCATACCACAGATTCACATCTGCACATGCACGCATATGCCACATATGTATACACATATATTTAGGCCCACATGCCACATACATGTACACAAATACCATATACACATCAACATACATTTGTGTATGTGTGTGCTTGTTGTATGTATGTGTTGCCTGTTCGAGGAAAAGTTGTACCACACTGTGTGTGCCTTATGTGTGTGTGTATGAGAGAGAGAGAGAGAGAGAAAGAGGGAGTTTGTGTGTGTATGTGTGGTAATATGTGAACAAATATGCCTTGTCTATATCTGTATTTGACCTTTCATATCTGTACGTGTGGGGGGATATGTGAAGAAATATGCATGCGCACATATACGTCAAAGTGTGAGTTCTTTTCAGTTTTCCCGCTCTTTCTAAACGTTCCTGCCAAATCTTCAACGTTCAATTAGGCACTTTGTTCGATCCGGAAATCAAATTTGAATAACTGTCTCCATCTTTTTTTTTCCCGAGCTGCAGATTTCCAACTGAAATACTTTTCAATTTTTTTTTTTACTTTTTCCATTTTTATAATTTCTTTTATGTCGTCACAATAATGACAGTTGTAATGTGAATATTAGAAACCGTCAACCAGAACTGTCAACATAGGTTTCTTTGGTTTTTAAGTTGATCTGGCTGGTTGGCTACGTTGGTATACAAACGTGCGAAAGGGATGGAAATTTACGCGTTATTGTGACTAGAAAAACAAGTTTTGTTTTTATTGGGGGGGGAACCCTCCCCTTGCAATAAGCTTTTGGTGGGGTTGAATTTACAATATTAATTCATGCTAATTTGGTACCTCAATTCATGTCCAGCAGAGCTCACTTTTTTTCCAAATTATTTGATTAATTCATTAAAATTTCCATGTTCATCGCCCAACAAATATGCAAGAAATAGCACAAATGAAGTATGTCTGTTACCGGGAAAACCGTTGCCCAGACGGCATCCCCACACCAGCACACCAACTGGATAGGGTCTTGTGTAAGATCTGATACATATAGCAAAAGTCCGTGGTACCATGCTATTTTTGCCATTACCCATACATTTGTGTAGAGCACCGCATCGAATTGACCTTTTGTCGAATTGACCCTTTGTCGAATCGACCTTCGTTATAGGGCAAGTGAATATCGTGGTTTGTTTTCGGGTGAGAAATGGCACAAGAAAGATTCCCAGTCCGGATTCACACCCGCACAGTGTATCACAACCCCGGCCACAGTAATTGGTCAATTTTTGCTTTTGCACATATGTAAGCATGTAGGGCTCAAAATTAAAACAACTCTTCGAAACATATCCGTCATCGATCATGCCTGACAAATATACAGGATGCTGGTTCAAATCTCGCCGTAAGCTACTAATTTATTCCTCTTGCCTGCTGCCTATTCAACCTACATAGAATGTAAAAACGAAGTTGGAAACAAAAACAAGATGGAAGGAAAACTAGTCAAAAGAATAAATTAATGTGTATTCTAACTTCGAAAAATGTATTTTTTTTTATAAATAGTAAAGAGAGATTCCTATTTTAGGCATTTTTCGAATGAGTAAATAGATAATAAAAAAGGTTTTGTTTTTTTTTCCGAAAAATAGAATATGAAAACTGAAGGTTTTATCAAAATCAATCTAAGATCTGTAATAGAAAAAAGAAAACTTTGCAGACTTCTCCCCGCCTTTTTGCTAGAGTCTTTCTCTCTCTGACTCTAAACCCTCTACTTTGGCTAGCTGGTCGCTTTATACATGTTCCCATGGTTAAATCAACTTAATCTTGACGTGTACTTAAACCCAATAACCAGGGAACAGAATAAATACGAGTATACGTTAGAATGTGTTGCTTATGTTAGGCAGATCATCGAGGATGCAAGATACGAGTTTGAATCTTTGCGTAGACTACTTATTTTTGTTTACCTTCTATGCTACTTAGTTAATAGTTTCAGAATGTAGAAATGAGACGAGCGTTGCAATAAAAAGCAGATTATCAAAAATTTGATTCTGACCAATTACTTAATGTCAATTCCTCTCTTTGCTTGGAATCAACGAAGAAATTAGATGAAAAGAGATTGTAAGAAAATATGGAAACTAAAAATGTAAGAATAAAATTTCATATGAAAATATACGTGAAATCACAAAAATGAATTTGAATAATAACAAGAAAATAAAGCAGTTGGAAAACGTCAATGGAAAAATGGCTGATTTTTGTTCTTTATCGGAACATTCTTGCTTGATATAGTCTTCATTATTGTCTGACCCCAACAGAACGGACTTTATTATCGCGATAGGTCAGATATCGAAATTGAAGATGTTCAGATTTCGGCAAATTTCAGATTTCATGTTCCAAATTGACTTTTTGCAATGAGTGAGAGAAAACCAAAACAGAGGGTTCAGAAGAATTCAGCAGAAAAAATTTGATTTCTGTTCTGAATTGACATTAAGCAGTGACTGAGAGAAAACCAAGATGTAGGGTTCAAAAGAATTCAGTGAAAAAATGTACTTTATTTCGTGTTTCGAATTGACTTTTCGTAATGATTAAGAGAAACCATAATGGAGGGCTCCGTGAAATCCACTAGAAAGAAATTTGTTTCGTATTTCGACTTGACATTTTCCATTAAGTGAGAGAAAAACCAAAAAGGAAGGCTCCAAAGAATTCGGTAAAAAAAAGACTTTGTTCCATGTTTCCAATTGACTTTTCTCAATGAAAACAAAAATAGAGGGCTCAGAGGATTTCAGTAAAAAGAAAGTACTTTGTTTTGGGTTCCGAATTGACGTTTGCAATAAGAGGAAGAACACTGAAATGGAGGGCTTCAAGGAATTCAGTGAAAAAAAGAATTTGTTTCGTGTTTTAAATGGACTTTTTGGCAATGAGTGAGAGAAAACCAAAATAAAGGGCTCCCAAAAGAATCCAGTGAAAAAAAAACACTTTTTCAAATCGACTTTTTGCAATGAGTGAGGAAGAATCGAAAAAAAAGGCTCTAAAGAATCCAGTAAAAATAATTTGTTTCGTGTTTCGAATCGACTTCTTTTGATTAGTGAGAGAAAACCAAAATGGAGTGCTCCAAGGAATTCGGTGAGAAAAATGTACTTTGTTTCGTGTTTCAAATTAATTTTTCGCAGTGAGTGAGAGGAAACCAACACAAAAGGCTCCAAGGAAATCACTAGGAAAAAGTACTTTGTTTTGTGTTTCGAATTGACTTTTGCAATGAGAGAGAGAAAACTAAAATGAAAGCCTCCAAAGGAATTCAGTGAAAAAATGTACTTTATTTCTTTTTCAAATTGACTTTTTGCAATAGGTGAGAAAGAACAAGAATAGACGGCTCCAAAGTATTCTCTAAAAAGAGTACTCTGTTTTGTGTTTCGAATTGACTTTTTGCAATGAATGGAAATAAATCAAAATGGAGGGCTCCAAAGAGTTCAGTAAAAAAAAGTAATACTTTGTTTTGTGTTTCAAAATGACATTTTGCAATGTGTGAAAAGAAACCAAAATGAAGGGTTCCGAGGATTTCGGTAAACAAAAAAGTACTTTATTTCGTGTTTCGAAATGACTTTTTGCAATAACTAAGAGGAATCGGATATTGAAAGTTTCCAAAGGAATTCATTAAAAAAGTACTCTGTTTTGTCTTTTGATTTGACTTTAAAATAACGCGCTGAAATATTGCATCCTTTTGTATTTAATCTTCAAAGGAGAAAAGATCATCCAAAGAAAGAGATCCACAGAAAAATTTGGAAACAAAATTTGTTTGTTTTTTTTTTTTTTGTTCTTTTTGGCTCTCTTCATTGACTTTTCGGAGAAAAGTAATTTTATACTGGACGGTTTACGAAAAAATTGTGTAAAAGTACCATGTTCTGTGTTTTTTATTTACATTTCAAATGGAGTGATGGAAAAAACGGTACAGAATTCTTCAAAATCATTAGGAAAAAAGGGTTTTTTATAAAGACGAAGAAAAAAACCCGTAGTAAAGGCTTACAGATAAATTTGGAAAAAAGCCTGCCCCCTTTTTTACTAAATAGGAGAAACAGAGAATGCAGACCGGGAATCTTAGACGGCATTCATTTATCTACTTTAAAATGTCCAATTGGTTTCTTATAAAAAGATTTGGATTGAGTTGCATAACCTTCATTTATCTTTTTGAAATATCCAATAAAATTGTGAAAAATATTTTTGGAGCAAAATGTATTGTTTTCAATTATCAACTTGTAAATGTCCAATGAGATTCTTGTAAAAAATTTTGGGATTAAGTAACATGGGCGTTAATTATCTATTTGGAAATGTCCAAAAAGTTCCATGTAAAACATTTCTTGATTAAGTAAAATGGCTTTTAATAATTTATTTGAAAACATCCGATAAGCTCAATCTGGAAAAAAAATTAGAGCAAGGCGTTTTGCTTTCAATAATCTACTTGGAAATGCCTAATAAGTTTCTCGTGAAACATTATGGAATCAAAGAAAATGTCCACCAATTATCTATTTGGAATTGTCCAATCAGTTCAAGCAAAAAAAAATTTCAACAGATTGCTTGGTAATCAATTATCAACTGGAAAGTGTCCATGGAGCTTCTCTTAAAAGATTCTGGGATTGAGTAACATGGCTTTCAACCATGATTTTTTAAATATCCAATGAGTTTGTGTAAAGGTATTTTCGACAAAGTTGTATGGTCTTCTATCATCTACTTGGAAATGTCCAATGCTCACAAGATATTTGGAGATTTAAAAAAATGGCCTTCAAATATCGATCAGGAAATGTCCAATAAGTTTTTGTGAGAATATTCCTGGATAAAGTTGTTTTGCATTCAATTATCTACTCAGAATTGTTTCTCGTAAAACTTTTTTGGACCAGATAGCCTGGCTTCTAATTATCCAATAGGTTTCTGTGAGAATATTTTTGAAATATGTAGCATGGTGATAAATTACCTATTTTGAAATGTCCAATATGTTCATCATAAAACAATGGGAGATTATGTAGAGTAGCGTCCAACTGCTTGTTTCGAAATGCCTAATAAGTTTTTGTGGAAGCTTTTTTTTAAAGCAAGTAGTTTGGCCTTCAATTATCTACTTGGAAATGTCCCACAAGTTTTTAGTAAGTATTCTGGGATTAAATAGAATTGACTTCAATTATCTATTTGGAAATGTCCGATGAAATTGTGTAAACCTATTTTCTAAATACATTGCTGAACATCTTATTATCTACAACAAAATGTCCAATAAGTTTCTCGTAAAACATTTTGAAATTAAGTAGCATCTCTTTCAATTATCGATTTCCTAATATCCGATAAGTTTATGTAAAAATATTTTCTTAACAAGTTGCATGACCCTCAATTATCTAATTAGAAATGCCCCATAAGTTCCTCGTAAAATATATTTGGATTAAGTAGCGTAGTCACCGATAATCTACTTGGAAATGTCCAGTATGTTTCTCGTGAAACATTTGGGAATTAAGTCGAATGTCCTTCAATTATCTACTGGGAAATGTCCAATAAGTTTTTGTATGAATATTTTTGGAGCAACTTGTTTCGCCTCGAATTATCTACTTTGAAATGTCCAATATGTTTCTCGTAAAACATTTCGGGATTAGGGAGAATGGCCCTTAATTATATACTTAGAAATGTCCAATACTTTCATGTAAAAATATTTTGCGATTGTATTGCATGGCCTTCAATTATCCACTTGAGGTTGTCCCAAAAGTTTTTGTAAGAATATTTTTGGAGATAGTTGTTTGGCCTTCAATTATCTGCTTTGAAATGCCCCATAAGTTTTAGGTAAAATATTTGGATCAAGTAGCATGGCCTTGAATTATCTACTTAGAAAAATCTCTAAGGTTCTCGTGAAACATTTTGGAATTAAGTACAATGGCCTTCAATTATATTATTGGAAATATCCGAAAGGTTTATGCTGGAATATTTTTAGAGCAAATTGTTTTGCTTCAAATTATTTACTTTGAAATATCCGATAAGTTTTCCATAAAACATTTTGGTATTGGTAGCATAGCCCTCAATGATCTTTTTGGAAATATTCAATAGGTTTATGTAAAATATCTTAGAGCAAGTTATTTGCCTCCAATTATCTACTTGAAAATGTAGAATAGGTTTCTTGTAAACCATTTGGGATTGAGTCACATGTCCTCCAATTGTCTTTTTGGAAATATTCAATGAGCATGTGTAAAGGTATTTTCGAGCAAGTTGTTTGGTTTTCTATCATATACTTGGAAATGTCCAACGCTCATAAGATATTTTGGGATTAAGAAGGATGTTCTCCAAATATCGATTAGGAAATGTCCAATAAGTTTTTGCGAAAATATTTCTGGAGCAAGTTGCTTAGCATTCAATTATTTACTCGGAAATTGTTTCTCGTGAAACAGTTTTGAATAAAATAACATGGCTTTCATAATTTGGGTGAAAAATGTCCAAAAAGTTACAAGTTAAACATTTTGGGATCAGATAGCTTGTCTTTCAATTATCTATTTGGAATTATGCAATAAGTTTGTGTAAAAATATTTTGGGGTCACGTTGCGTTGCCATCAAATATTTACTTTGAAATGTCCAAAAGGTTTTTTGTAAAATATTTTTGGATTTAGTTGCATAATCCCCAACTATCTACTTGGAAATGTCCGACAAGTTTCTTGTAAACCATTTTGGGATCAAATAGCATGGGCTTCAATTATCTTTTGGGAATTATCCAATAAGTTTGTAAAAAAATGTTATCGGAGCAATTTGTTTGGCCTTCAATTATCTACTTGGAAATGTCCAATAAGTTTCTTGTAGACAATTTTTTGATCAATTCGCATGGTTTTCAAGTATCTAGTTGGAATTATCCAATAATTTTGTGTAAAAATATTTTGGAGCAAGTTTTTTAGCCTTCAATCATCTATTTGTGAATGTCCAATAGGTTTTTTGTAAAACATGGGATTAAGTTTTGGTTGAAAAGGAACTATCATTACTGTGACAAGATAAAAGAAATTATATAAATGAAAAATGGTTGAAAAGTTATTTAGTAAGAAAAGCATCATCCACGTATGAAATATCCACCTGTGAATCAGATAATGTAGATTTACAGATAAGCTGAGATAGATACAAAGAGATTAAAGGTATAGATTTCCACTGATTCTATTTTCTGCAATAACTTTGATTCTCCCAGTTGTCATGTCTCACCTCGTATTTTTGTTCCAATGATAACGAGATAGAGGAATGCTGATTCATACGGCCAGTTTTCACAACTCCGAAGAAGACGAATAGATCATTTGATTATCCACTTGTGGAAGAGAACTCAAGTGTTGAACAAGTCTTTCACTTATTTTCTAATTAGAATTGAAAATTTTGTAGTTAGTATAAATATTGATAATAATGGTTTGCAATATTTCATCTGATAAGATAGATACTTGAATATTTACTTCATTAATACTGAAACTACCAGAGAGACATATGTAGTTTAAAGGATAGGAAAATAGAAGTAAAAACGCTAGGTAGTTAAAAAGAAAAGTAATGTGTGGGGGGGGGAGAAAGGGAGAGGGAGATAGAGAAAAAGAAAGGGAGAGTTTTTAAGAGAGAGAGAGAGAGTAGGGAAGGAACGTGGTTTGATTAGTGGGTAGTATGAAAATGGAGAGAGAAAAGTTGGAAAGTTTAATGAGAGTATACGGAGAAAAGACAGAAGAGAAAGTGGAGTAGTTCATTAAGAGGGTAGAGAGGGAAAAGGGAGCAAAGAAAGTTAGGTAGTTTACTCAGAACGTTGGAAGATTTCTCCAAATGAAATTGATCCATATTTCCTATCTGATTTTTTTTAGAGGATTATCATTAAGTATAGTTTTGTGACTATTGTTCTCATCTCAGTTCATCTTTTAAACATTCCGGTTGTTGTACCCTACAGCCTTCCTAAGGCGGGTTTTCCTCCGAAGACCTCAGTCGGAAGGTCCTCATTCCACTATCTAATTACACAGGTGCAGGTGATTCCTATGTACAACTTATGTTGTTGGCCTTTTTTAGTGTCATAATCTCGTTGAACAGTCAGTCCATATATCTTTATTGAATATTAAATCTTATTAAAATAATGTTGACTATTAACTCACATTTCGTAGTGGTCTGATAAGTTCTGAGAGATATTCAAACTGCCTTCTCAGAGTGATCACTTCAGTGCACAATTGCCTGCAGGACGGCGCTGATTTATATGCATCCTTCAAGTAATCTATCCGCCAAGGGCTTCTTGGTGTAGATGCAGTCTTCCCTTCTAACTCTGCCAATAACATTAATCTATCTGATAAGTTCTTTGATTGATTCGTGATAAAATAGAGTTGAGCTTTTAAAGTGAGTTATATATGATTTATAATAAGATTCAAACGAATTTATATTCCCTGTTAGCTTTCACCGATTGAATCTCATCTCTTATTCATCACGCACAAAATCTTACTCTCAACAACAGGGATTCTTAACCTGGGATATCTAAACTCCCTCGGGGTATGGGAAGCAGATTCTGGGGTTGTATGATGTGATGAGGAAAATTTGAAAAAAAAAAGATATTACGATGGAGTATGAATACTTACTCTTAATGTTAAATCTAAGTATTTCTACGAGTAGTTAGAATTAAGAGTAAGTTCGTTGGTTTTGTTTATTTTGTTGTGTCTATTTATTTGATTGTTTTGTTGCGTTTTTGTTTTCAAATAACGATAATGATGATGATGGTTGGATAAATGGTGTGAGAGCATAGTGGATAGTGCACTGGCGGGTCTGGAACCGCACAAAGATTGTTCTACGACAATCATCTACTTATCTACCAAACGAACCACTGCAATCATCCACCAATTAAAGATTCGGAAATATTGTTTCAATACCAACTTAGCCATCAATATCAGCATTTTTAACTGTTAATCAGCTGTAGTCACCAAAGGTGGCTAAAGATTCTATCCCTTTTGTATGTGCGCATGAGTGTATCCCAGCACACCAGGCCATATTGTTTTGTCTGCAAACATCACAGTCACCACTAAATTGGTATCAAAATTCCACGACAATTTCTAAAAAATATTCTTTTAAAAAAAGCTTTTTGAGTCTTACTTTGAAGGGTTTATCGATAGCATCTGTACTTTCGTGAATCTAGATATTTCTAAATGTTTTTATTTAATTCTTTTTTTGTTATTTTCTCGTGGAAAACGCCTGTGATGTCATAATCGAATTTATTCTGATCATATTTATCCTTCAATCATTTTTTTTTCAAATTGTTACGGTTGTTCAATTTTTGACTGTGATGTCAGGTTTTATTTTCATATACTTATTAATTCAATATATCCTTTTGGGAAGCGGGAGCATGAAAACGTTTGGAGATGGTAATGTCTTATCCAAGGAATCTATAATATTCTGCTTTTCCCAACCAGTGTCCGAATACTAGGCTCCCAGTACAGGGAACGGTTCGATAGTCTAATAAAAGGGTATGAAGAGAGAGGATAGAGACAAATTGTTGTTCAATAGCATTAACTACTAAATAAGTTGGAAAGATCGATAAGAGGGTACGAAGGTGGAGGACAGATGAGTCAAGTGGATTTATAAGCAAGGAGAAAGGCGAGAAAAAATTTAGATCATGGCGAAAGTGTCGGCTTTTTAAGAAATTACGCATGGAATATTTTTGAATTTTAATTGTTGCCAACCTTATAAAAACTAATACAATTTGAGAAATGTAAAAAAAATTGGTTGTTTAATAACATCTGTATTCTTCAGAATCTGGATGTCTAAATGTTTTATTTTATTTTACATGTTTTCCCGTAGGAAACACCAGTGATGTCATAAAAAGAATTTATTCTGATCATATTTATCCTTTATTGAAAAGAGACAGACAGAGTGAGAGAGACAGAGGGAGGGAAAGAAAGAGAGAGAAAGTGGAAAAATGATAGTTCAATGGGCGGTTTGGAAGAAAGAAGGCAAATCTTACTCTCCCCAACAATCGTCTACCGATCTGAGGTTCGTTGATTTCTTTTAAAAACTGATTTAGTTGTGATTCGCACAATGGAATCTATGAAATGAGTTTGAACTCTGGCCAAGACTCTTCACGTTTACTTCGTACTAATGCTATCTGGAAAGGCATGAAACCATGTCTTTTCTTGCTCAACTATAGGTGAAATACGAGACGGTGGCGAAAAAGTATCGGTTCGACACGGTATGGCTTTTAATCTTGAAGAATTTCGAAGATAAGCCCGAAAACTCTGCAAATTGGCACTTTAAATATAGAGAACACTCTTTCTAGCTACAATGATTGAATAACGATTAGGGTGAACGAATTGCACCGGAGTCATCCTTTTCTGCGTCAGGGCGTGGACTTTTCACCACCTGCAACACCGACTGTAGCCTTGCAAGGCAACCAGTTTAGGAGAAAAAACTCTAAATTCAAAATCGGGGAGAAAACAAAAAGAAATCACTCCACCATTCCTCCCAAAAAGTTACGGAAAGTTATGGCTATACACACTTCAAAGTTGAGAATAGTTCGATTAGAGTTAGATTACGGTAAAAGCTTTAGAGACTCCAGTGGAAGGGTTCTTGCGAGCACTACTGACTTACTAGTGTTTAATGATGACTAATGAAAAAGAGATAAGAAGATCCCATCTATCCTTAAAACAAGGGTGTATAACCAATGCATCCTCCCAATAGTCACTTATGGAGCTTAAACATGGAACTTAACCAAGAAACAGATCCGTAATTTGAGAACTATGCACCGTGCACATGAAAGAATTATGCTAAGCGTCACATGGAGAGACCACAAGACAGCACAGTACATCTGGAAAAAGACAGGGGTCAGGGACATGATAGAATCCATTAAAAATCTCAAATGGCAGTGGGCTGACCATGTTGCGTGAATGGTGGACAACCGATGGACATCACGACTTACGACATGGATCCCCTAAGATCACATGCACAACTGAGGCCGGTAGAATATTTGATTGAGAGATGAGCTAGACAAATTCAGAAAGTATTGGCTCCGCGACGTCCATGATAGAGAATTGTGGCGGATCTTGGGGAAGGTCTATGTCCAACAATGAATTTTGAAAGAATGATAATGATGATGATGATGATGATGATGAGGAGGAGGAGGAGGAGGAGGAGGAGGAATGTGACATGCAAAGAAAGTTTTTCCGAGATGAAATGTCAAAAGAATGTACACGGATCAAAAATGTCATAGGAGCAGATTTGCTAACATAGCAAATTACAACTTGTTTTGAAAGAACTTATGATTTACAGATGGTTTTAAAAAAATGTTTCAAAGAAATTACTAAAAGCAATTGTCTGAATTCCAAAAACTTTTTTTCAGATTTTTGAAAATGTTCAAGTAGGCCTCACGCAGAAACTTTAGAATCTCAATCTGGCCAATTCAGAAGTTCTTTTGTCTTGTTTTTTTCAAATTTGTAAGTCCAGTGTTGACAATATTCAGATTGTTTTGAAAAACGTCTCTGAATTTTCAAAGTTCAATGTTGACATTATTCCGATTGTTTTCAAAATATCTCCGAGATCTTAAAGCCCATAATTCACAATATTTAGATCATTCTTTAAATATTCCTAAATTTTGAAGTCCAGTGTCGACAATATTCAAATCGATTCAAAAAATATCTTTACAGTTTAAGGTCTTATGTTGACAAAATTCAGATTGTTTCAAAAATATCTGAGGTTTTAAAGTCCAGTATTAACAATATTCAGGTTGTTTTCAAAATACCCTTAACCTTTAAAGTCCAGTGTTGACAATGTTTAGATCATTTTCAAAATATCTCTGAGGATTTAAAGTCCACAGTTGACAATATTCAAATTGTTTTAAAAACATTTTTGAGGTTTTAAACTCTAGAACTGGCAATATTCAGATTGTTTTAAGAACATGTCTGAACTTTTAAAGTCCAGTGTTGACAATATTCAGATTGTCCTAAAAATATCTCTGAAGTTTTAAACTCTTGTGTTGACAATATTCAAATATTCAGTTTTCGAAATAACTCAGAGGTTTTAAAGTTTAGAGTCGACAATATTCAAATTGTTTTTACAATATTTTTGAGGTTTTAAACTCCAGAACTGACAATATTCAGATTGTTTTAAAAATATCACTGAACTTTCAAAGTTGACAATACTAAGATTGATTTGAAAATATATCTGAAGTTTTAAACTCCTCAGTTGATAATATTCAGATTGTTTTCAAAATATCTCCGAACCTTCAAAGTCAATTGTTGACAATTTTCAGATCGATTCAAAAATATTTCTGAGGTTTTAAAGTCCACAGTTGACAATATTCAAATTGTTTTAAAAATATTTTTGAGGTTTTAAACTCCTGTGTTGATAGTATTCAGATTGATTTTGAAATATCTCTGAAGTTTTAAAGTCCAGTGTTGACACTCTTCAGATTGTTTAGAAAATATCTCTGAAGTTATACAGTCGAGTGTTGACAATTGAGAAGCATTTTCAATTTTTCGAAATTGAGAGTGATTTCCAGAATCGGAAAATTAAAAAAATCACATCTGAATTGATCATCCTGTTACTGAGCGTGATCACCAACGTCCTGAAGGGATGGGGCAGATGGCGGGGGGGTCTTATTTGGTAATCAATGTCAGCAATATTTTTTTTTATCTCTCAATTCATCTGTTTTCTTATTTATTCATTATTTTCTATCGAAGGGTGGGAGGAAAGAAGCGTTGGGAAATTATTGTAGTTTCTCATCTCTAGGATCGATATCAAAGGTAATTATCTGTTTTATATTGGGCTTCGTGTTCCCCCCATAAAGTGTCATAACTGAGCTGGATTCATGCTGACGATAAAAAGAGATATAAGGAAAACATAAGCAAAAGACTTAAATCAGAAATAAACCAATCAGAACAGAGCGATTGTTAATGCTAACGACGATATTTTTACTCTTTCTAAATACGAATAATCAAATAACCCAACACTTCTCTCTCTTTCTCTCTCTTTCTCTCTCTCGTTCTCCTTCTCTTTTTTCTTCTTTTTTTCTCCCTCTTTCCCGAACGCTCTATCACTCTCTTCCTCCCTCAATCCTTCTCTTTCTTTCACTGTACCTCCGAAGTGAAAAACTTGAAACGAAAACGAAGACAAAAAAACGGGAGAATATGAGGGATAATGCTTACGGCAAATCAATATTTTTTACTCTTTCTGTATATTTCGAAATAACCTTAACCCTCTCTCACTTTTCTCCGTCTCTTTCTTTCTCTGTTCATCCCCATCTTCTTCTTCTTCTTTCTTCTTCTACCTTTCATCATTTTCTTCTTCTTCCTTAGACTCTTTTTTTTCCAAACCTTTCTCCTTCTTTCTCTTCTTTACCTTCTCTTCTTGAATATAAACAGAGATTTCAACCTAAAAAGGCAATCAAGGCGAAGAAAGTGTTTATGCTGTTTTGCTCTTTCCAAATAACCCTCTCTCTATTTTTCCTTTTCTTTCCCTTCAGCTTTCTCTCTCCTCCTAGTACAATATCTCCTTTCTTCCTCTTCCCCTCTTTCTTTCTTACTCTTACTCTCTCTCTCTCTTACTCTTACTCTCTCTCTCTCTCTCTCTCTCTCTCTCTCTCTCTCTCTTGCTCTTCCTACTTCTAGGTCTTTCTAAATCCCTCACCATTTTCCTCCTTTTCTCTCTGTTTCGCCTCCTCTCTTTAATTCTCTCTTTCTCTTTGTCTTTTTCCTTCCCCCTTCTCTTCCTTTCCCTCCTAGCTAGTGTCAAGGCTTACCATAGGTCAATATTTCACCACCGAATCAACACAATCCCCCTCTCCCTCTCTCTATTCATCCTTTTCTTTTCTTTTTTCCTTCTGTCTCTCTTTCTTTCTCCCCCCCATCTTACTCTTTCCTTTCTTTGTTTCTCCTTCTCTCTCTCTGTTCTGCCTTCCCCTTCTCTTTCCCTCTCACTCTGTTCTTCTTATTCTCCCCCTCCCCTTCTCTCCTTTTTTTTCTCTTTTAGCTAGTGTTAATTCTTACAACAAGTCAATATTTTTACTCTATCCCCAGATTTATTCATGAGATTGGACAGGAATGGCCGACGTCATCCCAAACAATAACCGATCATTGCCTGAATTTCAAATCACTCCTGAAAATATATCAGGCAATAATTGGTTTTATGCCCGATTTAGTTTGTTTTTTTTTTTCTTCTTCTTTCGATCAACGTTTGTTTTATAATTTATGGCCGAGATTTAAAATTCTTTCTGATATCGAACGATCTGTTTCTTTCGTATCAACGGAATATGCAGCACGCAGAGAATATTTGAAAGCAGATTATGGGTATCACACACACACTCACGTGAATAGGAATCAATAAATTCTGAAGCGGTCAAGTAAATATAAAGCACACAAAAATATCAATGGCTTAGCGTCAGGGGCGTCCCGGATAGGGGGGCGTGAAAGGCTTGACAATATACCCCCATGCTTTTTCGAGGTTGCAAAGTAAGCTATCTTTTGGCCAGACTTGGCTGGTTTATGCCGATGAAATATACGATCGCTGATTAAATCTGGTCAGCTTAACAGGAGTAAATGTTCAATTTTCATCAATATTCGTTCTGGGGTATTAGATTATAATTATTCTTTTTCAAATAAACTTCAGATGAGTATATGTGAATATGCATATACATATATATATATATATATGTGTATGTGTGTGTCTGTGTGTATGTGATCATAAATTGCATTATATTATATTGTAATTCTTATTTGAAATGATATCCCGTCATTATACATTGAATGTATCGTTTAGCCTAGACAGCATGAAGAGAATACACAAAGCTCTAAAATATCTAAGATTTAATCAATTTCAGCCATTTTAAAGGACGGTTTCAGCTATAACTAACAAACCATTCTAGTCAACATTAATTTATTCCCTTAATTGACCTGTACCCCCTTTTTCCAGCAAATTTAAGGCCTGTACGTGCACTTTGTCTACGCCCTGTGTTAAATCATTAGGTACACTGCTGCTGACAGTCTATACTCGTGTAAAAGTCGACTTCTTAAAAAAAGCTGAACTCCCCTAGAGGCACACATGGAAAGTGTTAGATAATGGAAGGCTTGGTTGTCACTTTACCCCGCTAGAATCGTAAGCTGGCCAACATGGTAGTTTTTTTTGTACTCATATGTATACAGATGGATGGATGTGTGTATATGCACATTGGTAGTTGGAACTGACACGTACGTTCGGATGTTGGTGAAATGACACACATGCTCAATAATTAACCAAATTTTTTTCCCACCAGGGACCCCTGTTGCGTGTAGACAGTCAGTCTGGCTCTAGTCAGCTAATACATAAAAAACCCCTATGGTATTTAATCAGATTATTTTGCAATGTCTTTCGCAGTTCACAAATCGAACATAGAATTGATCAAATCTATCAGATTTTGCATAAACATTGGTCACATGATATAGTTGTCCAATCAGAAAGTACAAACGCGGCTGGATAGTTTGAAATAATACTAGAAGTCAACAGTTGAGAAAATAAAGATTTGAAGAAGCCCTGTTGCTTTTTCTAGGAGTGGTTGCAAGCCCACCGTCCGCCGGCTTCGTGAGAGCAGTAGTTAAATTATCATTAACTGTGAAACTGACAAAGATGGAGAAAGGCTTTGATTTTAGAGAAGGGGGGATAGATTGAGTAGATAAGTTTTGGTCGTCACACAGCGTTTTCACTCAAGGACCCACAGTCATCCATGATTATTTTGAGAAATGACTGCAGGAAATTTTTCACTTACCAAAACACTTGTCTCGATTGAATTTTTTTAAAAGAGCATATGCATGCAAGATGATATTTTATCGAAAGCAACAACAATGCAACGTATGCACTTTCAGCTTCTCTGGACCTTATTTTTTCTCTTCAGACTTTTCGTTTTCCTAAATCAAATATGTTTTGAATGTAACGTTCGAAACACAACGGCCTTTTCAATCAAGCCTGTACGTAAAGTAGATATTGTAGAGCAACAACAGCAAGTGTCTGTATACTCATGTAAAAATCGACTTCATAGAACAGTTAATCAGGGCAAAATAGAGATTATATTAGAGCTCGTTCAAATCACCAGGAAATCAAATAAATGCCTTTTCACCATTAGTCTACAGACAATGTTGTAACTACAAATGCAACTTAAACATATAAAGGGATAAATAAACGGATCAATTTTAAAGACGTTGCTCCTTATTTTCCCCACTGTTGTCTCTGGTGGGTGTTCACACTTTACAAAAATGTTATGATTTCAAAAGCTGATTTTTAGGCGGACTAAGAAAATTGTTACAATGCAGTCCCTTTCTCTTCCCATGTCCCCCGCGCCAGACCTAATTCAGACTCGAGTATTCTTCACCGCCACCGATTCTACAATAATGATCATTTTAACACTCCTGGCTTTAAAAAAAAAACTTTAATAGAATAAATATTCAACAGTTCTGTAATAAGGCAATTATAATTAAGTCCCAGATATCATTGAATATTAATGATTTGACCATTGTTTCCCGCTTCTTCCTCAAACTTTTTCAAAAGCCCACGTGCCATTCCCATGCGTCATCTGCTTCAATTACTTGGGGGGGGGAATGCTGACGTCATGTCAAAAATTGGGTAACTCACTGCAAAATCCGATAACTTGCGGGTGGCAAAAATTACACCATGATTATGCTTTAGCAATAATATTTCGTTGATCTTATCACTTCAGACAATAGTTATGCATTCACCATTTTTGTCACATAGTATCCCCTAAGAGCCTCAATTCCTGAATTTCAACGACATTTTATCGACGGATGGGCAATTGACCAAGGGACAATTGATTAAATTTTCGGGGCGGATCCAGAAATATTTTTGTAATTTTGTTGACATTTCGAGATAGGACGGTTTTTTTTCATTTATGTGGTTGGCAAATTAATCTGATAATCTGTAATATAGTTGTCATTCAAACTACCGATGACTTGTCTCTGAGGAGTATTCATCCAAGCTTTTATTCATGGCATAGTCTGAGACCTGAAACCTGATTGTTTACCTTTAAGTGACAATTGTGTTGGGGATATTGGTACTTTCCAGTTGTATTGCGTAGTTATTCATGAGATTATCTTTTATTGGGTCTTGATTACTAAAAGAGTTCGAATTACAAAAAAAAAACAAGAATAGAATCACATACAAGTTAAGATACTGATGTATCATAAACTTACCATGTAAATTGAACACCTCCTTAATATCATTTACTTGTAAGGGGTATTAAAAGTAACACAAAAGTGTCTGTTTTTCAACATATAATAAGGAGTAACTGTTTGAATTTCAGCCTCTAGTTTTACTGGTGTGACCTATATGCGTGACATATACATACGTAGCCAGCAACTCAGTCAGCCAGACTCACTTAAAAACTGAATAAAACTCATATTGACTGTTTTGGTATTAGATCTAGGCGCCGGTCTTTTAATTTTAAAGAGAGCAAATAATCGGTCAGACTTGAAACTAGAACCACAAAATTTCTATTAAATACTTTCTCATTTAACGTCAGGAGAAGAGACAGTCGTTTTCCAATCGACAAATCTCCAACGAATTGATCGCTATTAATACCGACAGCTGACAATTATGGAATTGACAAATGAGAAATTGAAAATGGCTCCTCGATTGACAGCTGAACACTTATAATGTCCATTCTTCATTCAAATCCGGGTCTAAAGACGCGGGAATGGCGCTACGCGTACGCTACTCAATGTCACTCTAATATAACCTCATCAACCATGACAAAATGGCTTTTGCGATGTGTAGTTTTATTTGACTAGGTCGGCATAACGCCCGACACTACTCGATGTCATTGAAGACTAAAGTCACATTTAATTCTATACCGGAAAAGTACTCATCTTTGTGTAGGACCAAGTTGTTAAAAATACTAATGGCATTGTCTCATACAATGACAAGCACCGTAACTCCCAATGGGGATCGAATTACAATTTATTTCCAACAGTATTCACAGAATCCAAATTATGGGGTTCCTCGTCATAAAACAGTCTGTTTGCAGACAATGCAAAATAAGCATACGATTAGAAACTGTTCAAAAATCTGTCACCTAAACTGTCAATATAGGTTTCTTCGGGTTCGGGCCTTGATGACTTGCTATCTATCTTTGTATTGCGCGTGCAAGCTGCGTCTATTGGAGTTAGAGTTCGATACATTTCTTTGATAAAATTATTTCAACGCAATCATTTAAACAATCATGTAGTATTCAATTACATTATTCACATACAAACCATGTTCTGTCAGTAACGCTTGAATCAATTCCTGACCACTGACAATTTGAATAGAGACAGTCGGTTTAACAAATGTTAGATCAATAACTGAAAAATTCGGTGTTGAAGTATCGATTTATTTTCTAGACCAGTTTATACATGATCTAAAAGAGTGAAATCCGGAACTTTTTAGAAACCAACATGGTGTCATAAGTGGGATATTCCACACCTGACCTCAGAGGGGTGAGGTTGATTTCCAGGGCTCGTGTAAATCCATCCCGACCAAAGTAAAAGATTAGGGAAATATCATATCAGAAAGAAAAAAAAATTATGTTTTTTGAAAATCCACCCTTGGATAGGTTGTAAGAGGTGCAATTCGTAATTCAACTTGATGCTAAACTGATCCCTATTTTGTGTCACCCAGCATTCGCCATTATTTTTTTTTTTTTCACTTCAGACTTTTTTGGTGATCATTGCCCACCGAAAGACGAGTCACATTCATTGATTAAATATTTCTCAATAATTCCATGCTGATAAAAGACGTTGGTTACTTGACGTTTTCTATTGAGTCAGTTACTAACCAGTCATGTCAATATTTGTAATTGATTACCAATCAGAAGCTCAATGAAATCCAACCTAAAGGCTGTTTCGAAATAAAACCATTTCTTTTTTACAAACAACACCAAATCAATGTAATGTTTTTATTTGATTTTCTACAAAAAACCTGCACGAAATTGGGAGAAAAACCATGATGATTAGTCATTTGTTTTTGTTTGCATGACCGTTCTCCACATATAGCCTCATAGACGGACAGACCTGTCAATGATTGGCTCTGCTCACGGCACCTAATATTCCCTAATGCTCACCATCTTTGTACTAACTAAGCTCGATGTTGCTTAACTTGACAATGATCTTACAAGAACCGATTTATCCAGGATGATTTGGCAGTAACCCCTTAGACTTAGAGAGGATTCTGTAATTGCATTCTTTTTGCTGATTGCTTAGCGAGAACGCTTCAAATACCATTTTTCTCTATTTTTGGGGTATAACTTGGCAGTGGATTGAACCAAGGCCTCTCTCCCCCTGGGCTACAGTGATCGGTAATATGGATTGTTATTTACTTTTTTTTTTTTTCCTTCAAAACTTTGATATCGACTCGCGTCAAATGCTGTGTAGAATGCAATTGTTTATGGTCGAGTTCGAGGACACATTTTCAACATCAGGATGACTTCGAGATTCTGAGTAAGATTGAGGTTCAATCGCCATCTGCCAAACCGACTTTTTCGAAAAAATCGATCTTTTCCAAATGTGCGTGGTTTGGGACATGATACAAGCGATCTATTCCTTCATCGATGAGTCAGCAATCAATCTTCACAAAAAAGGGCAAATATTCGTGTTTGTACCCAGCTTACGAGGTTTACAAAATTCACGTCAAAAGAGGATTCATGCCTTTTCGAGGACCTTTAGTTTAAGGTGATCATGAAGAGTCTAAATGTATATGCATATATATATACATATATATATATATATATATATATATATATATTTGAATGTATATTCGCAACACAAATACGTTTATGTTTCTTTCCAGCGTTACTCTAAACCAACTTAACTCTTGTTGCTTGAAGTTGAATGCATCGAGCACTCTACAAAATAAATCCATCACATATCAGACCTTGTTTGATATCATATTATATCATATTATGTTATATTGCAAACCTGATTCGTACTATGTATATATATATATATATATATATATATATATATATATATATATATATATATATATATATAGTAGAAAGTAGATTTGCTACTCAAACACGTTTATGTTTCTCATAAAACATAAGCATTAAAAACATAAAACAGAAACTTAAATGTGTTTCTGTTGCAAATCTACTTTCTACTATATTAAAACCCTACTCTGAACCAGTTTGGACTTTGAAGTTAAATGAATGGAGCACTCTATGAAATAAATCCATCACATATCACATATTGCTTTAAATTATATCATATTATGCTATATTGCAAACCTGATATGCCCTATTTATACAATGTATATATATATATATATATATATATATATATATATATATATATATACATGCATATATATATATATGTGTGTGTGTGTGTGTGTGTGTGTCTGTCTATCTGTCTCTCTTTGTGTCCGTCTGTCTGTCTGTTTGTAAGCTACAATGCTTCCATCCTCACATCCCCCTCTTTTCTCTTAACCTTATTCCATTCTTACCCCTCCCTGGTCTATTATCTTTTCTCCTAATAACCCTCTATTCATATTCCTATTCTCCTCATCCTTGTCCTAATCAGACACTCCCTTTATATTTCCTCCTTTCCTATTCCCTCTCAGTCCCTTTTACTTTCACTAAACATCTCCGTGCCTCTCCTCCTACCAAGACCAATCCTCTTTCTCTTAACCAATCAATCAATGTCATCTCTCCCCTTTCGGCCCGAGAGGTCATTGGAAAAACGAGGTTCAACACCGTCCATCCTTTTCATTCTAGATTAGTGATTCCCAACATAGGTGCCGCCGTCCCCTCGGGGGCAGTTGAAAACTCAATAAGTGCCGAGGATGACCCCCACTCACAACGGGTCCATCATCCACATCAATTGTTTTGGTATTAATTAATCAACTACTTTCAGACACTGGTGCATAATTACATTTTTGGTAAAAAAAAAGAGGCTGAGAATCATTAGATAAACTTACACAACTTTCTGGCAATCGTAACTCTACAGCCTATAAATGTACATTCATCAGCAGATCCCTTCGTAATAAACTTTCAACACAACAAAAGAAGAAGAAATCAAGCGAAGAATCACACTAGGATGGCAAGCCTTTGGCAGAGCTAGCTCAACCTTCAAAAATAATAAGATCCCATTAATCCTAAAGAGAAGGGTGTATAACCAATGCATCCTCCCAATAGTCACTTATGGAGCTGAAACATGGAACTTAACAAAGAGACAGACCTGTAAATTGAGAACCATGCAACGTGCACATGAAAGAATAACGCTGGGCCTCACATGGAGAGACCACAAGACAGCACAGTACATCCGAGAAAAGACAAGACTTAGGAATATCATAGAATCAATTAAATATCTCAAATGGCGGTGAGCTGGCCATGTTGCAAGAATGGCAGACAATCGATGGACATCACAACTCACAACATGGATCCCCCGAGACCAAATGCAAAATCGAGGCCGGCAAAATGTTAGATGGAGAGACGAGCTAGACAAGTTCAGGAAGTATTGGGTCCGTGACGCCCATGATAGGGAAGTGTGGCAAATCCTGGGGAAGGTCTATGTCCAACGACGGACTCTAAAAGACTGATGATGATGACAGCACACACATGAGCATTTATTTCTCTCTCTCCATCTCTCTCTCTCTCTCTCTCTATATATATATATATATATATATATATATATATATGTATTGTGTCATCCGCAGATAGCTGTTTCATTGTATCACAACTCTTGTGTGGCGATAGACTATCCATTCTTGCAGTACCACGAGGTAGGATTGAGACCTTCGCTTCAGACCTGGAGGCAGGTATCTTGTCTCTGCTCAACGGAACTGGACGGTCAGTAAAGCTGAATTTAAGCGATGTGTTTATTTGGCTTATATTCGCTATCCATCAGAGTGCTTTATTTCAATGGGAGAGCATTGCATAATCTTACAATGAACGAGTTACCTCACTTAAAGAGTGCTAAACCCTGAATATGGGAGCATTAATATATATATATATATATATGTATGTATATATATATGTGTGTGTGTGTGTGTATGTGTGTGTGTGTGTGTGTGTCTCATGGTTTAATACGTTTTTGGGTAACTTAAGTAAGTAGGCTCGTTTTCAAAAAAATAAATGATGTATAGTACAAAATAATATCCATATACAATATAGTATGATTATAACCTATATAAAATGACCAACTATATGTATGACTTTAACTATATATTAAAATGATAGCTGAAAGGAAAGTAGTGTTTGATCGACACTGCCGGGGTGCTATGTTAATATAACTGGGTTTTTTTAATCCCCAAAACGGTTGCATGGTGAACAATTGATTATCCCCGCAAGAGTTGATTTACGCACTGTTCCATAATAATGAAGTATGCGTTGAATAGGGTTGGAAAAAAATCGGAAGAAAATCAGATGAGCTGCATTGATAGATTTTAGGAAGTAAGTGACTAAAGTGACACGAAAAAAATTGAAAATATTTTTTAATGATTACTGTTTAAAGCTGTAAAGTTTTCTCGAACATATATATATATATATATATATATATATATATATATATATATATATATATATATATATATATATATATATATATACTGAATTAGTGATAGGCTCCACAAACACGTTTATGTTCCTTCCCTGTTTGGGCATCTTCGACCAAATATCAATATCAACATAAATCCATCAGGTATTGTATTATGTTAAATTATATTGCACTGTATTCCTAATTTGATTATATATATATATACATGTATATATATATATATATATATATATATATATATATATATATATATATATATATATTCATATATATATATATATATATATATATATATATGAATTACAAATTGCATTATATTATACAAACAATCATATGAGATGATTTCCTGTCGTTACACAGTTAATGTATCACTTGCCCTAGACACAGTAAATAGGATAAACAATTAAAGATAATTGGGTTGCTGCGGGAATCGAATTTGCCTCTGATAGGTTGGCTGCTTCAACATAGCGGTGCTCTTATCATTGAGCTAAACAGCTGCCGGTAATGTAAAGTGACAGATTAACGGCGAAACATCGATAAATCATCTCAAATAAGTTTCTATATAACTTAACACAATTCATAATTTATTCTGTCGGACCAAATATGTCCATTTCTTGATACATAACTGTCGCATAGAAAGAGACTACTAGAACAAGAATAAACGAGATGAGAATTAGGTGTGAAAGCGGTTATTTGTGCGTTTGCATTACCGGCGGCTGTTGAACTCATACTGTTTACCTTTAGACCAATGGCACTTCCCCCTTTTTTTTTACATAATTGCTTGGTTCCCTAAAACATAGCCACGGATATCACATCTGACTATAACTTTTTTAGAGTATGCTAGGTTGGGGGTTATCAATCAAAAGTTGGGAAAAGGGGTGATCAATGAATAAGTTAGTTCTCTCACATTCTGTTTGGCAGGGATCACGAAGAAATCTGAGTTAAAGAAACAAAACAAGCTTAAATGCAATTGGACCCAAAATGAGGAACCAATTTAACTTGAATTAAATCTGAAATCTAACCCTAAAGTAAAATCCAATGGGAAGGCGAAAAAACAAAAGCTTTTCTTCTGGATATAATAATATATATATAAAAAATAAATATAAATAGCACACGTTCTAATTGTAGCCCTCTATCTCTATTGGTACAGCTTATACGCTCCATACATACACAGATAGGCCATCCGTCGGACAGACTGACTTGACAACGGAAGAAACCAATATTGACAGTTCTGGTGACGGAAATCTTTGGAGGGAAACCAGCTTCAATGCATTATTACTCAGATCTCAATTACCAAGTTTGAAAGTGTTAATCACACCATCTCCTACGCAAAAGATGGAACGACATATTTTATTAATCACAAAATGTGATGATTGCAGTTAACTCCTACGTTAAAATGTTGTTTGAAAAAATCAATTAAAAATTAAGACGAATGTGAATAATAGTCAGGAAATAATTACCCCCTCAAGGGCAAGGGTGTGTTGCGTTCTGGAGGACGTTGGAGAGAAACAAAGGCTCTCCCATCATTTTGCATATTGCTTTTGAAAAATTAGTTTGTATTTTTTTTGTTTTGTTTTTTTTTTTTGTGGAAAATCATGTGACCACTTGCAAATGCTAGACATATAAAGAAATATCTCCAGCTCAAATTTGGTTGCATGCCTGACAATTATAGTAGCAACTCTCGTAAAGTATAATACAGGCAGTGGGTTGCCAACTCTTCCGAGGTTTTTATATCCAAAATTACAGCCAAAAATAGAAAACATATCTAAAAGTTAAAGAAAAAAATATTCTAAAAAATCCAGAATCTGGGCAAAAAAATATCCAAAATCATTCACATCTTGCAAAAAAAATCTAAAAATATCTACACCTCATTAAAAAATATTCAAACCGACATCTAGCATCTAGAAACAAAAATGTCTAAAGTGGCAAGGCTGCCGATGATTAGGCATTGTCAGCCAGGAACTAAACGATTGATACATGTAAGTTTCCAGTTCGTCTAAGCATTCTATCATTTTAGCAGTATATTTACATCGTAAATAGCCTCTGACAGAAAGAGAGACAAAAAAGAATAATCCAGTATGTTTTGCATTGTATAACTTGTATGAATACTAAAAACGAATTGAACCACCGTCGGAATAAATGCTATGGGCAAAAAAAAATGAATCATCAACAAAAATGTTCAAGGCGTTTAGCGTAGTTCAATGCTTGTCTTCTTGGAGACATACAGGAGAAACACCAGCTTTTTTTAATAGTTTTTATGTGATGAAATTGTTACTTTCAAGTAGTTGGAGAGTCAATTCTTTCAAATGGTGGGTTGACAATTTCTTTAAAAAATATTGTTACGTCTAAGTGGTTGAAGAGTCCATTGCTGGAAGATAAAATTTTAGGGCATGACATACCACTCTGCAATACACTATGTCATCAATGCAGTTTTTCCATACCCCCGAGAAAATCTTTTATTTTATTGGAAACAAACTTTAGAAACCCTAATTCTGTCTCAAATCCAACAAACACCCACCTGGCTTGAACAATTCGGCCTTGATGGCTTTCCTGTCTAGACATTTGCCTTTTGTCTATTTGAACAGTAATACCCAGCCTCCAACTTTCATCAAGTTAACTTGTAATTTGCCAGTAAGTTACCATACCAGGTTACCACCGTTTCCCTGTTTAACTTAAGTATGCCTGCACATTTAGTTACAGGAATTTCGTAAGACCAGAAATACAGCACCAGTCTGAAATGTTGAGAAGATAACTCTCTGTTCTCTGAAAAACTCCCTTATTGCAATGAAACTGTCTGGTGCTTATGGGTTAAGCTGTGCCATACCAGATTTTTTTTCATGTCTATTCTGCACTTCTGTCATCCATTCCTTGACGATCAAAATTGGGACCCGGAATAGTATTTTGATTATCTAATTCACTTGATTACTGATGACCCTAATAACACATATTTTCCTTATCAGCAGTTGCATGATTTATTGATTTGACCGAACTGTATTGAAGTTAATAATGACTATTATGATCCCGTTCTTAAGGAACTAACAGATACTAGTATGAAAATTAATCATATTGAAGATGCCTGGCCTGATGAATTTTGAAATATCCTACATGGAGGAAGAAGAAGAAGAAGAACATGGAGAAATATTCTCTCGTCAGTTTGATGAAATGGCAAAAGCAGTAACTGCAAATGTTGCAAAACTGCAGTTAGATATTTCCCAAGATCAGAACATTGTCTTATCTTGCATGATGGACGATTCCATAAACATCAAAGATTCTTGTGAGGTTTTTCATTAACCGACAACTACGAAAGAAATTGTTGAAAACAAAATCCTATTACATGAAAAACAAAGAGCTTGATACTGCAGTTTTTATGGGTTTTTTCTATTCTAAAAAACAAAAAGGAAACCTTATCTGAATTGAGAGCGTATGCATCAAATCTTGTAACAACACCAGGACATAAGAAAGAGCTTAGGAATAAATTGGAAAATCATCATCATCATCATCATCATCATCATCATCATCATCATCATCATCATCATTATCAGTCTTGTATCGTGCGTTGTTAGACATAGATCTTCACCAGGATTCTCCACATCTCTCTATCGTGGGCGTCGTGGAGCCAGTATTTTCTGTATTTGTCTAGCTCGCCTCTCTATCTTATATTCTGCCGGCCACAGTTTCGCATGTGATCTCTTGGGGATCCATGTCGTGAGTAGTGATGTCCATCGGTTTTCTGCCATTCTTGCAACATGACCTGCCTATCACCATGTAAGTTTTCTGGTAGATTCTATGATATCACATATTTATGTTACACGTGAATAAATCCAATACGTGACTAACAATAAGAAACAACTTGAGAGAATCACAGTGGAAGAAGACTTGAAGAATATGTACCTTCAGACGTAGAGTCAGATTATGAATAATCGCAATACCGACCTTATAAAGGAGTAATTCCCTATTATTGGGCTACGCTCACCACTGCTATACTTATAAAATCTGTGATACCTTCTTGCGTCAAAGGTTATATTAATACTACTACAGATGAAATAACCAAACTGCATTTCGAAATTACGGACCCACACATAATAGTTTATTTTCCAGCTATTCGATTAGAGACTTTTCTAAATACCTCTTAATAGATTTATAACAATTAGATGACTACTGTTCCGTGTTTGTATGGGGTACTAGTGGAATATTGCACTTGCATTATCTGCTATAGAAATTTCTAAGTAAGCATTTATATGAATAGGACAAGTTCTACATGGAAACTAAGGGACACTTCTCTAGAAGCAAAATAAAGAGAATTACAATCACTATCAGTTACGACTAATAAACAAGCTAAAACATAGAATAAGAAGACTATTATCGATAGCAAAAATGAATGGAAGCAAGATTTTTCTCTGGTTGCTATTGAATCGGAAAACCTACTGAAATTTTATCTTCACCGTTGAACGAGTTGCAAGGATAACAATTTTCAAAACGTTCAGCAGAAAAAAGTTAGTTTAATGATTTCCATCAATTTTGTTTCTTCACGACACTCATGCAATGATTTTTCTATACATCCACAAGAATATGTTATACTACCGTAACACAGAATATCAAAACAAGGAAACATTAAAACAGACACTATTCAAATCGAAAAACAACATTAAAAAACTAAAAAGAAAAAAAATAGACACTACAAACACCAAAAATATTCCCGACCTTCTTCATCAACCAAGGAAAATCATTCAGACCAAGCCAACAGATATTCCTCCACAAGATCTGAGAATAAAACAGATATTTCCAACAATGCGAGATATGGAAATCCAACATAGGCTAATCCTTCAAGAAGTAACACTTGCTGGTTTAATTGAATAGTTTAACTTTCGCCCCCTACAAAAAAAATTCTGGCTATTGATGTGGAATTAATGAATTTCTCCTAATCAAGATATTGTATATATCGAGTTCTTCCTCAACATTAATGAACGCAATACTCAAACTATAAGCAGGCCACGAGGACTGAAATTAATAGATAGATATATTCTGGATACTGAGCATATGACGTACACTTCAGTGAGAAGAGTCTTTGGAGAGTTAGTTGGAAGACTAGAACACTGATACTACAGCAGTACAAGTTGTGTGCAATGTTTTGAATTCTTTATTCCCGAAGTCACGGAATTTTGATCACTTCATGTCCCCTCAAAAGTATATTGACTTATTGTAAACAAAATTGTGTGTTATATTGGAGAAACTAAAGATCTATTGCAACAGCCATATCTAAGGATAGATGAATAAATTCTATTTCAGTGCCAGATTATTCCAGATATTCAGACTTTGATCGAGATTTAGACCTAAATAGTATTTTATGAATGAAGATATATGAAACAATGATAAATGATTAGGTTCTATTTGTATCATATATATATATACATGTGTGTGTGTGTGTGTGTGTGTGTTTATCAAGATATGGGTGTATATGATCTGACAGAATGATTATAAGTTGTTTTATATTCTAAAGAAATGCTCATTTGAAATAATCCCCCGTCATTACATGCTTAGTGTATCACTTGTCCTAAACAACGTAAATAGAATAAACAATCAAAGAAAATGGAGTTGCTGCAGGAATCGAGCCTACGACGGATAGGGTAGCCGCTCTAGCAGCCTTTTTCTTACCATTGAGCCGCTGGTTATGCAAAGACCCAAACATATATTCATTTCTCAAGGCTACCTTGAAGCGGCTACCCTATCAGCGGCAGGTTTGATTCTTACAGCAACCCCATTTTCTTTAAATGTTTATTCTATTTACGATGTCCACGCCAAGTGATGCACTAACCACGTAATGACAGGAAATCATTCCAAATAAGAGTTGTTATACAATATTGCACAATTTTTAATTATATATATATATATATATATATATATATATATATATATATATATATATATATATATATATATATATATATATATATATGAGTAAAAAATATCTAATTTTGTTTCAGCTGGTATTTTGATAAAATGATTTTTTCACTTTTGTTGTCTAAAACATCTTGAACAGCTGTTGTACAGTACGTCATTTTGTTTACGGCGTCAGGCAAATTCTATACTGAAAATGTTTTACGAAAAAAGAAATGAATAAAATGATTGCTTTACTAAAACCGAAGCAAACACTGCGATGGGGCTATTTATTAAATTTGGATTAAAAGAATAAAAATCAAGATTAAGGGTAAATAATTGGAAAAAATTTTAAAACAATTGTTTACAATACATCTTCTCATAAGCAATGAGGAAAAAAATAATCGCCTCTCTACAAAAATAAAAAGAGACCCTGCGTTGACGGCCAGATTTGAATCGTGATTAAAAGCGCAACTAAAAAATTAAGTAAATCGTGGTAATAAAATATTTAAACACGCTATCATAGTCAATTATATAAGCTATGTGGAGAATCCATCAAGAATAAATATAGTCAGAATGAATTGTATTTTTCGCTGGCGTTTCAAACTGGGAAACATCTAGAATGGATTTTTTTTAATATCGAAAAACATTTAGATTTTAGAGAATCTAGATGTTATAAACAAAGCCGTCAGAATGAAACCCGAGAAGGATCAAAAAGGCTTCTTTTTTTTTTCAATCGACGAATCATTTTTTAGACAAGGTCTAGTCGGGTACTGATGGCTAATTTCAAGTCTGACGACAAAAGACTATGACCAGAATCCCTGGAACACTCATATACACGCACGTTAAGAGAAAAAAGGATAGTACCTTTCGCCACCTTTTGTGGCTGCGCTCGCTCAATGATCTACAATACTACGTCTAGTAGAAATGGATAATCAGGCAATAGTTTTCCCACACTACTAGTACATAAACCAAAGTACATAAACTAGTACATACACCAAAACACAACTGACAGAAGATAAAGATGCACTTAACTACTTCACACCCTTTTGATCCATTTTTTCTCCTCATACACCATATTACCATGGAAGTTGTAAATCCTATTATCTATAGAAGGAGATCCAATTAGGATCGAACCCACCAACAATAAGATTACCTTGCTGATCATTGCTTTATAACATGCGCCCGAAAACATTTTGCTTTTCATATTACTTATTAACATAGAAGTTTTTATCAGACCATCATTGGTGAAGAGACAAGTTAGGGTCGAACCTGCTAATAACAGCCCACAAAATTAATTTGCTGGTCGTTGCTTTATGGCGTGCGTTCTGAATAATTCTATCGGCATATTACTAACATAAATGTTTTGTAGCAAACCATTAGTAGTAAGGAACCTTAATTAGTATTGAATTTGCAAACAAAATTAGCTTGCTGATCATTGCTTCATGACGTTCGCCCTGAACAATTTTGTTTACGTATTACTTACTAACATGGAAGTTTTCTTGCAAGCAATAGCAGATCTCATTAGGATCTCATAAAGGAGCACAATTTCACCTTGTTTATCATTCTATTCCTACGTGTGTCCTGAATATTTTTATTACATACAATCTGCTCGTTAATATTTTCCACGGATATATTTGGACTTGGACGTGTTTTGTTTTTTGTATTTTTTATTTGTTTTGTTATAATTTTTCTTCTTTTGTAGGGTACAGGTAGAAAGATTCTGAATTAGTTTACGAGGAAGAGTACATAGTTTGAAATAGTAGAAAGAACGTATTTTAATCAGCATTTTTTTTTTTTACCCCTGACTGGAAGAGTCCGGTGCTACGGACAGCGAACCAAGAAAATCACACTTACGTAGATAGGTAATATGTTTCCAAGATTTTAGGTATACATATCTTGGTAATCTGGACGTTTCAAGGTCTTTTTTAGATGTTTTTTTACTAGATTTTTTATATACAAACTTGAAAATAAATTTGGCACCACCGTTTTAACCCCCCTTTCCTATCCGTGCCCCACACCAGCTCATCCCCCTTTTTATTCCTCTAAGAATAGTGCCAACCACTTATCTATGTAGCATTCTATTTCGATTAAGTTCTCCTTGGTTCTATTCTCAACACATCGCTTGCCAGCAGTACAGAAATTGCATAACCCTTCAATAAAGCCGACCTTACGCCATCACCCCGATCCACTGTCAACACCCGGACATCAACCCCTACCCTGTATGCTTGCTTGCCCGAATCTATAGTTATCTCGTTTGGCCACCACCGCCATTTCTTTCTTTCTTTATTTATCTTCTTCTTCTTCTTCTTCTTCTTCTTCTTCTTCTTCTTCTTCTTCTTCTTCTTCTTCTTCTTCTTCTTCTTCTTCTTCTCCTTTCTTCTCCATTCTCACTTCTTTTTCTTCTCGTTTATATTTAACTTGAGAATTTCCGAAACTCATTTCTCTTTTTTTTCCTTTTCTTCTTCTTCTTCTTCTTCTTCTTCTTCTTCTTCTTCTTCTTCTTCTTCTTCTTCTTCTTCTTCTTCTTCTTCTTCTTCTTCTTCTTCTGCAACTCAGCAACTTATTACTCAGTTCGTTTTTTCTTTCTTCCTCCTTGTGTCCTCCTTCCCCCTCCCTCTTCTTCTTTACATTCAACTCAATAACACATTCATCAGCCCACCTTTTCTTCGCACCCTCATCTCCTCCTCCTGCTCTCATCTTCACCTTTTAATACTCTTTTCCTCCCTCCCGTTCTTCTTCTTCTTCTTCTTCGAGAACCCCTTTCCGATTCACTTTTCCAATACTCTTCCCCACTCCAAATTCTTGACCAATGCAGCTGGTTTGCCGTAGTTGAAGTATTTTAAAAATAACGCACAGCGAAAATCCTTTTCTCTTGAAGAGAAAGCGTTTGTTATTTTTCTTCTTACTTCTCATTCCGTGAGTTTTTCTGCACGTGAGCTTCGTTCAATTTGATGTATTTTTAGGCGAATTTCTTATTTGCTTCACTTCCCTGTGGACGCTGCTCTTCAAGACGAAAGAAGATGTATTCAATACAACAATTTGTTCTTTTTGTGGATGTTTTTTTGTTGGTTTGTTTGTTTTTTCCTTTCGTACTCTTTGAAAAATTCTTGATTTTTTCCTGGTATCCAAACCCGACCCCGATCTTCTGTTACGGCCAAATAACGTTGGATATATTGGTTCTCGTACGCTCACCGAAGTTAAGCTACGCCTGGCCTGGTTAGTACCTAATTGGATGACCAACTGGGTATGTCAGGTGCCGTATGCAGCTGGGGATTACGTAGAGAACCTCCCCTGGTGATCCCATTCATGCAACGCAACGTACTATCGCTCAAGGGTCCCTATCTTCTTTTCCCTTTTTCTTCTTTTCTCTTTTGTCTATCAGATATCATCCACCAAAACTGTTCACAGGTTTCTTTAGTTTTTAAGCTAGTGCAGTTAACGGGTTATGTATTATACGTGGACGCCGAACCCATGGTTCTGAAAATTTCAAATTTACTCGTTATCATTTATACAGTATTTTTCTCTTTAAATTCTTCCCTTTAGTTGTTAGTTTTGCAAGTTTGCACAAAATTTATCGGCTCGTTTGAATCTCCTTCGTTTTTATTTTTTGAAGATTGACACTTTCCAAGTAAATACCAACAAAGGTCTTAAGCAATTACTTAAGAGTTTCCAACCCCCTTTTCCAAGATTTTTAATTGATCATTTTCATCGGGAAATGTTGCCAAAAAGGCGTTGGTAATGATTTTCATTGACCAACGTCATTTTTTTTAATTTGTAATAGTGGGCAGATACTTTGCATTGAGGTTTAATAGCATGAATATTATTCAATAATTAGGCTTAAATGAGTATATATAAGATTTTTTTTAGCAATATAATCCACAGCAGATGAGAACATTTAGCTGGTTTTAGCCATTTTAGAAATAGTCTCAGCTTTAATAGCAAAACCAAATATTGCAATACTGAACGTTGAATTCAAAGCCTCCTTTCTTTTCATCTCTGTTTCTTTCTCACCCTCTCTCTTTCATCACTATACTCCTTTCTCTTCCCTTTGATAGGTACTCTCAACACGTTCCTTCTTTTTTCGAAACCTCTCTCTCTCTCTCTCTCTCTCTCTCTCTCTCTCTCTCTCTCTCTCTCTCTCTCTCTCTCTCTCTCTCTCTCTCTGTCTTCTGTTTTGTTTTGTTTTTTACTCCCATTCATACAGCGGGCGTATGGTTTGCCGATAAACTTCGGCTAAGTTTAACACAAGATTTTCTTCAGGTTTACAAAACAAAGAGAAAAAAAAGGAGAAAAACGGATATATGTCTCAAGATATAAGTTTATCTATCTTTAGAAATCAATTTATGTGCGCATACTTACGTGCACCCATGACAAACCGATTTAAAACACATTGACATCAGAAGACTTATTTGTGTGTGTATATATATATATATATATATATATATATACATATATATATATATATATATATATATATATATATATATATATGTCTGTATGTATATATATGTATGTGTGCGTGTGTATGTGTGTGTGTGTGTGTGTGTGTAATAGCTTTTATTTGGAAATGTTGGAGACACATGGATTGTTACGGGAATAATCTTAGCTCTCTTAAAATACCAAATGTACACACAATTATGAAAAATTGTAGAAACGAAATCCGATAATATTTATAGACATATGAAGAAAAATAAACGTCTGTTTGAATCTTCTATGATATATACATGCCTTTTATTAGATTATTATTCGAGTAGAAAATAAATAGCGTGTTCATATATATATATATATATATATATATATATATATATATATATATATATATATATATATATATATATATATATATATACATTTCCTGTGATTTCTTTCAAACAAATAAACTAATGTACATATATTTGTATGGACATATAAATATGTGCATATTTATGTACATATGAATATAGATATATATTTCTGTAGTGTACTCATATATTGTAAGTTTATATCATAAGAATAAACATGCACACATACATATATATATAAGTTAATATATAAATAAGCACATATATGCATATTAACACACACATACAAGCTATATATACATATACATATTGCATATATGTGTGTGCTTAAATCTCTGCTTGTCTTAATTCTCTCGTAATATTATATATATATATATATATATATATATATATATATATATATATATATATATATATATAAATATATATATAGTGAATGTATATTTATGTTATCTAACTGACCATGGTTTATATACAGCAGTATCGTTTTGCATATCATTTAATTCCTATTTTCTATATATGCTTAAATAGACATGTGAGAGTGTGTATGAGTATGCATGCATATATATATATATATATATATATATATATATATATATATATATATATACATACATACATATATATATATATATATATATATATATATATGTATGAGTGTAATTTATTTTCCAAATACCACTATTAATATTCACATATATACATGTGCAGATAGATATGTACAAATGTATAAATATATACATATGTTCTTCATATATATATATATATATATATATATATATATATATATATATATATATATATATATGTATATATATATATATATATATATGAACAAATCCTTATATGGATACATATGTATGTAGATACAATCATTTATCCATTAGTACACATTTTTTCATATTTCATGCATGCATATTTATATGGCTATATATATATATATATATATATATATATATATATATATATATATATATATATATATATTTATATGTGTGTGTGTGTTTCAGTTGCCATTTTAAAATTTACCATTCTCTGTAAACAGCAGACGTTCTTCTGTTTACGTCTTTGAAAATGGTTTAGAATTCATCGAAATGGAATTAAAAAAATCCTTAAAATAGATAAATGTTTCAATGTTTCTTCTTACATAAAGATATTTCAGTTTGTTGTGAATTCTCGTGAGTGACTGTGTATATGAGTGTGTTTACGTGTGCGTATGCGTGAGCGCGTGTGCGTGCGTGAGTATGTGTATGTATGTGTGGCGTGGGTACAAATTTTTGTATACGAATCCGTATATGTGTCCGTGTTCGTTTATGTGGTAGCATGTGCGATTCAGCGTTCACGTGTGAATGTGTGTGCGAGTGTGTATGTGTGTGTGTGAGTGCATGGGAATGTGTATGTATGTGTCAATGTGTGCATTTGTGGCGTGGATGTGGATGTGTTTCATACGAATGTGTGTGTGAGTATGTGTCTCTGTGTCTGTGTGTGTGTGTGTGTGTGTGTGTGAGAGAGAGAGAGTGTGTATGTGTGTAAGTTCATGATAGCGCGTATGTATGTCTTGGAAGGTGTAGAATGAGAGAAGAGAATATCGATGGATATACATTTGTTCACACGAATTAAATATCATCAACAGTTAAGCGAAGAAATAGATGCGAGATCATTTTGGTAGACTGATAGATTGAGGCTGCTTTGGATAAACAGTAATTACTCAACAGATAGATAGATATGATTAGACTGAGACATGGAGATAGATAGACATGAATAGGTTAATACAAACCGTCTAAGGTAAGTACATAGATAGATAGATAGATAGATAGATAGATAGATAGATAGATAGATAGATAGATAGATAGATATGATTAGACTGAGACTTGGAGATAGATAGACATGAATAGGCTAATACAAATCGTCTAAGGTAAGTAGATAGATAGATAGATAGATAGATAGATAGATAGATAGATAGATAGATAGATAGATAAATAGATATGATTAGACTGAGACATGGAGATAGATAGACATGAATAGGCTAATACAAACTGTCTAAGGTAAGTACATAGATAGATAGATAGATAGATAGATCGATAGATAGATGGATAGATAGATATGATTAGACTGGGACATGGAGATAGATAGGCATGAATAGGCTAATACAAACTGTCTAAGGTAAGTACATAAATAGATAGATAGATAGATAGATAGATAGATAGATAGATAGATAGATAGATAGATATGATTAGACTGAGACATGGAGATAGATAGACATGAATAGGCTAATACAAACTGTCTAAGGTAAGTGCATAGATAGATAGATACATAGATAGATAGATAGATACATGGATTGATAGATAGATATGTTTAGACTGATATATAGTGATAGATAGACACGAGCAGGCAATTACGAACGAACTAAGTTAAGTAAATAGATAGATAGATGGATCGATAGATAGATATGAATTGTCAGCATGAACAGACCTAAATATGCATACATAGAAAACGACTTGAAATTAGTTACATTATTTGTGCTCGGTACTTCAATGAGATGACGATTTTGTTCTTTGTTGATAGATTCCGGTTTCTAGACGGAAACATATGTCAACATCTCAACCAAGGCTCCACTTGCTTTATGCATTGGTAAGCGTTAATGCAACCGTATAAAAAAATAGTAACAGTAATTATATTCTTGACAAATTTAACTGATTACATTTTAACGTATTGTCAAATTCCTACACTGAACCGTGACAATGACAGCCACAATGACTCTCACCAAAATTAGAAGCCTTCAAGGCAACTGAAGAGGCTGAAACCTCGGCATGCAACCTATCAAGCCCACTAAAAAAATGTATGAATAAAAATTGAGGCCACCTTTATTTTCAGTTTATATCCAGAATGGCATCCAATTATATCTAAATTAATCTAGATTTTCATGTCATTTATCTAGAAAAATATCCAGATGATATTTTATTAAGGTCCCATCCATGGTCAAATTTAAAGATTTTCTACGGTTAAAGAGAAAAAATTTTTTTCACAAATGTTAATTTCTTTTCAAAACTTGTAAGAAAGGTCATTTAAGCTTCTGTCCAAGTGGAGTTTGACCTTGCACTGACCAGTCTTATTGTCTTAAAAATTCGTAAAATAAAACTTAGTCACCAATTAGACGGATGATTAAAACTCTGTTATATTTAGCCAGTAAAACTGACCATTTAACATTTTAATATAGTTATAGTCACTTATGAAGCTGAAACATGGAACCTAACAAAGAGACGGACCCGTAAATTGAGAACCATGCAACGTACACTTGAAAGAATAATGCTGGGCCTCACATGGAGAGACCACAAGACAGCACAGTACATCCTCGAAAAGACAAGAGTCAGGGACATCATAGAATCCATTAGTAATCTCGAATGGCGGTGGGCTGGCCATGTTGCAAGAATGGCAGACAACCGATGGACATCACGACTTACGACTTGGATTCCCCGAGATCACATACGTAACCGAGGCCAGCAGAATATTAGATGGAGAGACGAGCTAGACAAGTTCAGGAAGTACTGGCTCCGTGACGCCCATGATAGAGAAGTGTGGCAAATCCTTGGTAAGGTCTATGTCCAACAACGGACGCTAAAAGACTGATGATGATGATGATGATAATGGTCAAGTCACATAGGATAGAGCAGTTTGCGTACGATCGACGGAGCAATGTTGGTCAGTGCCAAGATGGGTGATCGTCTGTGAGCAGCTGGTAAACGCGCAAAGAATCTCTCTCGGTGATCCCGTTGATCTTCCAAAGGTGGTAACCGATCTCTACACTGCGCTCTATGATCTAAGCCAATACTTCCCTCCATCCTGAACCCCTGACCGACCCGGCTGCGAACGACAAGAAAGGAAATGATCCTTTATGTAGAAACCAAGAAAATTCTGATTAGATTTCAACGTCGGTCAACGGACGGTTATCATTTTCACGAGCCAATTATTTCCCCAGACAAGATCGATTCCGATAATCAATCGCTGAAATCGAAAAGTAATTAGATGAAGCGGAATAATTAAATCTGTTTTATATTCCCAACGTTGAAGTGTCTCAGGTTAGGTGTAACGGGAGAGAAATGACGAGCCACGATCACTCCTGCTTTAATCATCACTAGAGAATTAAGTGCCCGTTCCAAAGGTGCATGTTTGGAAAGGGTGAGACTTTATGGTGCGCAGAACAGCGTGTCATGATTCTCATATAAAGCAATTCCCGTCCACTGTACGAAACTATGACTTTAAAGTATCTTGATTACTTCTATTCAGTGCTGCCAACTGAAACATTTTATATTTAATTTTTAGAAGTTTCTAAAGATTGGAACTCAAGTTAGGTAATTGAGAGAAACTCAATAAAATTTATATTCTTTTCTTTATCATTGGCTTTAACAACTTCAAATTCGGAACTGCGCTTACCTCAGCGCTGACAAATATATCCTGCAAATATCAACTTTATTGTCCTGTTGTTGAGTAATTACAGTATATACACACAGAGACACGCACACAATAATTGAAAGAAAGAAAGAAAATTTATTATTTTCTAATAATACATACACACACACATACATATAATGGATAGTCTATAGGCATACTGAAGAGTTGTAATACAACGAAACAGCTGCCTGTGCATGACACAATGATTAATGCTTCCCATTCAGGGTTGAGCACTCTTCAAGTGAAGTAACTCGTTCATTATAAGTTTATGCAATGCTCTTCCTACCTAGGAATTGAGCACTCTGTTGGATAGGGAATATATGCGTGAATAAAATATATTGCTTCAATTTAACCTAACTTACTTTCTAATTCCATGGAGCAGACTTAAGATGCTAGTCTCTGGGTCTGAAGCGAAGGTTTTAATCCTACCATGGTATATGATGGGATAATGGATAGTCTATAGCCACACTGAAGAGTTGTAATACGACGAAACAGCTGTCTACGGATGAAACAATTATATATATATATATATATATATATTTGTATAATGCATATTTACATAACTGAGTGAAAAAGGAATAACACTCTCAGTTTTCCAACGATGAATGGTAAGTAAGGGTCCAGTTTAGAATTACAACTACATTGTAAATAGAACCTAATTCTAAAACCTATAAAAACTTATTTCATCGAAACTGACTTCTTCCCGTCACGTTTGAAGGACACGCAAACAGTTTGAAGAGTATGAAATCGAAATGGCAAAAAAAATTGTCCCTGTCGGAGATTGAATCTAGTCTGTCACTTTTATTTTCCCAGAATTCAACCACCCGGTTATTGGACTGCCATGACTTTAAAACGACGAATTTTTACCTCCAAAAGTTTTTCTTTCTTTTTAATTGAAGTATTGACCGCCTTCACATGTGATAAGGGTCAAATAATTTTTAAAAAAAACCTGCTGAATGATACTGATTCAAAAAATACTTATAATTTGATTTCATGGATTTAACTTTTAGTTTTTGAGAAAATCTTAGATAAAAAGTGATAATATTTTTGACAGACTTTTCCTCTGAGAGCACTAAAGGAGACCCCACAGAAATCGATTATTTTTTTCTATTTACAAAATTCAACCTGAACATGTGTGCTATAGGTAATTTGAGACCTGATGATTTCAAACATGCCTTTGCTTTTATTCTGTGATGCGTAGTTCTCGAGATCGTGGAATGTGACCACGCATACATTCATACGTACTAACATTAATGGATAGATAGAAGGATAGATGGATACAAGTAGACTGAAATAATGAATAGATATATAGGAACAGACTCAGATAGATAGTGAAGTGACCTTGAGTCTCTCTTCTATGACCTAGAAGGTATGACCTTGTGCCACGCTAGGCCAACTTGAGTAATTGATCTTATATACTCTAACAATGACAACTATCATAGTGTGATGGTTAAAAAGCTTTTCTTATTGGCCACATAGTGTAGTATTATTGATTCTGAGTATCCCTCTATTGTTGCATTTCAATTTCAATGGTTTTCATAACAATACTGAATATATAATTCATATAAATTAAATTATTTCATGATATTAATAATATAAATGTATAATAATATAAACTACAAAAATCGGGCCAGACAGAATAAACAGCCAGCCGTCGGAATATAATTCAATAATTTCCAGAATATGATAGCAAGCTGTTACTCTCCAAAGAAATAAAAAATATTTTTATTGGTAGAACTTTTTCGGATATATAAATTATAGATGTAACCGTATTTCTGTTTAGTTAATTATATTATTATTACTATGTGTTTTTATACCCAGTTTGATAGCATATCGATTCCAATAAATGTCTGATACCTGACCACGAAGGGCCAATAAACTGTATACTCCAGTATAGCGATTAACATGGTAAAATGTTTAGAAAACTTTCCTTACAGACCACATCCAGTGGTTGACCCTAAGTTCCCAATTGTGGTTTTTGATCACACTAGGCGATGCTTATTAAATAAATTGCCATGATGTAATGGGTGAAAAACTTCTCTTGTGTGCGTCTTCGCTTGTATCACGAGTTCAATCCTCGATGGATGGCTTTTAATGCAGTTTCGGTCTCAGCTAAACTTAGTTGATTAGTCAGAGAATCTAAATATATTATCGGATTAAGAGCAATGATAATACCCTGAGAAGCGGTTCTGTGTTGATTTTTCTCTCATCAAAATATCAGTAGTACCGGTTCGAGGGCTATTTTACGCATCTGCCACGCAGGTCTTCAGTAGACCTTCAGCAAATATTGGCATCATCATCATAATCAGCAGAAGCTATTGAGAAAGGCGTTCTTGATCTACCTCCATGACGAGTATGATTGCACTAACCTCTGACGTATCACCTGCATTCATTTCAATCTTATCCCTCCAACTTGTCTGGCCTTTCCGAACTGCCTTTGCTGTTCGTGGGTACCAATCGGTTAATATTTTGTTCGGTCTATTTCTCTTCCATTTTCGTGAGTGTCCAACCAATCTCTATTTTTATAGCTAAATTACTTGCATGATATATTTGACCCTAGTTTGCTCTCAGGTCCATGTTGATTTGCTTCTTTATCTCTGAGAGTTATCCCTATCATTGCTCTTCCCATTGCTCTTTTCACGATTCGGAGTTTGTTTTAGAGTGGTTTTGGTTCTCAATGGATGAGATGATGATGATTTGGCAGATCTCTCCATCACTAGTGTCGCAGATGATCTTTGAAGAACTATGCTGTAAATCTTGACATCCAGTGGTTATCTGAAATCCTTCCTGCATAACCTACCCATTGCCATTTGAGCTTTTTAATGTTTCTTTCTAATGATATCTTTAACTCTTGATTGGTCTCCATTATGAAGTGCTGTCTTGGGATCTCTTCATGTGATATTCGGAACGATTTTCTCCCGTTATCTGATTATCATTCCAAGTACTAATCTTTTGGACAAGTTCCAGGTTTCAATAGGTGACTATCGGAATATAACGGACGTGGTAAACCCTCCCTAATCTTCGTTTGTGAAGCTATGGTTTCTTTTTTCTCTACGTTTTTCTATCGGTGAGTGCATTAGTGAATGCATGTACTCTTTACGTAACCAAGCATGAATTTATTTTCAGTGGTTTGGGGCATTTGAAAGACAGTCTTTTTAGTTTATCCAGGGACACAAACATGCCGAGTGCTTGAGGGAAGGAAGAATACGTAGTCCCAATTTCCTGGGATAGGGATATGAACTGCCTTAGATGGTATCATTTACAAGCTAACTGTCGATATTTTGCCCGAAGGAAATACGTGACTATTACATCCACAGAACCGACATAGATAGATAGATAGAAAGATAGATAGATAGATAGATAGATAGATAGATAGATAGATAGATAGATAGATAGATATGCCTCAATTGATAAACAGACATGGATAGACTTAGATACATGGATAGGTAGATGTATAAGTATTGAGCAAATATTTATCGTTGTATAAAAACATGGATGTGCAGTTCTTTAATCATTTGCATAAACATGCAGTTTATCTCTACACGATAACGCATTACCAACAAACACATATATATGTGCATGTATACTTAATACTTATGCATATATATGTATATATATATATATATATATAGTCAGATAGTTAGATAGATGGATGGATGGACGGATGGATGGATATAAAGTTTCATAACAATGCATTTATAACCATCTCCATCTACTTAGATTCACTTATCTCGATTAGGAAAGCGTGTTGCATGCTGACATTCCTGATGCCCCAAGGTGACCCATTAGTAAAAGCAGAATTTAGAGATAAACAATGTTGCCCCCAACTTAGATGCTCTCTAGTCAAGTGACGGTCGTTTTGCCAAAGGAAAGAATTTAGCTTAACACGTAAAGACATCATTCGATTAAATATTCTAATCTATCCCTGAGCTGATATCTACGTCCTGTTAATTCGATAAGATGCCAAGTACAGGCACTTTTCTGAGCAGGGATTTCGATGTGTGTGTATATCTTCGGTGATATGGAAAAAAATATTCAAACTGAGAAATGAATATCTATTTACTGTATCTTCAAGAGGGGTTGGGATCAATGCAGAATTCTTACATATCATATCATTAATTTATATAAGATACCAACTTATATCATTTCGATGCCATTGTTACAGTGCATAATAAAGACTCATTCAAAAGATTCAATTGAAATGAATATTATCAGTGAAAATTCTACCGAAAAGAAACGTTAGTCAAAAGCAGTTTTACAATAGAATCATCATCATCATCATCATCATCATCATCATCCTCCTCCTCATCATCATCATCATTATCTGTCTTTTAATGTCCATCGTTGAAAATAGACCTTCCTTAGGATTCGCCTAAATTCTCTCTCATAGACGTCACGTTGCCAGTATTTTCTGAATTTGTCTAGTTCATCACTCCATCTTGTGTTCTGTCGGTCTCGTTCTCTCATGTGATCCCTGGGAATCCATGTTATGAGTCGTGATGTCTATCAGTTGTATCATTCTTGCAACATGACCTGCCCATTGCCCTTTGAGTTTTTTAGATAGTTTGCATGATGTCTCGTATTCCCGTTTTCCTCATGATATACTGTGCTGTCTTGTGATCCTTTATGTAAGGTTGAGCATGATTCTCTCATACACACCTTGCATGCTTCTCAGCGGCCATAAAACTTGGATTAAAAGACAGAATATCTTCAACCATCCTAGAGATGAATTCTTGCTGCTAATAGTGCGTGTGACCGATGAATTCTTTAACAATATAAGGTGAAAAATGAAAAACTTTTTTCGACTATTATAAGGACCACCCCTGCAAGCTGATGCAAGATGAAATTGAACCAGATAAGTAGACCTAAAGTTGCCACATTTTTCTATTTATTTCACTCATCTTTCATTCATCAATTCATTCATTTTTTTCCCCAAAAATCCACTGTCTGTGGACTTTAAGTAAGTTAAAAACTTCATAATTAAGGGAGAGTTATGCCCGTGCGTGAATTACCCTTCTGGCTGAACAAAAACTTCCATTAGACATGTTAGTATTTTGCAGCACATAGCTTTACCCCGTTATAGATGCACATAGTGTAAAATAAGATATAAGCTCGGTTGATCCACCCAGGTATACTGCATGAATAACAAATAAAGATAAATAAATAAACAAATAAAGTAATATAAAATAAATAAAAATTCTATATACCTTAATTCGTACCTAATTCATATCTTTTCAGATTTTTCACTCCAAATCCTTTTCCTGTAACCCTCACCCTGTACAGTGCTACGTACACCCAGACCTGTCTGCTCACCCACCAGATAGTGGGTGTTAAGAGCCGGTGGAGCTCCAAGGCCACTCCGAACGACACAATAGAATATTAGGCAAGTACAAATATTTTCAACGAGAAGCGGTAATAAGAAAAAAAGGTCAAATGTACATAAATGTTTCCATAGAAGAAGTTTTTAGAAAAAAAAGGAATGTATCGCATCTATGCAAATGTTTCCAAAGGTGTCCATTGAAAGACTATAACCTTGTGAGAATCATGATATGTCGGTGGAACATTGTCAAGTAAAATCTAATTATGCTATGAGTCATTTTGTTGTCGAGTTTAAGCAAAACTTTTACTGTGTCAGAGTTACCTCTACCAACTCTAAAAGATTGCTATGAAATACCAAAAGCAATAAAAAATGAAATGTTGACATTTCTAGTCATAATAATGTCAACTAAAACCAAGATAAAGATAAAATGCCAAAATGATGTATGTAATACTAAATTTATCGCCAGGACTACACATAAAAATAGAATGACAAATAATATTATATAATATCATAATAAAACAAATAATCTAGATAGAAATTTTTAACATCTACACGCCAACTGAAACGACTGAATCTTGATGAGAAACATATTTTCAAGAATCAGATTCAGGAATAGAATTACCTCCCTTGAACTTATGGCTTTCGAGATAATTATTTGATTTAAAATAGGGAAGTTGCATCGGATAGTACTCCCGGTGGTATAACCACGTGGAAAACACAAGTGCAAGTGACACAAAAAATCGAGGAAAAAGTCGTTGGGAATTAAACAACTCGTCGAAGTCACAAAAGCAGCTTCCAAACAAGGAGATGGAAAGAAAAACTCAGCTTTACAAGGATTTGATAATCAAGTGTACGTAAATGTTTCCATAGAAAAAGGTTAGAAACGGGAGAATATCGTGTCTATGCGAATGTTTCCAAAGGTTTCCATTGGAAGACTGTACCTAGGCTTGTCATTCTAGTGTGAAGTGCGTATACAGGAGATGTTTGAGAGATCAGTCATTTATTTCAATCAACATCTAACAATTGGGGACAAATCACTGAGCATTTGCCTTAGGTATTTTCCACAATTACATTGATAATACGTAACAAGATAAAATTTTGTTTCGGAAGAGAAAAAATACATCTGGACAATTTTCAAACGTCACCTCATCAAAATTCTCCAAATTAACCTCGGAAAATTATCGACTTGGGAGTAGGAATTGTTCTATAGACAGAGTTTAACGACCACTCACAAGAAGTAAGATTTGTGATGCAAATTTTACGTTGTAAGTATCGCAATATTGAGTCACACACATAAAATTGGAGTTCTAAAAACTTTACCGCTTGGTAAAGGTGTAAAAACTTATGAATCTGACTGTAATCTTACAAACTGGTTTCCTAAAACTTCAAAGTCCCTTGATTCAAAATAGCCCGTCTTGACAGCTTTTAGCTTTTACAAGGTATGTCTGTAATAAAGCTGAAATACTATCTGTGAAATTATTTTCAATTTAGATATTCTATCTCAAAGAATTAAGAAATAAATTTTGCAACAACAGGGTGTAAAAGAAGCTGGCTGAAACGCTACCCCATCGTTTTCTGAAACTCCAAAATGTCATATCTCTCGAACGATTGAAGATAGATGGCTGGTTCTTATACGTTCTCATCTCAGTTGACAATAGTCTATCGAATGAACATATTACTTTTGGAAAATTCAGAGTTGGAGATTTTGGTGATCGTGATCGGCAGCCATCAAAAGATAATGCAAATCAAAAAAATTGCCATCTCTTTATGTTATCACAGAGAAATAATCACTACAGGTCCTCAAATATTCATGTGTAGACCCTCTTAAAACCTCAGAGATTAATTTTTCTGAAACTGGGAATTCATTTGATCACTTTTGGCAACTAACGAAATAACAGGATTTAAATTGTGCCTTTGTTTTATTGTTATGTTTGGATTTAGATTTGGATTTGGGCCAGATTAGGGTTATTGTTTTTGCTTTGTGAAAAACATGTTTTATTGTCGGTTTAGGGTTAGATTCTCAAAATTCCAGCCGAAGTACTATCATCTCTAACAAAAAAGAGAAATACCCGTCCATGGTCATTTATGAAGCAAGGAATGTAAGGTTGGAAAGTGAGGGTACACTACAGCGTTACAACAACATTGTAAATAGAACCCACTCGTATCGAATATTCATATGTATCTTCTCTCGAACTGACTGATTTTGGAAAACTCAGAAATCTAATAAATTGGAAGCCCATGAAAATGAAGGAAAATACTGAAGTCGGCCAGCCGATTGTATTTACTGCGTTTCTAAACATTGGTGTATTGTTGCTCTCATTCACTTGAAAAGGCCGTCCCACAACTTGAGTATACTAACATACGCACTTGGAGGAAAAGAAATCCACATCCACGGTCACTTATAACGAATGGAAACAAGGTAGCTGATTAGCAATATAACTGACTTGTAAATAAAGTTCCCTATTATAAAGTTTAAAATATTTCCATTATCAAACCTACCAAATTTCCAGAAAGTTTGGAAGTCTAATAAATCGAAATAACATAAAATTTGAATTTAAAAAGTGTAGTGTAACAATACTAAAAATTTCAAAAGTATTGAGAGGGAAAATCTTTCCTTTATATGTCTATCTATTTTTGGAGGCTTTACCTACTCAGCTAGCAAACTGTTCAATTCAATCTCAAATATGTGCTGCTGGCAAATTGTGGCCAGCTGATTTCTGATATGCCTATTTTCCGAATATTTAAACATAAGGCTATTGTGCCACCCGACATTTGTGTATGTTCAAATGAATAAATATCCCTACATAACGTTGATTCAAAATATATGAATAGTTTTATTTCATAAATCTAACTCTAATAGTTTTTGAGAACAATTTAGATGGAAAAAAAACGCAAGGAAAAATGTATTCCTGGCAGCTCAAACAGAGACCCCATAAAAATCAACGAACTTGTTTTGTGAAATTCAACTTTAAAATGTGTGCTGTCGGCAAATCGTAAATGGTTGACTTCGGATATACGTAGAGAGAGGATCCAGGTTTGTATTATGATAAAATTTTAATTAGAGATCCCTTTGGAAAATTATTTCAATAACCTATCAAAATTTCTATACGGTTTGAAGGTGATATAATTTGGAAACATAAAATAGAAAAGAATAGAAAAATTTCCTCTGTTTGAACTTGGTCCACTGAATCTATTGATCTGTGTTTATAACTACTCGGCTATTTAACAGCTCTGACTTGGAGTTTTGATTTACTGCGTAAGAAGAATATTTCAAAAAGCATTTTATTTCCTTCCTTTACATGAGAATAGGTTCAATGAATGATAGTAAATACATCCTAGATTATGCTGATTCATGATATACGTACAGTTTTATTCTATGTATCTAACTCAAATACAAGATCCTAGGCGCAAAAAATATATGTTTTCAGACTCACTTGTTTTCTAAGATCGCTAAAAAGGACCCGATAGGAATCAACGATTACTTCCCTTTGAAGATTCTACTTGAGCTGTACGATATATAAAAGATTATTTCAGACATATATGTGTGGTGCAATTCTCAATATCTTCGGGTACAACACACACACACACACACACACTCACATACATAAACAAACAGAAGTACACTTTTGAACTTTATAATATATATGAATCGTTTTTTATGATTACATAAATAACTTGGGGAAGGGTTTTTCAAATTATATTTTTTATATCAGCAGACGCAGCAGCAGTCTTTCAACGTCTGTCGTTGGACATACACCTCATCCAGGATTCGCCACACTTCTCTATCATGGACGTTGTGAAGCAAGTACTTCCTGAATTTGTCTAACTCGTCTCTCCATCTAATATTCAGCTGGCCTCGGTTGCGCATGTGTTCTCGGGGGATCCATCTCATGATCAACTTTTGCCGTTGGATTCATAGTCCCCAGGATATTTTGCGTGCCAGTATTGTCGAAAGTCCGACTCGATCGGGAACATCCGTGTCGAAGTTTTTCTTCTTCTCCCCAAAACAACCGCCCTTTTTTGCGTAAGAACGTTTAGAGACGTCCGTGGCAGGTTTTCTTCCTTTTCCAGAAAGTCAATTTGAAACGTCATTTTTCCCCAGCATGGTTTGCAGACTTCGATGTAAGGTTTTTTTTTTCTCCTTCAAAAAATTCAATACAAATCACAAAACGAAATACCTTTTTTTTTTCAAAAATTCTCTTGGAGACCTCTGCGTTGGCTTTTGTTTCCCTCTTATCCAAAAAGTCAAAACGAAATACGAAACAAAGTATTTTCTTTTTTGAAAAATTTCTTGGAAATCTCCGTGTCAAGGATTTTTTTTTTACATCCCGAAAAGTCAATCTAAAACAGGGATGAAGTTTTTTTCCCCTTGAAAATCTCGTGGAGTTTTCACTGTCAGGTCTCCTTTTCACCTTACAAAATGTCAATACGAAACACGAAACGGATTACTTCCCCCCCCCCCGAATAGATTTGGTGACCTCCGTGTCAGGGGTAATTTCTCCTTCCAAAACGTCAATCGGGAAAACAGACAAAGTACTATTTCTCTGGAATTCATTTGGAAAACTCCATGTTGGGCTTCTTTCTCCTACCGCCAAAAAAAAGTCAACATGGAACACAAGTGGAGTATTCTTTACGAATAATACTGTCGGCATCTTTGTTTGGTTTTTCTTTTTCCTCCCCAAAAGTCAAAACAAAACACGGTACAAAATCCATTTTTTCCTGAGACCACCGTATTGGTCAATTGTGTCCTTCGAAGTATCAATAATGAACATAAACCCAAATACTTCTTTCTTGAATTTTCTTAGAAACCACTTTTTCCTCCTCCTAAGAATTAAGTACATAACATGAAATTACAAACGAATTGTTTTGGACATCTCTGTGTTCTCTCTCCAAAAAGTCTATCGGGACGGAAAACAAAAGACTTTTTTCTCTACTTATTTTAATGACTTTTATGTTGGATTTTTTATTCTTCCCAGACAGTCAATTCAATACTCAAATATAAAGTACTTTTTTCCCAAAATTCTCATGAAAACCACCATAACAGGTTTTTTTTCCCTCCTGATAAGTCTATAAGTCAATACGGTATTTCAAAAGAAATAATTGAAGGCCGTGTAACGTGTTCCATGAATATTTCTTCACAAAATTTTGGACCTTTCTAGATAGATCAATGAAGGCTATGCTATTCAATCCCAAAATATTAAACCAGAAACTTGTTGGACATTCCCAAGTACATATTTGGAAGCCAAGCAAACGCTTCTAAAAATATTTTTACACAAACCTATTGGACATTTCAAAATAGATTTTTGAAGGCCATTCTACTCAATCACAAAATAATGTACGAAAAACATTTCAGACATTTCCAAGTAGATAATTGAAGGCCACAAAACCTGCTTAGAAAATACTCATACACAAACTTCTTGGACATTCACAAATAGATAATTGAAGGCCAAGGTACTTACTCCAAAAGTGCCCTATGAAAGAGTTACTGGACATTTCCAAGTAGATAATTGAAGGCCAAACAAATTGCTCTAAAAATATTTTTTCACCAACTTATGGGATAATTCCAAAAAGATAATTGAAGCCCATGCTATTTGATCCCAAAATGGTTTACAAAAAACTTATTGGACATTTCCAAGTAGATAGTTGAGGGTTATGCTACTTAATCCCAAAATATTTTACAAAAAAACCTTTTGGACATTTAAAGGTAAATTGGAAGCAAAATAACTTGCTCTAAAAACATTGGAAGCAAAATAACTTGCTCTAAAAACATTCTAACACAAGCCTTTTGAATATTTCCAATAAGATAATTAAAGGCCATTGTACTTAATCCGAAATTGTTTTACGAGAGACAAATTGGACATTTGAAAGCAGATAATTCGAGGCCGTGCTACTTAATCCGAATGTTTTACGTGAAACTTATTTCAAAGTAGATGATTGTAGGCCAAACAACTAGTTCCAAAAATATCCTTACAAAATCTTTTTGGACATTTTCAAGAACTTAATTGAAGGCCATGCTACACAATCGCAAAATATTTTTACATGAAAGTATTGGACATTTCTAAGTAGATAATTCAGAGACGTTCTCTCTAATCCCGAAATGTTTCACGAGAAACATATTGAACATTTCAAAGTAGATAATTCGAGGCAAAACAACTTGCTCCAAAAATATTCTTGCGAAAACCTATTGGACATTTCCAAGTAGATAATTGAGGGACATTCGATTTAATTCCCAAATGTTTCAAGAGAAACATACTGGACCTTTCAAAATTGATAATTGGGGGTCATGCAACCTGTTCTGAAAATATTTTTCACATAAACGTATTCGATATTTGGAAATCAATAATTGAAAGAGATGCTACTTAATTTCAAAATGATTTACGAAAAACTTATTGGACATTTCCAAGTAGATAATTGAAGGACATTCGACTTAATTCCCAAATGTTTCACGAGAAACATACTGGACATTTCAAAGTAGATAATCGGTGACTATGCTACTTAATCCAAATATATTTTACGAGGAACTTATGGGGCATTTCTAATTAGATAATTGAGGGTCATGCAACCTGTTTCGAAAGTATTTTTCGCATAAACTTATCCGATATTTGGAAATTGATAATTGGAAGAGATGCTACTTAATCTCAAAATGTTTTACGAGAAACTTTTTGGATATTTCGTAGTAGATAATAAGAGGTTAAGCAATGTGTTTTGAAAATAGGTTTACACAATTTCATTGGACATTTCCAAATAGATAATTGAAGTCAATTCTATTTAATCCCAGAATACTTACTAAAAACTTGTTGGACATTTCTAAGAAGATAATTGAAGGCAATTCTAGTTGATCCCAAAATATTTTACGAAAAATCTTTGGACATTTCCTAATAGATATTTGAAGGCCATTCTCCTTAATCCCAAAATATCTTATCGGCTTTGGACATTTCTAAGTAGATGGTAAAAGACCAAGCAACTTGCTAAAAAATACCTTTACTCAAACTATTGGATTTTTTAAAAAAGATGGTTGGAAGCCATGCTACTCAATCCCAAAATCTTTCACGAGAAAATCATTGTACGCTTTCAAGTAGATGATTCAAGGCCAAACAACTTGCTTCAAAAATATTCTCACACGAACTTATTGGACATTTGCGAATAGATAATTGAAGGCCATGTCACTTAATCCCAAAATGTTTTACGAGATACTTATTGGACTTTTCCAAGTAGATAATTGATTACCAAGCAACCTGTTTTGAAAATTTTTGCTTGAACTGATTGGAAAATTCCAAATAGATAATTGCAGGACATTTCCTTTGATTCCATAATATTTTGTGAGAAACTCACTGGAAATTTTGTGATAGATATTTGACGGCAAACAACTTACTCCAAAAGTATGTTTACACAAACCTACTGGATATTCAGCAGATAGATATTAGAAGGCCAAGATATTTAATCCAAAAATGTTTTAAGGAAAACTCATTTGACATCTCCATGTATATAATAGAAGCCCATGCAACCCAATCCCAAATGTTTCACGAGAAACTTATTGGACATTTCAAAGTAGATTATTGAAAGCCAAACAGCTTGCTCAGAAAATAATTTACATGAAGCTAATCGAATGCTTTCAAACAGATTATTGAAAGCAATTTTACCTAATCAAAAAATGTTTTACATGGAACTTTTGGGACATTTCCAAATAGATAATTGACACCCATCTTACTCTCCCAAAATGTTTTACTAGAAACTTAGTGGACATTTACAAATTGATAATTGGGAACGAAACATCTGGCTCCAAAAATATTTTTCAAAACTTTATACGATATTTCAAAATGATGAATGAAGACCATGCAACTGAATCCAAATCTTTTACGAGAAAACAATGGGAAATTTCCCAGCAGATAAATGAATGCCATCTAACATCCTTATCATTGGTTCTCTGTTTCTCCTTCTAAAAGTCAATAAGAGGAGAAAAATCACATTTTCCATAATTTTTCTATAGGCTTCTTCTTGTTTTTTCTCTTCATTTTTATAAAAAAATACTTTCTTCCAAATACTTTTGAAAAATCCCGTACTGCTTTTCATCACTCCATTCCAAATGTCAATACAAAATGCAGAACAAAGAATGCTTTTTGGCCGACTTTTGGAAACCTCAATTTCGGTTCTCACGAAAAAAACATTGCAAAAAGTTATTCCAAACACAAAAAGGAAGTTGTTTTTTTTTCCTAGATTCCTCCTTAAACATAAATTTCAGTTCTTTCAAATGCATTGAAAATAAACAACTCGACACACGGGATGAAATACTTTTTTCTACCGAATTACACCTTAAACCTCCATTTCGAGTTTCTCTTAGTCATTCAAAAGTGTCAATTCAAAACACAAAAGGAAGAACATCTTTTTACCAAATTCCTTTGAAGCCAACCATTTTGGCTTTCTGTCACTCACTGAAAAAAGCAGATTCAATACACAAAACAAAGTACTTTATTTACCGAATTCTTTTGGAACCCTCAATTTCATTTCTCTCTCACTCACTGCAAAAGACAACTCGTGGCACAAAATAAAGTTGTTTTTTTTATTGAATTCCTTTGGAGCCCTCCAATCCGTTTCTCTCTCACTCATTGCAAAAAGTGAACTCAAAATACGGAATTAAGTACTTTTTTACCGAATTCCTCTGGAGCCCTCCATATCAGTTTTTCCTCAGTCATTGCAAAAAGTGAACTCAAAATACGGAATTAAGCACTTTTTTACCGAATTCCTTTGGAGCCCTCCATATCAGTTTTTTTCTCATTTAATGCAAAAAGTGAACTCAAAATACGGAATTAAGCACTTTTTTACCGAATTCCTTTGGAGCCCTCCATATCAGTTTTTTCTCATTTAATGCAAAAAGTGAACTCAAAATACGGAATTAAGCACTTTTTTACCGAATTCCTTTGGAGCCCTCCATATCAGTTTTTTCTCATTTAATGCAAAAAGTGAACTCAAAATACGGAATTGAGTACTTTTTTACCGAATTCCTTTGGAGCCCTCCATATCAGTTTTTTCTCACTCATTGTAAAAAGTCAACTTGAGACACGGAACAAATAACGTCTTTCAAGGAATTTGTTTGGAGCTCTCCATTTCGGTTTTCTCTCATTCATTGCACATAGTTAAGTTGAAACATGAAATAAAGAACTTTTTCACTGAATTCCTCTTTATACCACTATTTCACTTTTATGTCACTCATGGAAAAAATTTCAATTCGAAACACGAAACAATGTTCATGTTCATACCGAATTCATTTGGAGCCCTCCATTTTGGTTTCCTCTCCATCATTGGAAAAAGTCAATTTGAAATACAAAACAATGTACTTTTTTTACTGAATTCATCAGGAACTCTCTACCTCAGTTTTTCTTTCACTGTTTGCAAACGTCTATTCCAAACACGAAACAAAGTATTTTCTTCTCCCGAATTTCTTTGGAAAATACAATTTTGGTTTTCTCTCACTCATTGCAAAAAGTCAGTTGAAACACAAAACAAACTACTTTTTTCTACTGAATTTCTATTGATCCCTCCATTCCAGTTTTTCTATCACTCATTGCGAAAAGTCTATTCAAAAAAACAAACTGAGTACTTTTGTAATGAATCCATTTGGAACTGTCCATTTCAGCTCTTTCTCACTCATTAAGGAAAGTCAATTGAGGCACAAAACAATGTACTTTTTTACCAAATTTTTTTCGAGCCTTCCGTCTTGGTTTCTTCTTACTCATTGCGACCAGTCAATTCTAAACACGAAACTAAGTACTTTTTCTAACCAAATTCCTTTGGAGCCCTCCATTCTCGTTCAGTCCCACTCATGGCCAAAAGTCAATTTGAAACACGAAAGAAAGTACTTTTTTTTCCGAATTCCGTTGGATCCCTCCATATCAGTTTTCTCTCAATCATTGCAAAAAAACAATTAGAAACACAAAACAAATCACATTTTCCTACTGAATTCCCTTGGAGCCCTCCATTTTGGATTTGTCTCACTTATTTCAAGAAGTCACCTGGAAACACAAAACAACGTCGTATTTTTACTGATTTACTATGGAGCCCTCCATCTCGGTTTTTCCCCACTCATTGCAAGAAATCAACTGGAAATATGAAACAAAGTACATCTTTTACCAGATTCCTTCGGAGCCCACCATTTTGGTTTCTTCTCACTCATTGCAACAAGTGAATTTGAAACGTGAAACAAACTACTTTTTTAACCAAATTCCTTTGGAGCCCACCATTTCGATTTTTTCTCACACATTGCAAAAAGTCAATTTAAAATGCGAAATAAAGTTCTTTTTTACCGAATTCCCCCTTGTACTTTCATATCGGTTTTTCTAGCTCATTGTGAAAAGTCAATTCAAAACACAAAACAAAGTGCTTTCTTTTACCGAATTCTCCTGAGGCCCTCCATCTTGTTTTTGCTTGTCTGTTTGTTTGTTTTTTGTTTTTTTCGCAGTCATAGCAAAAAGTCAATTCGAAACAAGAAACAAAGTGTTGTTTTTTTCACTGAATATCTTGGACATGTCTGTTTTGGGTTATATTTCTCCCCTCTCTAAAAAGTCAACACAGGACAACGTCTTTTTTTTCCAAGTTGTTTTTGAGACCACAGAGTTGTTTGTTGGGGGAGGGGTTGTTTCATTTTGTTCCCAAAATTCAATTTGAGACATGAAACGATATCTTTCCCACAAACTCATTCATGAAACCCCTATGATGTTTTTTTTTCTTTTCTTTCGAAAGGTCTCTAAGAAACCACGCCCATTTCATATTCTGACTCTTTTGGGGACTTCTTTGTCGGGATTGGGAAAGAGCAATATTCTAATCCATTTTCTCAGTGAATTGACACTTTTCATAAAATTGTCTTTATCATGAAGTTGGCAGAATTGACGTCAACGTGTTTCTACTGTTTACCAGCGCCAGTAAGCAACCCTCTCAACGAAACCATTTGAATTGAAGTGATTTATGAATATTTCATTTTCATCTTTGTGTGAAATTCATGATGTAAATAATTCTAAAACAATTTCAATATAATTTTACCCTTGCAAATTGATTTTTATTCTGTAATTCAATACTGAATGTAAAACAATGCCTACTAGGTGTCCAGGTATTATGATGCTTTCTTGGTGACTACTCATATCTATATCTTTTTATTGGCTAGGCCTACCTTTTTTTATATATACCAGAAAAATTCAATTGCTCTCACATTCTCTATCAATTACCAAATGAGAATTATGGGATATCAACCATCCCTCTAAGACAACGTATACAAAATAAATCATTCAAACGTATGTCTAATATCACACTCCTTAGAATAATTGAAATGAAAAGTGGGCATAGCAAAATTTATTTACTCATAAGATATCATTCCAAATCTACGTGTCTCATTTCTACTTCTTAATTAGTAGTTCCTGTTAGTGGGATTTGCAAACAGTGGCAGAATATGTCAACCTGGGTGAGACTTTAGAAGAAGGTAATGAATTCATTGTTTTTAGTGTACATCAATATGTCACTGCTCTTCGTGCATGTCGTCGGTGTTTTTTTTAGACATTGTCATCCGTCATTGTTGTGACATACGAAAATAAAGACAAAACTCAATAATAAGAGTTTGATAAAAAAATTTTAAAAAGTCTACTCAGATTAATGGTTAATCAGCCATTAGCCTCGAAAGCGAGATATAAATACAGAAAGGAAGGAATGAAAAGCCAACTCATTCTAATTCTCAATCTGCCGCTGACTCTTAAAGTCATGAAGAAAGAAAAGTGTCACTGCAGAATTGATTCGATTCAAAGATCTGCTGATTACAAGCCGAACGCCTGAAACCACAGAGCTACAGATGTGTTAAGGACAATTCAAAATTATTTGTAATTATAGATAATAGCATGGTTTGTTTATGTACAGTTTTAATGACTAATTTAGTAGTTTTCACCGAAAAGAAAAACAAGATATTCATATACTCCATCATCAATAATATCCTGTATTATTTAATTTCACCTGAATTGTTGTTAATTTTTATTGCAGATTAATGATAAAAATGGAGGTACATAAAGGTTGGTTCTTTGGGAAATGGCTTTCGTGGTGTTTTAGTAAACTAAACTGAACAATTGCCTATTACCATTTAGTTGAAAACGGGGACTAATTCATCTGTAAATTAATCCTATTTTGATTCGGGGAAAAGAAAACGTAGTTTAGATTAGGAAGAGAAGTTTTTTTAATTTTTTATCAAAGGAAAGGAAACGGCAATCATTTTAAAAAGAACTAAAATAAACGTGTCCATTGAATGAGGAACAATCTTCCCCTTCACAGCGTCTGTTTTTGTCCAATGGCGACAGATTCCGACATGACGTCATCCATTTCTCTTGATTTTTACCTTACTCTCTTTAGAATATTTCTTTCTGAAATCTGAACATCTTCAATTTCAAGATCTGACCTATCGCGATAATAAAGTCTGCTCTGTTGGGGTCAGACAATAATGAAGACTATATCATGGAATAACAGAAAGCGGCCATTTTTCCATTGACGTTCTCCAACTGCTTTATTTTTTTGTAATTATTCAAATTCATTTCTGTAATTTCACGTATATTTTCATATGAAGATTTTTTGGTACATTTTTAGTTTCCATATTTTCTTACAATCTCTTTTCATTTAATTTCTTCGTTGATTCCAAGCAAAGAGAGGAATTGACATTAAGTAATCGGTCAGAATCTAATTTTTGATAATCTGCTTTTTATTGCAACGCTCGTCTCATTTCTACATTCTGAAACTATTAACTAAGTAGCATAGAAGGTAAACAAAAATAAGTAGTCTACGCAAAGATTCAAACTCGTATCTTGCATCCTCGATGGTCTGTCTAACATAAGCAACACATTCTAACGTATACTTATATTTATTCTGTTCCCTGGTTATTGGGTTGAAGTACACGTCAAGATTAAGTTGATTTAACAATGGGAACATGTATAAAGCGACCAGCTAGCCACAGTAGAAGGTTAAGAGTCAGAGAGAGAAAGACTCTAGCAAAAAAGCAGTGAGAAGTCTGTAAAGTTTTCTTTTTTTTTCTCTTACAGATCTTGAATCAATTTGAAAAAAAACTTGATTTTTTTCTTCTATTTTTCAAAAAATCCTCTTTTTATTATTTATTCATTTATTCATTTATTTATTTATTTGGAAAATGCCTAAAATGGGAATTTCTATACACTTTTTATTAAAAAAATTACTTTCCCCGAAGTTGTAATGCACATTAATTTTTTTTTGACTAGTTTTCTTTCCATCTTGTTTTTGTTGCTTTTTATTGCCCACCTCGTTTTTTCATTCTACGTACGTTAAATAAGCACCTTGCAAGAGAAATAAAGTAGGAGTTTATTGCAAAATTCGAACTAGCGTTCTGTATATATGTCAGACATGATCAATGGCAGATATGTTTCGAAGTGTGGTTTTAATGTTGAGCCTTATATGCTTACAAATGTGTAATAGCAAAATTTCTCTTTGACGTTTTTCAACAGTTTTTATTTTGTGTAACTATTTGAATTTGTTTCTGCAATTTTAAGGTTATTTTTATGCCAAAAATATCTTGAAAAATTTCTAGTTTTTAAATTCCATTTTTTACTAATTCACTTTTCATTATCCATTTATTTCCTTATCATTCATTTATTTACTTATAATTTATGGGTTCATTTAGTTAAAATGCCTCCCCCTATCTCCATATACAATGTACATTACAAATACTTATTAAACACTAAAATATGAATTAAATTTTTTTAGATTCTTTTAAATTTTTACTAGTTTTTCTCTCATTTTTTTGCGTTACTTTTTATCGCCCACTCTTTTTTTACATTCTATGAACGTTAAATAAGCACCATGCAAAGTGAAATAAAGTAGTAGTCCACAGCGAGATTCGAACTAGCATTCTGTGTATTTGTCAAACATGGTCGATGGCTCATATGTTTCAATAGTGTGATTTTAATGTTGAGCCCTACATGCTTATATATGTGTAAAAGCAAAAATTGACCAATCACTGCAGCTTAGGCTTTGATGGCGACCCATAACACACGCAGTTTAAATAGACTATGCGGGTGTGAATCCGGTGTTCGGAATCTTTTTTGTGCCGTTTGTCACCCTAAAACAAGATATGATATTCATTTACCTTACCACGAAAGTTGATACGACGAAAGGTCAATTCGATGCGGTGCTCTACACAAATGTATGGGTAATGGCAAAAATAGCATGGTACCACGGACTTTTGCTGTATGTATCAGGTCGTACACAAGATCCTATCCAGTTGGTGTGCTGGTGTGGGGATGCGGTCTGAGCAATGGTTTTCCCGATAACAGACACGCTTCATTTGTGCTATTTCTCACCCTGAGATACGACTGACCCAAACGAAAAGTTGAATGAATACCAAACCACTCTTTCAGAACTTTCTTAGAGTATACATAGAAAATTTGATTTGATTCTTCCAGATGATGTTCATGAATTTTTGGTCGCTGAATTCAAAAATGAAAATCATCTTTTCCATCATTGAACAATTTAAGAATTTTAAAAAAACACGATTTTTAGTTTCCCAACATAATTGTTTTTATATAAGTTTTCACTCTACATATGAATAATCTATTTCAATGACAATGTTTGAGGCTTTTTTTTTTATATATCCGTAGAAGATTTCTGAGACAAAATGTATCAGATTTTGTTAATAGAATATTTGGTTGACGCCATTCGCCTCTCTGGTATCACAAAAGGCAAACATTTTTCTCCTTGACGTCTTTCAACTATTTTTTGTGCAACCATTTGAATTTATATATATATATATATATATATATATATATATATATATATATATATATATATATATATATGTGTGTGTGTGTGTGTGTGTGTCAAAAATATTTTGATACATTTTTAGTTTTTATATTTCATTTTTTCCATGAATTCTCTCATTATTATTCTCTTATTTATTCATTTCTTACTATTCATTTATTTACTTATTATTCATTCATTTATTAAGTTAAAATGTCCCCCACAACCGCATGTACGATGTATATTTCAAATACTTATTGAGAGACACACACTGATTTTTTCTAGATTCTTTTAAAAATACTTATTAAACATTAAAATACACTTTAGATTTTTTTCAAATTCTTTAAATTTTTACGAGTATTTCTTCCATTTTTTTGTGTTGCTTTTTATCGCAACGTTCACTTCGTTTTCACTGTCTACAACGGTTAACTAAGCAGTATGGGTTAGGGAAATAAATAAGTAGCCTCTGCTCAAATTTGAATTTGCATCACAGTTAAATTATGCTTTCGTTTCTGATACAAATGAAGTCTGTACGAAATTAAACACTAAGGAGAATTAGATGGAAATAACGAAAAACACAAGGGAATTTACTAATGGGTGAGTAAGATTTTGTTATAAAGACTTAGGGTTAAATGAGACTTTAAAGTTTAAGCAACACTGTTATAGTCGATTCATTTCACGGTGTCGCATAATGTCTCCAAGTATGCCTCCTGATAAAGCACAAGTCTTATCAGATTGACATTAAACCTACTTAACACTAGAGAGCGTTTGCACAAAGATGTCTTGGCGCGATTCTCTAAATCACCGAGGTCGATCATTAAAATGTCTTTTGGCAACTTTGCGTCAACTTCCAAGACAAACTGCCTCATTTGCCGTTTTGAAAAGATGTGGAATGAAAAGGCTGAATAATTCTGTTATTATGTGTTGGTATGAGTTATTGAAGATAACGTGTCTGTAGACACTGCCATTACATCTTTTACGATTTAATAATAATACCATCTAAGCTATGTTCTTATTATCAAAACAAATGGATGAATGTACGCTTCTTAATACATATACATATATATATACAAATATATATATATATATATATATATATATAGTGAGAGAGCGAAAGAGGGAGAGAGATGGATATATATATATATATATATATATATATATATATATATATATATATATATATATATATATATATAGTTTGTGTGCGTGTTTACATATAGGCACACATATATACGTTGGCCAAGAATTGAGACATGAATTATTGCAGGTTTTTATGCGGTGAATATTGTATGTATACACAGGCGTACACGCATATATATATGTATATGTATTGGTAAAAAATCGAGACATGGGTTAGTGCTGGGTATTATGAATATGATAAATCAGTATATATACATACATACATATATATATATATATATATATATGTGTGTGTGTGTGTGTGTGTGTATTGGTCAAGGATTGAGACATGAGTTATTGCAGGGTACTTTGTGTATGATAAATCAGGAAATGATATGATTTAGAGACAAATATTTAAGAGCCGTTTGAGTTGATTCTTTGCGAAATATAAGATATTTGTACAACAACTATGCAATGGGTTGATGGTGTTATTTTAATAACTCGATGAATGTGTGGTCCTTCATATCATCCACTGCACGGAAGATTTCTCTCTCTTTTTTTGTCTTCACAGATAACTCATTTAACAATACTGACTTTTGCTTGGAAAATGTTTAAGATCCTATCAACACAGACCCCCACAGGCTATCAGGATATTGAACGACACTAAAAGTCTGTTAGATGCAAGATAAAGTAATTTCGTATCAGATCAGTCTGCTTTATCTAGAATGTTATACCAGTTATCATTAGACAAATCACGAGGGATGCCTGAAGCAAAAATTAATTTTAGATAAGATACATCAGTCCTGGGCGTTTAAGATTCGGAATGGTTTAATTTCTTTTGGTTTTCTTATATTGAAAATGTTTTTCGTAGCTAGAAATGTAATTTGGAACCGTCAACCAAAACTGCCATCAAAACTATTAACATGGCTTCTGCAGTTTCTTGGTGGGTCTGGCTGCCTATGTATTTATGTGTTATGCATATATATCACACCAACGGAACGAGATGGCTGAAATTACTCCTCTCATTATGTCTAGACAAATCAATTTTTTTAACTCTCCCTCCATTTTTTTTCTGATGGGGTCATTTTGCAATGTAAGTTTATGCTAAATTTTTCTCATAGTTTATCTCCGACAGCACCTACGCTTGTTTATTTGTTTTGTTTTTTAAGGCGATCACTGCCCAACAGAAGTCAAGAGAAGTAACTTCATTGATCACTCTTTTTTATCTATTTTTTATTTTAATTGATCACCCCCACGCGTCATGCTGCCAAAAGACGTTGGTCACATGATGCTTTCTATTGAGTGACTAACCAGACCTGTTTTTCTTAGCTAGAAATGTAATCTTAATGTTTGCTTTGAATGTGATCAGTGTTCTTACGCTAATTCTAATTCACTTAATCGAAGAGAGGATTTCGTTTATAACTTTTCTATCAGATTTTTCTCTTTATTTCATTTTTTTGGCTTCAAAATTTAGATTAAACTTTGTGGCTCTCTGCTCGTTATATCTCTCGATCAGTTTGGTTTAAAATCGTACTCTGTGTCTCTAAAAATATATAAAAATTATCTCGTCTGAATCTTTTTAGACGAATTATTCTAACCATTAGTCCGCTCCGATAGTGTGATGGTAAGCGCGTCCGTCCCACACGCAGGGGTTCCCGGTATGATTGTAGAGTACAGGAAACCAGCAGCTAACTGAGTACACACTTAAGCTGTGCAGTTCGAGTTGAAGTATAACTTCGATGGACTTGCACACCATCGATGGTTTGGTCATAGAAACTCATATGAATGAAGACTTGCTAGGATCACCAAACTGATATATGCAAAGAAAACTTGGACTTTGTAACCGGTCCTATATACTGTCATGGAAGTTGTCTCTTAAGAGACAGACTTATGTCAACAATGTTCAAAGGAGCACATGTATTCCACCCATGTATGTCTGCTTGTCCACACGAAACCTCCAAAGGATTTTAGTGAAATTTTGCGGGAGGGTCAGTTAGTTGGAGTTGTCTGTTAAGAAACAGGCCTTTTGGCTTTTGTGCATAAATGTATATAATTGAGAACCGTCTACTTGTCTGTCACACTATACGAAACACTAAAATATGGGCACACCCCTGTCGAATTAGGCATGTAAGAACCTACAAGACTTTTTTTTTAAACATGGGTTTTCTTTACAATGTAACTATAATGATAAACTAGACCCTCATTTCCTGTTCATCATGCGTGTACGGTTAGCATAGCTCTCGATGGCCTCACTTTCATATTTCACGATTTTTGTTGGTTTGTCGATATCTCCAAGATTTTCAAAAGGCTGAGGTCGAAGAATTGTCCTAGCTCCTTTTATGTTTCTTGCTGATCTTTAACAATCTTTTTTTCATTGTTTGTACTTCATCTAAGATGTTGAAGTCATTCCAAAAATCTTGAATTAAACAGTGAAACTTACTTATCAGTTTCTTCAATGAGTTTTTTCTATCGTTTAACGAAATAGTCAATGTTGAATGTAGAGACGACTCCATTGAAGAGGGAAGAATTGTTCAGAGGCAAATTATCATTGTGGGACTTTGAAGATGAGGTTTGAGGAATGTTTGGATCAGAGGGAGGATTATCCATGAATAACAGAAAATCGAGGAGAAATTCTTCATTTTGGGGGCATTTTTCAACCAGTATAGAATGATGTGAAAACCATGATTGAAAGTGTTGTTTTATCAACTACCTTGAGACTTCTTTGGTTTTCTGTATAAATTTGGTTCGTATTTGATTTGCAGTCACTTCCTGGATTCTTTCCTAGCAGCAGGTTTAACCTATTCTCCGGCAGTTTGAAGCCAGGCAACCTATCTGTCCTCAAACAACTGTACAATTTGGAACAATCACATTTAAAACCAAAAGAGGAAAAATTCCCGTTACTGGACTTTATAACTCAAGTGTGGGGATGTGCGTGTCTCTCACACAAAAGCACATTCACGCTTTGTGTGCACAATATACACAATACCAAACACCACCATAAATCCAAGTGAGAACTTGCGAATTCATCCTCTATCGATACTTGTAAGTAAAAACTTGTAATAGGGCTATTTGCTCGTGAAAAACTTTTTATTGTGTCCGATTCGAACAGAAATAAAATTTTTATATAATTTCTATTAAGTTTAAGACTTAATTTCAACGTTCTCAAAATCTGGTAGTTCATAAAACAAGTGTCCATGAAATGATAAATACCTGTATGTAGAGAGGGATATGTAGTGGGCTTTGTTTAGCACTTGCAGCTTCCCCTTTCTCATCCTTCGTCCATCTCCGATTCTTCTTTCAATCCATTTTTAATATTTCTCTCGGCTCGTAATACGTCTACATATCTCAAATAGTAGCGCGAATTGGAAAAGCTCAACAAGCCCAGATATGTCCAACTGCTATACAGGTTACTTCCTACCGATACAACTCATCGTTAAGTTGCTTTCTTGCTATATTCAGGTTTAATGATAGAATGAATGTTCCTTTAAGTATACTATTATAATATGAGGAGGTACAGAACTGAAAATATTGTAATAAAAATTAGATCATCCATGTGAATTGTATGAAGTTATTAGAAAAAAAACTATGATTTAAAAGTGTGAAAAAATGTTACGTAATGAGAAAGATTGTTCTTATTTTTAAGCCAGAAACCAAAAAGTAAATGAAATTCACTTAAAATAATCGTAATACTTTTTCAATTTGTCCGCATAGTATAGTGAGAAAAATTTATGTGGAAACCAATAATTCAAAATCACAAGACGTGTTTCTTGAAAAGATGGTATGTGATGGAGAAAAAAACGGTTTTCACTTTTCAATTAAGCGACCAAAATACATAAAAATTATTTATTTGCGTTTGTAGCCTTAAAAAAATTTCTTTTCCTTTGATGTTTTCAGGAATGCACAAAGCACTGCGAATTGATTCCTTTCCTTTTTAAAAGTAAAAAATATCTCCAATGCTCAAGTCATCTCTTTATCATTATTATTATTATTATTATTATTATTATTATTATTATTATTATTATTATTATGGAATCTCACACCAGTTGCCTGGTGGTAACCGCTGGAGTTTGAGCGACAACAAGTCTCCTCAAGTCTCCAGCCCTCCTCTCGTAGTACTCATAGGTCGCAGTAATTCTGCGATTTACAGTTTCACACCGGTTGCCCAGTGGTTATCGCTGAAGGCTGAGTGACAATAAGTCTCCTCAGGTCTTCAGCTAACGTCTCCTCTCTCTTTCACCTATCATGTCAGGGCTACATATTATTATTATTATTATTATTATTTGTGGTGGCAATAGTAACATTAGTAGTAGCAGTAGAAGTAGTGGTAATATATGCATAGATGTACAGGTAAATTGCGTTGAATATACCAGTTCATGTACGATCATCAAAGTTAAGAGACTTCGAGCCAGGTCATTATCCAGATGCTGTAACCCAGGCAGCAACAAGATCATTCTGCAGCCGTCTCAACCTATGCTCAGCCGCCGATAATAAAAAAAAAAAAAAAAAGAGCAGCTTGCCAAGCTAGGACCTGACTGCGTGCCCTTGAGGACCTATGATTATGTGTTCTACTAAGAGCTGTCACGCCTGTAACGAGTGACAGCAATCATCATCGAAATGGACTGGTACTCCTGCTTAAGATTAGAAAATCTGTTTGCTCTTTCTATGATCAAAGTGTCGCTACCCGGCCCTCTGCCTTGGATCAAGCTGACTGTCACTCTCCGTTCCTATGTCTAGGATCAGAGTGCAGTATACGTATCAAATTGTTGCTTCCGAGCACTTTCATCGCCCATTTTTTCTGGCCTTTCAGCATGGATTGAAGTGTGGTATCTGTTCTACAGCATATTCTGAGGTGCAGGTACTGACACTCGCCTGCCGAATGAGCTGGAGATTGTTTCGGGCATCAAAGACCGAGTGCGCAGGTGCAATGAGGAGTCACTGGGGCCGTCCATTGTCAAGCAGATTGGGAATCTTTGGGTTCTTTTTCTATAACTCAGATCAGCTGCTGGGAAGCACTTCGCCCCGGGCAGCACTGTCCCATTGCACTAAGAGGGACAGGTCAGTTTTAGCAACCACAGTTGCTGTAGCAACCTCAGTCGCATTGGCTCGAGCTATTTTTGTCATTGGATGCTCTTTCTTTCCACGTTAAGCTGTGACCTTGTGTCGCATTTCGCTCCGGTCGGTGGGAGCGTGCATAAATAAAATCCATGCATCTCTGCCTAGGAGCTATAGCGTTGTGTTTGCAGTGCACTCTTTGGTAACTCATTGCCGGTGCAAAGACGTGGCTTTCTGAGGCTCGGTATTGCCAAGAGCAAGACACCTGGGACTCGTCCTGTGGCCTCAAAAGATTACTCTGCTCAGTCCCAGGGCAGCAGTATGCCCTGGGGTAATGCTGTCCCATTGCGCTAAGAGAAATGCATCGGTCTTGTCCTGGTGTCACCTCACCACCAGTGGGGGGAATGGAGTGATTTTTTAAACTTTCCCATAACTGGAACCCTACCCAAAAATGGCCTAGCATCACATCTTGCTCTAGCGGAGAAGCGAGTAAAGACGGATCAGAGTATAGTATCTGTTCACAGTACACACTTCGGTAGCTTTGCGCCGGTACAATGACTTAGCCATTGGTAGCTTATTGTCATGTGCAAGAGTCTTAAAATTTATCCCATGGCCTCAAGAAATAACTCAGCCTCGGGGGGGGGAACAGTGCACCCGGAGGTAGCACCTTCCCATTACACTAAAAGGTATGGGTCCAGCTCTCTCTAGCGCCTTCGTAACATTAATTGTGGGAAGTGAAGCAATTTTTGTAGCTTTCCCGTTACAGAAACCCCACATAAAGGACAACCTTATGTCACATCTCGCTCTTGTAATAGCGGGTAAATACTGATCAGAGTGTGGTATCTCTGCGCTGATTTCGTGTGTGTGTGGATATATTCTGCAATAATTCTTGAATGAATTTGAGAGAGTGGATAGAAGAATGCCAAACTTTCCAGTTTTAGTTTTTAGGTAAAGAAATCTTAATAAGTCTTTACGGTTTATTGATCTCTGATAGGTACATATGCAACTTATCGGTGACCCATCGACACAAGTTTTCATAGTTAGTAAACATAAAGGTGATGGTCTCCACGAGAACCAAAATTTTCAGTTTTTCCTCTCTACTAAATGAAAATAGGTAATATTGAACAAGAAAAAAAGGGAAACTAATTTTACTGAGACTTTAAAACCTGTATTGAATTACAATTAATTAATTTGGAGTTGAAACATTAACAATGATTTTCCCAGGAAACACATCCTCGTTATTTAGATCCTAAAGCCATACTACAGACAACCTGACATTTCTCTACACCCTTCGATACACTAAGCTGCATACCCATACGTATATACCCACACACACATCATAGCTTGACCACAGCAGCGCAAACATACGTACACACACTCATGCAAAAGATCTATACACACACACGCACACACACACACACACACACACACACACACACACACACACACATATATATATATATATATATATATATATATATATATATATATATATGCAAACCTCTCCTTAATGGACGGGTCAATAACATTTCTACTTCTCAACACAAACTCACCTACGAGTATTCCATGACACCCATAAAATTTGAACACAAATCAAGATTAATGACTTGTGTAAATGACCTGATATTACTCCACTGGTTGGACACCCTAGAATTTTACAGACTGATTTTACCACGCCTTCTGAGGATATATTTCGAATTCGGTTAAAGCTTATTGAATTTTCTATACCCCATAACTAAAACCAAAAAAGATTGGCTTTTTTATTTTTACACATATTTCTCATATATATATATATATATATATATATATATATATATATATATATATATATATATATGTATATATGTGTGTGTGTGTGTGTGTGTGTGCGTGTACATTGCATTCTATATATGCGAATTATTATTGTTATTTGTAGTAGTAGTTGTGGTAATAGCATTGCATTCGTTTTTTAAAAAGAAATATTTTATTCACAACTGAAATAACGGGGATGCTAAAAACGAACGAAAATACTCAGCTAGAAAGTTTTGCAGTCTGTTGTTGCTAGGATACAGAGATGAAAGGAATCTAATGAAATAAAGATAAAATAAAATCGAAAGAGAAGAAGAAGAAGAAGAAGAAGAAGAAGGGGAAAAATCATGCGAATAGTTGGACGTTGAATGAAATATAAAAGTGGAATAAAAGACCACAACCTTTGATGGGGATTTTCATACAAAAAAAAATTGAATCAGATATGAAAAGTATGGAGCAAAAAACATGGCGACCTGGGATTTCATGGTGAGAGAGAAGAAAGAGCGAACGCCGACGAGGAATTCGACAAAGTTGGCGGGTGCTGGGAATACAGAGGTTTATTTGAAGCTGAGGTGGAGGGGGAGGAAGAGTTGGGAAAGGAAGGACGAATTGTGAAAATTCCATGAGTGAAAGGCGAGGGAAATTAATATGGCGTGTTTTGCGAGAAAGTTAATTATAAGGAATTTTGTTTGGTCTGTCTTTGAAATTTATTGAACGGTTTGTGTTGAGCTTCTGGTTTGGGATAGAAATAAACGGGGCGGGGAGGAGCTTAGGCGGTCGGGGCTAGAAATGATTGGGGGGAGGCTTTGGTGGGATGGGATGGCGATAAATGGGGGAAAGGGTTTTGGTGTAAGGGGATAAAGATAAGTGGGATGGTGCTTCGAAGGTCTATCCAAGGACCAAATTAGGCTGACCAGGTTAACTTCAGAATAGACGTGTCCTAAGGGTTTATAGGATTAACGAATCAACGATCCAATTGTATATATACAGCGAGTGCAAAAAGTATCCGATATTTTTCAAAAAATTTATTTAGCATCCTTATACAGCTCCAAAATTTGAACCAAATAATAAAAAATACAAAATATAAGAAATGTTGATACAAGATCGAACCTTGAAGAGTTATGTACAAAAATTTGAAATCTTCCAGTTGTAACAATTTTGTAGGCGTCTAAGTATCTCTATTTGAACTCATGAGATTTATCCGATACTTTTTGTTCTCTTGATATGTATGTAAGCATTCGTGTGTGTTTGTGTGCGTGTGCATGTATGACTCTGTGTGTATGTGTGTATCTCTATATGAACTCATGAGATGTATCCGATACTTTTTGTTCTCTTAATATGTATGTATGCATTCGTGTGTGTTTGTGTGCGTGTGCATATATGACTCTGTGTGTGTGTGTGTCAGCGTGCATTTGTATGTCTGTGTACGTGTGAGTGAACAAGTGTCTGCACGTGTAATTGCGTATATCAGGAGGGTTATGTGTGGGTATACACGTGTGTGTATGTACTTGTGCGCACGCGTGGTTGTGTGTTTGCACCCTCGTTTACGTGTGTGAATGTCCCTACCCAATAAAACCAACAAAATTCTTCTTAAAAATACGATTGCCCAACAAGAACCCCATTTGGTGCACATACTCCAAAGCAGTAATTTGCAAAGCATGACTAATTTCTCTAAATTATGCTTAAATTCTCTTCGTATTCTCACAGGTTATAGTTCGGGATAAGCTAGCGGGTGAAACGTTATCTCCATCAGTGTAAAAGTGCAAAATGAATTGAAGTCTAGACACATAAAAAATGAAACCCGGGTAATATTTTTAAAATCTAATCACCAAATAAGACTCTCATTTCGTGTGTATAATCTAGAGCTATAAAACAATCGTTTACCAAGCATGGCTTATCGTGATATGCCCACAGTTGAGAGGCGGGTTATTTTGAGACCTGCACGTCTTCACAGCATTTGTATGTCAAATTTTCATTTTTTTTTTTTTTTTCAAATAGTGTTCACCGAAATGTTTATTTATCGTCCAATGTTAATTACCTTTACGTGACCTTCAAATATAAATTTAAAAGATATATTTATGAACATTTTCAAAGTTTAAGAAAAAAATCAGCACTCAAAAGCTTGACAAGAGAGGCGTTCAAAAAGTATGAACAGACCTGTAAAAATAAACCGTCTCAGGTTATTTTGAGGCGACATTTTTTTTTCACATTGGCACCGCTCTTAAGGAGGACAAGTTGTTCGACAAAATGTCTCGTTAGATGAAAATTGGTTAAGTGAATAATTAAGATTAATGAGATTTCAGTAATTTTCTCCAAATGAAAATATCGAACTCTTCTAACCTTAATAATAACCTTGTAAATAATTTGTAATGTACTAATTACTTTCTAGATCACGAATAGATACAAATAAACATCTAAATAATGTAATAAATAAATAGATAATCTTATTATAATTCACCAAATGAACGTCCGTCCGTGTGAAAATAAAAGCTTAGATACTAGATATAAATCTAGATAATTATTTATGAAATCAAGATGATCCTCGATAATTATAGGAAATTTAGAAGTTATGTTTTTTCACAAACTGAAACCATTTCACCGAGAGATGTTTTTTTTTTTTTATAGTTTTTTTCTGTAATTTGGATATTTCATTAAATGGAATTTCGTTACAAGAGTTCTTTGCTATTAGAGATACCACGGTGTTTTCATTCTGAAACAGAAGAGAAATTGAAGAAATGTCGATCAGAGGATTGGTGTGCTTTCATTTATTTTTTAGTCGTTCCAGTGATTCGACAAGCTCCTTATCATATACCCGATATCACCGTATTGCAGTAAGAAAAAACAATGGGATGATTGTCATCATTTCATTCTTCTGGTTTAAATAGTAGACACATAGGTCCTCGAGTCTGCTTCAGCATTCGATCAGTTATGACGATTAGTTTTTATTCAGAAGGAAAAGAGGAATTTTGATGGGAGGATTGGCGCGCTTTCATTTATTTTCTGGTCATTCCAGTGATTCGATAAGCACCATATCATATACCCGATATCACTGTATTGCAGTAAGAAAAGACAATGGGATGAATATCATCATTTCATTCCTCTTTAAAGTCTGGTTTAATTGTAGACACCTAGGTCTTTCTGTCTGCTTCAGCATTCGATCAGTTATGATGATTAGTTTTCATTTTTCTGTATACAAAAATTGTTGCATTACAATCTATAGTTGGAAGGGGAAGAGATACTTTAATAGACTTTTCTGTTAGCTGTGGATATCCATTTTTATATCATTGTTTTTTATAATTGATTTTTTGGTTATCTAATAACTTCATCTCTTTTTGATGATTTTCCTTTTGAGGACCCGTTATGTGGATATGGTGGTCCGTTAAGGGTCGGCAGAATATGTATCTGGGAACTGCAGCAATATAAGATTAATCAACAGTTTTTTTTTCTTTTTGTTTAAATGTCAACTATTGTATTTAAGATACGTCCAACATTCGATACGCGAATACTAACGAGGCACAAACATATTTGGCAGGCAAAGACATTCTATCATATTAGAACAATCTACCAAAATTGTTACCAGAACTGTCAACATAGGTTTCTTCAGTTTTCAAGTGAATCTTGCTGGCTGACTGGCAGGCTATGTATGTTTATACGTATGTATATATCTATATATATGCATGTGTGAATGTGTGTGTCCGTGCGTGAATGTTGGACAGGCAGCAACAAACAGATTTAGGATTTATTATGTGTAGAAAAGGACATTGTTTTTTTAATCCCCTCGCCATCTAAGGACAGAAGGCTTTAATTTACGATATAAGTTAATGCTAAATTGGCCCTTTAGTTTCTGAATTAGATATTTAGGATTTATTAAATGTAGAAAAGGACATTGCTTTTTCAATCCCCTCGCCATTTTAGGACAGAAGGCTTTAGTTTACGATATAAGTTAATGCTAAATTGGCCCTTTAGTTTCTGTCCAGTGGTGTTCACACTTTTTTTTTGCTTTTTTTCATGGGGGGGTGTTTTTTTTTTCTTTAATTCGGTTTGTCTCACTCATCACGACTCAACAAAAGGTGAAAGAAGTAATTTATTCATCGATCACCCCTTTTTCAATTTTTTTTTCTGATCACCCCATACACGGCATGCAGCCCAAAAACGTTGTTGATGTAACGGATTCTATTGAGTTATTAATCAGATCTCTTTTCTTATTTGTCATATTGCTTAAAACAATTTGCACAATTTTAAACCTGTAATGTTATATCATCAACAAATTGTTATATCAGTGAATCCTGGTCGCCTTTGACTGAGTAGGTCTCACTTGGACTCTACTGAAGATACTTTCGATAACAACTATATCTGTGCTCAGATTTTATATCCATTTAATCTGATGTTATGTTCTGAGGGGTATCATACTTTTAGTGGTACAAGTTATTTTCTAGAAGATAAATCGTGTTTGAACTTTGAGATTTCACTGGATATGTATTTATTTGATACCATCATCTATCCATCATCGCTTATACTCTCAAAGAGGATGTTGATTTGGTAGACGAGGGCATTTCATAGCAAGATCCATTGAGTTCTGTTTACAGCACTCGGTATATCCGACTGGTAAGCCATCAAGGAACCTTATCAGGCTTGACATTGCTCAACTTAGGTGATTTCAAGAGATCTGGTTTATCCAATGTGATTTGGCCGTAACCGCCGATGAGAGGTTCCTCGATCCTACTCTTTTTGCCGAGTGCTTGGTGTAGAAATTTTTTTGTATGACTTGGCAGTGGATTGAATCGCAACCCACGGACTCGAGCACTCTATCACTGGGCCACGCGGATCAGTGTTATAATATATCCAGTAATTCACGTATGTCACAATTTTTTTTAAATACACACACACACACATATGATACACTCTTGTTCCGTATTTTATATGCGTTCGAATGTGCAATAGAAAGGAAGTAGAAGGATGATGTCAGCAATGATAGTTTGTAACACAACTATCCAATGCTCTGCCTCTCCACTGTGCTAGTGTATATTTCTATCACTATCCAGCAGAGTGATTGAGTACACGATTCTTAATAGTTATGTTGTGCCTATCTTCCAATTATGGAATATATAACTTCCTTGAATTATTTGCATTTGAAACCCTGGCTTATACCTCGATGCCAACCGAATGTAGTCTTTTGTCGAGCTAAGCTATGCCTTGTGAATACCTTATCTCACAGACCATTCACAAGTGTAACTCTAACCGGACGAATAGAAAAAACAACTTTTATCTTTTCATGGATGGTCCAACTGTGGAATGTCGGAGAATCGATCGATCAAAAGGTTGTGCTAACATTAAAATCAGTTCGAAGAATGAGTTCTTAACCATTCTTCAAATAGGGAAGATTCTTATCAAAATTACAGGTATCTTTGTATAACTGAATAAGGCTGTAGAATCGACCAACCAAAACGTGGTAGGGACAAAAGCTAAACAAACAAGCCTGGAAGTCGAACCGCAGATGCGCTATTTGGATTTTCAGTCCCTTTTAAAAACATCTTTCTTTGGGAACCCATTTATCTCAAAGTTTCCACCTTTAAATGTGTTGTATAATAATGCGTACACGTACTTGAAAAATTCAAAATTTTCTGGATTCGGTAAACTTGTTTGCTTGTATTACTTTCGAAAATGATCAATCCAGGTCTCGAGATCAGAACAACTATTGCAAATCAATATTGCATTATCAAAACAAGACAGTGATCAGGGAGAGAAGGACAAAAAGGAGGTATTTGATTATATATCAACTACCAAGCGTTTTCTTTTAGTTTTGTCGCCATGTTTCGCCATGAGTTCATTAACTACGTCCATGACAGGCGAGATGCATGCCATTGTCTGGCACGACTGAAGACGAAACCTTCTTTGCTGGCCTAAACTCGGGGTCCCATTTATCTTCAACTACTCTCTCTTTCTCTCCCTCTTTCTCCCCCTCTCTCTCTCTCTCTCTCTCTATATATATATATATATATATATATGTGTGTGTGTTTGTGTGTGTGTGTATATATATATAAATTACTCCGTCACAGTGAGTCATTCTGCGCGGGAAATGAGAGATGGATTCAAGACTTTTTCCAAATTTATTAATTCGAATTAATCACATTGTCTCAGCCAGAGTTTGAACTCGGCTCGCCGATCCCATTCCCTATTTCTTGAACCGTTCAGCCACTCGCACCTTCTAGAAAACGTAAGCATCTTAATTCCTTTTCTAATACCTCGGTCTTTTAATCTGTTGAATATTTGATGCGTTTTCAAAAAAAAAATTTCTTTTGTTATGCGATTAGTTCTAATCTTAAAAAGTCTTCCCGGCTTAGGAAACTGAAATTTCTTTCCTTTTTAAAAATTTAAACGAAATCCTCTTTCGCGTTGGAGACAAAGCAAACGTTGCTATGCCGAAAAATGAACAATCATCAGCTTTCGTTTCAATCCCTCGTTACTTTACACATAAAGAGCTTGAAAAATGGACTCGTTAGGCATCAGTTTAATCCTTCGAGTAATTTTCCTGAAAAAAAAATTAGAGAAAATAAAGATTATCAAGAAAAAAAAAACAAATGGTTATCATAAAATAGCGGTTTCTAAAGTGTGGACTGTGGACCACTAGTGGTTTGCAAGAGTCAGGAAAATAGTCTGCAAAAGGAAAATCATTTTGAGAAAAATAATAAGACGAAAAACAATATCAAGAAATCAGTTATTAAAGAATTAGAAGAATAAAGAAGACATATTCACTGTAATCAGAAAAGACAAGTAGAGTACGCCTCTCCTTCCAATCTACGTATTTACTTGGAGCAAGATTCTCTTTGTACACAACAATAAAATCTAATTATTGTAATAGACTGATCGCTGAGACAGATATGACAATCCAGCTGTCTGCTTTTAAACCAGACTTCAAAGAGATTTGAAAAACGAAAAAAAAAGTGCCATTCACCCAATTCTCTTTTCTTTTTTGTTTTTTTTTTTTTGCTGCAATACGATGATATCGGTTGTATGATAACGAGCTGCTTGAAACACTGAAACGACCAGACGATTCTACCTGTTAAAGAAGATATAGAAGAGGGCGATTTACGTATCTCTCAACCAAACCACTGGTTTCTACAGTTTTCACATGAGTCTGACCGTCTGCTGGTTCTCAATACATGAGTGTGTAGCGCGTGTGGGCCTCGCCAATGGAACCAGAGGGATGAAAATTCAAACGTATACTCCTTATTATGTCTTAACAGATTATCAGCTTTCTGCAGATTCATTCCAATTTCATTTTTTTAAGGGGTTCAATTTGAAATATAAATTTATGCTAAATTAGTCCCTCAGTTTGTGTCCAGTGGCACTCACTCTCGCTTTGTTTTTGTTTTGTTCTTTTTTAATTTCCAACCTATTTTCAGTGATGAGGGTCCCACAAAGGGCCAGAAAAATAATTCACCTCCTTCGTTTATTCATCAATCACCTTTTTCCAAATTTTTAATTGATCATCCCCAACATGGCATGCTGCTAATAGACATTTGTCATATGAGAAAACTAGGAGGAAGCATTTGTGAAGAGACACAAGGTGGGTTAATCCCTCAGGGAAAGCTCAGCTAAAAAAACATGTTAAGAAAGCAATGTACCAAGGAGGTCATGTGGATGATCAGTACCTTCATCAGGTAGATAAGGCTGATTAAAGACATTGAGGGATCCCTTCTGGACCTACCAACCGGATGCACGCAAGTCCAGCAATGGACTTTTCTCCTGCGAATGTAAGGATTGTGTTAGGCAGTTCAAGTGGCAAAAACCTGCCTCAGACTGAACAACCCCCCACCCTGCTACCATGTAGGGGAATGCTGGATAAGCTTTCTTGCGATAGACAACATTTGCTGTTATAACTCTTGAGTTTAGAGACTAAGAGGGAGCATCTTTATAATTTTTTAATTCAAATCTTGCATCAGAAAAATGTATGATTTGACATCGAGATCGAACACATCTGGCCAGTCTATGCAACTTGATAACAATTACAATTCTCATAACAACCACAACCATCAATTCGAATTTTCGATGATCTGCATGCATTATTCTAATGGCAATTCCGAAGAACTATGTATGATAAATAAATTTAATTAATTCTGTCCTCAATATCATATATCCATCGCTGGTTTGAAAACTGTCATGGCCGACGTATGGCATATTTATGATGGCTCAATATTCAATTTTTTAAAATACTTTTGACTATAAGAGTACCTAATTATATGATCCCATCGCAAAGAGCACAATTGTTTTGGCTAAGCTGCCTTACAAATGGAATTGACGTCTACGTGCAGGATTTGCTGAATGTCTTTTCCTTTTGCACGATTCCCCTTGCAAAAGGCATGAATCCATCTCTCCCAATGAATCACACCAATAACTCACACATGCAAAGACGAACATATAAGCACACTCATACAAACATGCATATACAGGCACACTCAAGGATGTACGAAGTCTGTCCGGAAAGTACCTAGTTACTAGGAAAAAACTCTCTTGAGCAATGGCACCTTAGACCCTCTCAAGGTACCCCTCCTGATCCTAAACAATTATACCACAGTTCTTTTTTTAGTCAGCAAAGTCCTTTTTCGAGATTGCCATCCTCTGTCTTGTCACCTTTACTATGTTCTCGGTCTGGGATCTCCTACGTTTCAATTCTTTTCCCTAGAACTTCTCTCTATGTACAGTCATCCTATTGCACAAGAAGGAGATGATAATGACCTCGGTGACTACGGCCCCCCTACATTACTCTCTAACATATAGAAACTATTCTGAGGAAAAAAACTCACAAATAGATCAACGAACACTCTAGATGAAAGATAATCGCGCGAACAGGAGTGGCTCTTAAATAAATTACCACCTACTCATATTCAACAGGTTAATTGAAACGACATACTGAATACAACGAACTACTTTTGGCTTATGTAAACAATGAAAGAACCTTTGACTCGGTGGAACACACGGCAGTGTTCAGCTCAATGCAAGATGGAGGTATAAATGAGAATGATATAAAAGTAATTGAAAATAAATACCTGAATGGCACTGTAATGATAAGACTTTAAAAAGATACTAAAAAGATATATTCTGGAAAAGGGGAGACTACTTCGCCTGAACTATTCACAGAGAGCCTTGAATGCTCCTTTCGGGGAGTAGACCGGGAAAGACTTTCGAGTAAACATAGACGGTGAATATTTTAACAATAAGAGATGTATTGGTTATATTGTATTCATGTTACAAACAGTGGGTGATTTATAAAACATGTCATGTGATCTAAATGGAGAAAGTCCCCACCTACAAATGGGTTAAAGATTAACAAAACAAAAACGAAGGAAAATATTCAATGATAAAATCACGGAAAAATTACAAGGGAAAGTAAAGACTTAAAAAAGGTTCAGGGATGCATTTACTTGAGTCAGGTGATGAAGTCGGGGGAGAGTCACGACTCGTAACTCATAAAATGTCTCATAACGATTAGTTGGAAAGTGTTTGATAGATTGATTTATAGAGACATGAGTAAATCAAATTGTAAATATGCTCAAAAGGTAAATTATTCAATGCATGATACCAGTTACGGCGTACGGGTGCAAAACCAGGAATTTAACAAAACCACTCGAAAACCAACTTAGATACGCTTAAAGAGCAATGGAAAGATCAATGTTAACGAAAACTCATAGCGAGAGAAAAATATTAAAGTGGATCCGACTGAGGATCTGGTTGAAAAATCTCATATATGTAATCAAGCGACAAAAATAGAAATGGGCTAGAAACTTAGCAAGAAGGAAGGATAACAGATATAGCAAAAGCCTAAGCGTTTGGTGCACATAGGACATTAAACCTAGTGGGAAACGATCAGATACCAGATGGAGGAATGAGATGAAAAGGTTTACCGGCAAGACATTTCAGAGACTAGCTCTATCACGGTTGTCATGATGGGGAAAGGCCTTTTTCCAGCAGTAGACGTATGAGAGATGAAGACGATGATCATGATGATGATCTAAGGAAGAAAGTTTTTAAAAGTTCGATTCGTCTAGATCATCCTATGACAATGAGGCGATGGTTTCTGATTGCAACATTGGCTATTATCATTTTCCAAGGAAAACATCTGCTTTCCTAAATTAGTGTTCAAAAAATGACGCCAAACACCGGCCAGCCATTAATAATTGTCGGAAAGCCGTTGCCTGGGAGGCAAGAGCTTAATAAATTAAAAACTGAGAACAGATTTATTTAGCGAAAATTTGTTTTGCATTTGAAAGCTCCAGCGTTCTTGAATATTCAGTTTCTCATTAATTTTAGAAGTGATTGAATATCCTCCCGGGGATAACACATCTCTTTTTTTTTTTTTTTTTTTTTTTTTATCAAATTATTATAGTCAGTTGTTGTTTGGTCTTCTTTGTGCAGTTATCTGTGTTTTTTTTTTTGATTCCTGATTCTTCTCAATTGTAAAAAAAAAAAAGATCTTTCTTTCGTGTTCAACTCTCTTTTTCTATTCTCTCTCCTTCTTCATTATTTGTCCAATTTTGTGCATATGACGTTCATCTCTTTCTTGAATTGTTGATCTCTCGTTTCTGCCCCTTCTCCATCGTTTCGAAATGAAATACACTGATGAACCAAAAGATTATGACCAACGACCTGGGGCAAGAATGACAGTAACTGTCTTGTAACAACTGATATGGATAAGGGATACGTAAGCAGATAATCTGACCTTAAGTCCTTCGTTTTGATAAGCTGGATGCTGCAGTTAAGGGCAAGAGAAAATATTTGAGTGACTTTGATGAAGGTTAAATTCTTATATCCAGAAGCCTGCGTCAGAGATTTCTGAAATAGCCCGGCTTGTAAGGTGCTCGTGTTCAGTTTTGATGATCACCTATCGGCAGCGACACGAGGGAGAAAAAATCAGGAATTGTCGACAAGGTATTGAGTGACAAAGACATATCGATGCATCAAGTACAAGCCAACAGAGAGGCTACTAATTTCAGGTAGCTTTAATCAAGGTTAAGGAAGGGATGGGTCACAACATAGTTCCTCTGTAGTATCGGGTTGCGTATCATGGCGTTTCCAAAGAACATAAGCGTTGGACATTGAATTTGCATGAAAATAATATTGCCTGTTTCAATGTCACGCTTTCCCCTGTATAAGGTGGACGGCAGAGTCGTGGGCGTCATTATTCCAGGGGAAGCGATAGCGCAAGGTATTGTGATTGTTTGAGCAACACCGGGAAGCATTAAGTCCAATCATTCATGTGGAAAGTATTTACTCACATAGCACCTTCTTCGGCATTATTGATAACCAGATACATCCCTTCATGAAAACGGTTTTCTACGGTCACAGAGTCATCTCCCTGAAGGACAATGCTCCCTGTCACACAGCAAGAATTTTACAGGAACATATGTATGCATATATATATATATATATAACTGGAACCCTGGAGAGCAAAACCGCTGATAAGGGACACTATACCTAAGGATAACTAGCCAGAACTTGTACTTAATTCTGTTTGAATGCAATACTAAACATGACCGAAGTTTTTTTGTTGAACATCTGCTCCAGCAGAAATTTGAACTTTCACCTACTGCATTGTTGGCCGTTTGGCCAGCTCCACGGTACCGAGTCAACTGCTCTCGGAAATTTTCTAACATAGGCCTATTGCCCCTGGAAAACTGATCTCATCCCCAATAAATGTTTCCTTGACGATTTTCCCTTGGACAATTAACTAATGTGCGTGATCATGACCAATTATTTGATTTCAGCAAGCTTCAACTTGGGCTTTGCAGTTGCTATGACTTGTTTAAGAGGGAAATTCTGTGAACCCAATGGGTGTACATCCTTCCCTAATGAAGAATATCGTAGATGTGAAAAATTTCTGGTAGCTTTACATACATGTCTTCATATTTCCTCAAGAGAATTACTTACCAAGGCTATGAAACATGAAAAGAAGAATCCAATGTTTGTGTTTTTCAAGAATCTATGATTCTTTGAGTTAAGAGACATTAAGCTGAAAAGAATCGTTTTAATTTAGCAGAAATAGCCAAACCGTTGCTTGCAAGCCACGATCAGCCTCTGGTCTAATGTGTGGTTCCTGGAAATATGCCGACTGAACTCCTTTTTCCATTACAATTAAAGCAAAAGGTACATAATATATCATATTATAATATAGAAAAGGGTCCTCTGTTAATATTGCTCAAATGGTATTACCAGTGGTTGTGGAAATTATCTTTATTTTTTGTTACGATGTTGCTTTAGACAAATAATGTTGTTTCGCTGGTTTTGCCAAAAGTGATTTCAAAGAGTTTTATTCTTGTTACGTGATTTGAATTGCGTTGCATTCATTAGAATTTATTTAGAAAATTTATACATGAAAATTTCATTGAAAGTTGCACACTTCAGATTTTGACTCTATTGATATCATTTTATTCAATTCTGTTTATAACAATTTTAGAATTATAATTGTTCACCAAGTATGAACTGCAATGGTACTTGATTAAAAAGTCTCATATTCAGATTAGGACAGATACTTAAGGATTTAAATTCTAATTTATAATTAAGTGAAGCATTTTCTTTAGTACTGAGGGGAGTAATGGTGGTAGAGAGAGGTTGGAGATCAACCAGTATTACCGAAGAATGTCAGGGAACTGGAGTAATTTGCCCAGGTATATATGCATATTTTGTGATTATTGAAACGAATGCAAATTCGTCAACAATAACTGAATCACTGTACGTCAAAACTTGAAGTCATGAGGAAGAATTCTATTGAAGAATAGATGTGATCAGAATAAGTTCTCTTTATGACATCACTGACGTTTTCCAGTGGAAAACACCTAAGACAAGCGTGACTGCGCTAGGGTCAAACTCCCTTGTTTTTTTAGATCTAAAAAAGTAAACTAAACAGAATTTATTTATCCATACAAAAATATTCCCAAATTACGTATCCCATTTCAACTCTTTTTTTAGTAGTTAATTCCTGTAGTAAAATAAGTCGATTTGGTTGAAAGGGTGTATTCGTCATGTGTTTTTGAGTACTTAACTCTTGCTCGAGCTGTCATAACGTTATTGGTTTTTGGTGGGGTTTTCATTGTTGTGACAAAGGAAAATCAAAACTCAGTAATAGGTATTTGGCAATAGAGTGAAAAAATATCAACAGACATCTAGATTCTCCAGAATCTAGACGTTCGTTTTATTTCATTAATGAACTTCTCATTAATAAACCCGTTAAATTCCTTTATCAAAATTGGGGAAAAGATGTTTTTAGAAGGGGTTTAGTGGAATACTGATTCCAATTTCTGACTTTGTAAACAGTATGGCCAAGTGCGCTGAAACAAATAAACACGTGCAAATATAAAAAGGGGTGGAAACCCTTAGCCAACTTTGTTGGTTACGGTGGTTCCATACTGTTTTAAAAGCAATTTACATTTGTTAATATTTATAAATATTTTTGTAAAAAAAATTTACGTGTATGATAAAGAGAATGTGTACAGGTTTTGTTTATGTCTTGTGACTCTCAAATATCCGAAGTTCATTATATGCAGCTCTTACATTAAGCAAGTTTGGCCACCCCTATAATAGGGCCTTATCTCTCACCGTCTGAAACCACATCTTCACGCGTGATCACTCGACATTTCTAAGACATTCTATGATCATATTACTCAGTTATTTCCTCCACTTATTTCTGTTCGCGTGACATACCACCCTCTTTTTTCTTCGTTTTTGTTTTTGTTTTTTGTTTTGTTTTTTTTTTTTTTTGCATCTTTCAAGAATCGTTATTTCTACAAATTAACGTTTTGATAGCATGGCTTCAGCGCGTGTGTCTTTCTGTTAGTTATTTCAACCAATCCCTTCATTCGACCCTTTTCCTTTTGTTTCGAGAGAAACAATAAGCTTCTCTCTTAATTGAATAGAAGACCAGATTCTCGATAAATTAATGTCGAGGTTCATTTTGCAGATTTCTTCAACTCGCCAATTAAGATGAAAGTGATTCCGAGAAACATGTTAGAGGTTGCTCATTATTTGATGATCAAACACGTTCCGAGTGGTTTTTCTTGAATACTGGAAAAAGACAAGCAAAACTTCAACATCAACATAGATTTCTTCAGTTTTTAAGTGATCTGGCTGGATATCAATCCATTCTGTGTCGCGCACACAGGTCGTGTCAATGGAGATAAAGGGTTGAAAATTTGATCATTTACTCATTATATCTACAGTTTTTTGGGTGGGATGTTCTCTTCAAATTACCTCTTAAATAGCTTCATAGTGTTAGATTCTATTTACAACATAAGTTTTGGATAAATCGGCCCCAGAATTTGAGTCAATGCTTATTTTTCGAAAGTTCTGACTATTTGTGATCACTGTCCATCAGAAAGAAGTAATTTATTCATTGATCACTCCTTTTTGTATATTTTTAATTGATCATTCCAAATACGGCATACTAAAAAAGAAGTTGGTCACGTTGTAATTTCTATTGAGTGACTCACCAGACCAGTTTTGATTTGTTTTCAAATTCTGTATATAATATTATCTGAATGTGTTGATGTCCCTTCGATGCGATGTGATTGTTAGCATGCTGGTCAAATACATCGGTACGATTGAGTTGTGAATTCGATCCTCATAGACATCTCCTCATTTGTGACCTTGTGTTAAAAGAAAACAACGTGTAAATTTGAGCGTTGTAATGGTCAACAAGCTGTTCTTGTGGATCATTGTTACCGAGTAATGGGTTCGAATCTCGCTGGGGTCCTCGTAATTGTGGCCGTTCCAAAACGTCGTTGCACATAGTAAATGATTAAGGCATCATGCGTGGAGTACCCGATCAAGCTTCAATTTTGTTTCTACCCAACCCCTTCTTTTTATCTCCCTTCCTTCTCGCCCCTCCCGTTTATCACCCTTCTTTTTTCTCCCTCCTGTCAATCTCCCCTCTTTGTTTTCCTTTCTCTGCCCAATCTCTTTCTATTTCTGTTTCCCTCTCCCCTTGCAAATGTCAAGTCTGTTCGAGACCTAGACTTTATAGATACAAGTTGTTTTTATGACCACCATGTAAGTCCACTGAAGTGATACCGCCACGATAAACACACGGATTAAAGTGCACTCAATCAGCTGCTGGGTGTACAGGGAAATCAGTCATGAAATAGAGATTTCCATAATCATTGCTAATACCGGGATTCGAACCGAGGACCTCCTGCATGGGAGGTAGATATGCCAACCATTACACTGACCACTTCCGCTCAGTTTTATCTTTTCTCACTTCTATTTTTCATGTCTCTTCTCCCTCTCTTTTCCTTTCTTTTTTTCATCTCGTCTTCTTATTTACTGTCCCTCTTTTTGTCCCTCTTCCCTTTTATCTCATTTCTGTTTCTCCTTTTCTCCTTCCACCTCACTTTCTCTCTTCCTCTCTACCCTTCTCTCCTTCTCTCCCGTCTCTCTTTTTCTTTTTAACTTCTTTTGTCTCATTCCCCTCTTCCCTTCTCTTTCTTCTCTCTTTTCCCCCTCTCCAACGCCCGATAGTAATTCAGGCAAGACAAGTACAAGCTTGACTGCTGCAGGGTCAAACTCAACTCCCACTTATATTCCAACTGAAGATGATTACAGCAACTTTTGTATTATACATATATATATATATATATATATATATATATATATATATATATATATATAATGACTACATTCATAGATGTAAGGTTTGTCAGTTTAGTTTAGTCGGTGAGAGAGTGGGTTACCAATCACTTGGTCGTTATTTTATATCGCGATAGGGAAATGTTAATGTCATCAATTCATTTACTTATTCGAATGAAATAAGCCCTTTTCATATTTCTAGCATAAATTTCCGTAGATATGTAAGGCTTGTCATTTTGGCTTAGTTGATGGGTGAGCCGTCAACCGATCATTGGAGTTCAGAGTTTGGTAACAAACATTATTATCAGCAGTATCCTTTTAGCGTCAGGACGTCATCGAGCCAATATTTTTTTTAACTTTTTCGTTACGCCATTATATACTTTGTTGGCCACGGTTTCGCATGTGACCTCTGGGGATCTGCGTTGAGAGTTGTGATGTCCAGTGATTGTCTGCCATTCTTCCATCCTATTTATAATATCCATCAATTCTTTGATTTGTTTTGATGCAAATTACTTGACAGTTTTCCCTTCTCTCTCCTCCCCGATAATCCCCTTCACATTAAGGTTCCCTTGATATTATAGTCTTGTATCGACTTGTATCGAACATGCCCAAGAATTCTACCCAAAACCCTAATCCTCCGAAATAGGACTACAAAATATCGAACAGGATACGCAAGACGCAACTAATCAGCTCGACTACTTACCAGAAGTAACCTCATAGGAAGTGAAGCAATCTATCAAGCAAACAAAGGAAGGAAAGGCCCTGTGGACAAGACAACATCACCATCGATATATTCAAAACAGCTAGTAAGATCATCACTAGGAAACTGGTTATTCTATCAATAACTTATGCCTGAAACGAAGTAAAGTCCTGGAAAATTGGAACACTACAATCGTAATGCTTTTATATAGAAAAGGAAATCTGAAAGAACTCAACCTCTGAAAACCTATAAGCCTACTCAACTACATATACAAACTTTTCACAAAAATCAACATTACCCAATTCACAAAAACAGTATATAAAAACGAACCACGGGAGCAAGTTGGCTTTAGAAGAAGCTACTAGACCATAGATCATATGCATTCGATAAATCAGCTGGAAGGAAAAGCAGCAGAATGTAAGATGCCACTCTCTGTAGCATTTATCAGGCTTCATAAAAATGAGATGATCTTCAGAAACCTAGACTTGAAAAATAAAGGAATCAAAATGGACGGCGAATATCTGAGCAACATCAGATAAGCTGAAGACATTACCCTTTTTGCAGAGAAACTACACGACCAACAACTTATAGTAGAGGAACTAAATTAAGAAAGCCAGAAAGTCAGCCTTCACATCAACTTCATCAAAACAAAGATTACGCGCAACAATTATGTTGGAAATGAGAACACAATGATCAAAATCAAAGATGCAGAATTGGAGAAAGTAGACCACTATACATCAAGCGAATAATCACTCTAGGATGGCAAGCCTCCGGCAGAGCAAGCCAAACCTTCAAAATAAGTAGATTCCCTTAATCCTAAAAAGAAGGGTATACAACCCTCCTGATAGTCACCTATCAAGCTGAAACATCGGAACTAACCAAAGAGACCCTCAAACTGAAAAGCATTCAACGTGCCCATGGAAGTATTATGCTCATCATCACATGGAGAGATCACAAGACAGCACAATATATCTGGGGGAAAAATAGGAGTCTGAGACATCATAAAATCTATAAGAAAGCTTAAATGGCAACGGGCCGGTCATGTTGCAAGAATGCCAGACGACCGATGGATATCATGACTCACAACAGGGATCACGACAGATCACATGCACAATCGAGGCCGGCAGAATACTAGGAGAGACGAGCAAGACAAATTTGGAAAGTACTTGCTCTGCAGCGCACATGATAAAGAAGTGTGGTGAATCCTGGGGTAGGTCTGTGTCCAACGACGGACGTTAAGTGACTGATGATGATGATGATGATGCACCAGTATCTAATATGGCAATTATGATCACTGATCTTAAAAATGAGTTACGCCCCTTGTTCATCGTTATTCACGAAGTATTATTTCATTTCCAGGGTTCAATTCAAATGCTCTCCCCATAAATCTAAATACTTTTGGTTATGTTTGGATGTCTGAAATCGCTATTTAAACGTTTTAAATCGAATGGTTGATATTATTTATTCATGCATATTGAATATAATGCTATTCCACAGGAATAAAGCACTCTGGTGGATGAGGAGTTCCTGCGAAAAATGAATATATCACTTAAATTCAGCCTTACTGGATATTGGCCTCCGGGTCCGATGTGAGGGTTTCAATTCTGCCTCGCGGTACTGAATGGGATAATGTCTATAGCCACACTGAAGAGATGTAATACATTGAAACAGCTGTCTGTGGATGACATAACAATAATATATATATATATATATATATATATATATATATATATATATATAATCATTGTTTAATGTATTGTAATAAAATAATATTTTTCATTAAATCAATGACAATTTTCACGATATAAACGTTAGAGATCAAAGTCTCATTTGATTTAATGATATGTTACTCATTCCGTAAATTTTAGAGACAGTAAATGTTTACGGGTGTTTCAAGATGTTTTTTTGGCTCAATTTCAGATGAAAGCTTGAAAATAAAGCTGGTAACACTGCCCCTCGCTAGGTGTTCACACAAAAAAGCAACTAGCACATGTATGGTCTGATTTTCCAACTTGTTTTTGCTTTCTCGTTCCTGATAATCATCTTCCCATTACGGACCCTGTGATTGTATTGTTTTTCTAAGCACCGACATATTGTCTTTCCTCCGAATCAAATTGCTTTCACGACATTTGAAAACAATCCCGTAAATAAGTAAAGGCACGTAAGAGTATTGAAATGGTGCACGAGATATTAATTTTGGATGCAACGTGAATGAGGTTCCTTATGTTAGTTGGTCGTCGTCATCATCATCATCATCATCATCACCTCCATCATCATCATCATCTTATATTACAATAAAATACGCCGAGCAGGACGAAATCATCCCTGCTTAGGCATCACATATATTGTTTAGCGTTATTCTCCAGGCTTCTATGTCTCCAACTAGTCTTCAACATTCGTCGAGACCATCGTCCGTGTCTCTTTTTTTGTTTTGGTCACTATCTGATGTTGCTACAAGAGTTACTTTTGGCATACACCTTTATCTCCCCGTTTGTAGGGATGTAGATGCCTTTGCGCCAGGATGTGGCTTGGTAATTTCCATCTAACTCACCTGATGGTTTGTTGTATACGTTTTTCTCTACATTTGACACTATAAAAGCGAATAATGTAGCTTGGTAAGTTGATGTGTTATAGACTCATGAACTTTCGTACAAGAAAATACAAGCAAGGCATATTTTTATATAAGTACGATAATTCAATTACAAAGAGAGGTATGTAGATTAACTAAAGTTTATGATACAGAATATCAATATTTAAAACGATTAATGGCGCACACAAAATGAAGATGAATGTATGTTGAGATGGAGAGCAAGAAAACTTGTTATATTACGTTTTGAAATAAGCGGAGTTTTTGTTATCCCTTCTACGTGATGAGGAAACGAGCTTGGTATCTGGTGGTCTGATACTTGTGCGACACCAGACGTATGAAAGAGAGGGTGAGCAAGAGAGAGCATGGGAATTTACCATCCTTATATAGCTTCAAGACTGAGAGAATTTCAACCAAAGAGCTCTGATATTTGTGAATAACGTCTCAATGTTCTGTCTTTCTTTTTTTGTATTAATTTTATTGTTTATATTCGGTCCGAATTTTGTCAATTTCGAAGCCGTAAAATTTCACATTAAAATCATATCTGTGTAATGTATCGGATACTCTTGCACTCACTGTAAGCCTTTGTCCAGCAGTCGACTTATCATGGTTATTGTCGATGACGACGACGATGATGATGAGGATGATGATGATGTATATACGCGGACTCAGGCCAATGTTCACGTTCCTGTGTCCGAGTGTAATAACTTTAATGTTTATCAAACTTCCTCCAGCGATATATTTGGACGTAGACAATATCTCGTCACCCGCAAATAATTGAAATGTGGTTATTCGATTCTCAAAGGTTTTATATTAAAAGCATCGCTATTTCCCGCCCGAAGGAGCCGCTCTGGTGCAGGCAATTGGCAAGGCAGAGACACATCAGACAATCTATCCGTTTACTAATGTTTGCAGGAACCAATAATGGTCTCAAAGCGGCGAGGCTAGGCAGAACAATGTATGCAATACGCAAACACTTCCTAAGATTATATATATATATATATATATATATATATATATATGTGTGTGTGTGTGTGTGTATATGTATATATATATATATGTATGTGTGTGTATATATATATATATACATATATATATATATATATATATATATATATATATATACATATATATATATTTATATATATATGTATATATAAACTAGTTTACCCGTGTGAGCAAAAATGACGACATACCAGAAATATATAAATACACATTGCATTTTATATACGTGTATAATAGAGGTTCTCTCATTGCAGTTAACTTAGGCGAAGAGTTATGTGGGCCTACAACGGATATCTATTATTTTTGTTTTTATTTTCATTATCGTTTACATTTTTATTATTCCGTGAAATCAGAATTTTTATTAAATTAAATATCAGGATATGGAATTCCACTTTACTATGTCAGTTACGTCCCTTAGCGAGAAAGAGCACAAAAAAAAACACATTGTTAATTATACATATATACCTTACCGGATCCGGTATAGACTCCTCAAGATCTCAAAAGGCTTCTCCTGGGATTCTTTGCCTGAATATTAACAACCGGTCCTGCAAATGCTGTGAGTTACCTGGTGATGGTTCTGCAGATGCGAAAGACAACAGAAATAAAATTGAACAGATCCTCGTCAAAAACTAATGATGATTAATTAATGTTCCATCCAGGGAATTCGGACAACGTTCTCATTTGCAAACTGCAGACGAAATGTACTGTTGGAAACTGAATTTTCACTGAAACATTTTTCGCTTATCCGATAAGGAAATGAAGAAAAACAATCTTTCTTTATAGTTTCAAAACTGGTAATAATGAAACTGCTACCGAATCATGCAAGCACACAACCACTGACGCTTTCATGGCGGCGGTTGCTTTGCTTGCTTATCAAACCGAAGCTGCGTCGGCTGGAGCAATTTTTCTAGGTCGTCTCTCATTATACCCCCGTAAAGCCCCGACCTTGTGTCACATTTGGCTCTGGTAGTAGAGTAAATAATATAATAAATACTACATACACACACACACACGCATATATATATATATATATATATATATATATATATATATATATATATATATATATATATATATATATATATATATATATATATACTTTTATGTAAAGCACCCCTCTACGATAAGCTACGATAGCAATGCTCCTCCAACTCTGGAATAGAGCACTCTGGTAGATAGGCAATCATGCATAAGTAAATATATCACTAGATTCGGTCCTAGTTTTAGTCCAGTTCCGCGTGGGGCAGAGGTATAGCATCTGCTTCTGGGTCTGAAGCAAAGGTTTCAACCCTACAAAGCGGTACTGGAGGGGATACTGTATTGTCTTTTCCGACACATAAATAAATATATCGCTTGAATTTAGCCTTACTGACCGTCCAGTTCCGTAGCTCAGAGGTAGAATATTGGTCCGAGTCTGAAGCAAAGGTTTCAATCCTGCCTCGCAGTACTGGATGGAATTATGGAAAGTCTATTGTCATACTGACTCGAAATAGCTGTCTGTGAATGACACAATAATATATATATATATATATATATATAT
>OY735239.1:1813804-1831304 GCA_963457665.1 Thysanoteuthis rhombus | reverse complement strand
TATCCTAATCCCCTCTCTCCTACACATTAGCATCCTATGCCTATACTATCTCAACTCCTCCCAATGCAATCATAACTACTCTTAGGACCAAAGGATCCTCAAAACTTTCCCATATTAATTAATGGTAATCACTTTCTTGGCTCATGAAAGGTTTCTACAAGAACAATCTGCTTTTGTATTCGGGACATATTTCAAGAATACCAGTGAACAAAATGATTTTTACAATGTAAGATGAAAAGTTCTAAGAATAGATATATAGATAGGAATGCGTATTAACTTGTTTCGTTTTTTTTTTATTACATAAAGCATTGCCAGCCATAATTATTTTTATTTTGGGGGGGCCAAGCTACCAAAGGCAAAAAGGATGAGAGTTAGATTCTCACTATGAGCATATTCTCGATTTTCAATTTCCACTGTTTACCTACTGTCGTAGAGAGTTGGTTTGTCATTTGTGCTGTAAGATGAATGCTTTTCAGTATTTGGCTATGGATGAATACTCCCGGGAAGAAAAAAGAGTTGGTTTTTTTTTTGTATCAAATTGTTTGTAATTATTTCCCGTATTCAAATAATCGTAGGGAAAATACACGATAATGTTATACGACACTGCATATAGTGTTTACGTACAGATTACTTCCATGTAGGATATTTTTTCCCCAAGTTTTCCTTCAAAAGACTGAGTCGTTTAGACAAGTTGTACGATAGCGGTTTACAATGTATTGACAATATTGTTCCATTCATATCTGATTGCTCCCTGTAGCTGGTCTGTATTTCAAAATTTTTCTCCCAACTAGTTTTGTTTCAATATACACCCGAATTCTCTCTCGGGAAATAAGATCTTTTATATGATAGAAAATACCTGGTCCATACATTTTTTGCCCATGAGTGTAAATCCGACTATGTATCTTTATACATGTGTATACGTATATTAATGTGTTTATCTTAATGTTTAATTGTTGGTATGTGTGTGTGTTTATGTTTATGTGTTGGTATGTTTGTATACATCTCTCTACGTCTATATCTCTGTCAGTATATGTGTACGTATATTTATGTTAGTTTGTGTATGTATATGGGCGTTTGTATGTGCATGTGAGTTTATCGTGCGTGTTTTTATGCCTTTGTGTCCTTCTACTTGTTTGTGTGTATGAGTGTATTTGTGTGTGTATGAAAGAGAGAGAAAAAACAGAAAACCAAATTTTGATGGACGTGCAATCAAGGAACGCAAAACCACAACAAATAAAATAAATTCGCTGGTCCAAAAAGCAAGGAACGAAACAGAATTAAAACCGACGCCATTCCTGCAAGAAACGGGTAATTAACAAGCAGTCAAGCCAAGAGTTTACCACGAGAAGAATTGGAAAAGAAAATGCAGTTACAAAGGATTTTTCTTTCAAATGGAGAAAAGCAGACGATAAGAACAGAGGCGTGGCTCGAGATTTAGAGTCTGGAGCGTCTTGGCTCTCCATCATTTAGTGAGTAAGAATGCAGTAGGTGAACTACAATTTATAAAGCCTTATGGGTGGCCCTCTATTTGGGATCCGAGGGAGTTATAAATTACGTCCCGAGAGAATATGGAGAGTGCGTTTGAAAAGATAAAGAGGGCGGGTCAATGATAACGATGGAGGTTCTAAACTTTGGAATAAAACAGCATATCCTTTTATTTCAGACTATACGTGTTCTTATTTTGTGTATTTTGGCATGTGTACACACACACACATACACATATGAGTATGCATATAAACATACATGAATATATATATATATATATATATATATATATATATATATATATATATATATATATATATATGTGTGTGTGTGTGTGTGTGTGTGTGTGTGTTCTTTGTCTCTGTTGTTGGTAATATTGTTTTGTGGTTTGCTGAAGAGAGAGAGTGGGAGTCTTTTTTTTTTCTTGAATAGCCGTTTGGTTGTATTTTAACATTAGATGCAACATTAGATGTTTTCTCCTCGAAGAAAACAAATCTTAGTCAATCTTTCTTGGTCAGTCTCTCTCTCTCTCTCTCTCTCTCTCTCTCTATATATATATATATATATATATATATTTCACTAACCCCCTCTTTTTGTTTTATACACACATACGTATACATATACGTATGGAGAGAAGGAAGAGAATATACAGTGATGAGACAAAACATTATGACAAGCGACATGTGTCAAGAAATGGCAGCTACTGTTTTGTACCAGATGCGCATGTCAGAAGCAGGTGAGCCGCCCTCGAGTACTTCATTTTAATGTGTTGAATGCTGCAATTATGGGCGTGGATATAGATTTGAGTGACTCTCATAAAAACCAGATTAATTGGCCAGAGGATTAGGTCGGAGCTGGCAGGGTGCTCATGCTCAGGTTGTGGTAAGTACTAACATGTCCGAGGAAGGAAAATTGACCAAACGTCGACAAAGCGATGTGAGGAGTGAACGGAGACATTCATGACGAGTATGAACCAACAAATGTACTTGCTAACCAATACACAAGCATCGGAACTTGACTGAATATCGATGAAAGAATGTCTCCTGGTCAAAAAAGCTTTTTCCTGGACAAAATACTTGACCAGCTACATCCTGGGGAAGCGATGATACCAGGTGCCATACTGGTTTACGGAATATTTTTAGGAATACTCTCTTTTTTGGTAGCAAGTGAAAACTACATATATATATATATATATATATATATATATATATATATATATATATATATATATATGGTACAGATCAGGTAGGCAATATTGCATAATACAAAGCAGCGTCTGATGGATTTATTTCGTAGAGTGCTCGATATATTCAACTTTATACTTCGAAAGTCAAGTTGTTTTAAAGTAGAACTGGAAATATATAATAGGTTGTGGATTTCTTGCACAAACAAGTTTATGTTTCTGTCCTCTCTGGGCCTCATCAGACAAATGATTGTCTGTGTTTTTAGATTCTAGTTTGGGGAATTTGGTGAGAGTCTTGTGGGTGTTACTATGAGTGGGAGGAGTTATTCATTTTGTTTTTAATGTATTTATTGTTTTTAGTAGTGTGAATATTTTTCTTGGTGGTTGTAAGTTACACTACTAAACACTTTTCACACTACTAAAAATAATGAAACAAAATGAATAATTCAACACACTCACAGCAACATCCACAAGATTCTCACCGAATCTCAAAATCTAGAATCTAAAAACATATACAATCATTTGCCTGAGGAGGCCCAGAGAGGTCAGAAACTTGAACTTGTTTGTGTAGCAAATCCACATCCTACTTCAAATATATATATATATATATATATATATATATATATATATATATATATATATATATATATATATACTCCAGCGTATCTCCTTGGGACTATTTTCCCCAAGCTTCTTCTTAACTTAATTTGATCTGTCCTCTTTCGTATTCCAATTTGTTTTATTCCCCACTCACAAAACCCACTTTTCCATTTATTTTCTCTTCTGCTCTCATCATATTGTTTTTATCCGAGACTTTTACAACCTACTTCCAGAATATCCTTCTTTATTTTCTCTTGTCACCAGAAGAAAGTTCTTTTTTTTTTCATCTTTCTCGTTTTCATTCTTCTTTATCCTTCTTTTTTTTTCTTTGTCATTCATTTATACCGTTGAAAGAATGGCTCGTTTCACCTAAACTTGTATCCAAGATTTCTACATTATCCTCATTACGAGGTTGGCCAATTCAGAGCTCAGGATAAAATCTAGCTAACCTCCAACATGCTACAAAAATTCTAAACACTTACACGAGCATATATATATACATATATGTATATATGTTTCGGTATGTGTATGTGTTGAGTTGGGATATATATTTACACACATATATATGTGTGTCTTCGTATTCGAGGAAGAGACCACCGGAACTTCAGAGAAAAACGCCGGCAAGAAGAAAATTAGGATGACAGTAATGGCTCCTGTGTACAGAGATTACTCCAAGTTTTATCATTCTATCACAGCGAACAATGTTGACACACCTTCTCTCTGCTTCTGTAAGATTTATGTGCACGTAAAATTCGCCTTTTTGTTCTTTCGAGGTGCGCAATCTTGAAGCGTGGGGTATTTTATTGGATTAAAACACAAAGACGTGACGGCACCGATCAACTAATCACGGTTGCCGCTTTCTTTGTAGATTTCAGAGTTGCCAGGATAATTGCAGACCTATTATCAGTAACACTGCTTATATATATACATATACATATATATATATATATATATATATATATATATATATATATATATATATATATATATATATATATATATATGCGTGTGTGTGTTGGGGTTATATATATATATATATATATATGCGTGTGTGTGTTGGGGTTATATATATATATATATATATATATATATATATATATATATATATATATATATATATATGTGTGTGTGTGTGTGTGTGTGTGTGTGTGGTAGTAAACAAAGTATAAGGAACGTTGACATTGATTTATTTTTCCTACTGAAACAAAATACCTAGATAAATATTTTTTTTACAACCTACTACAATACTATCTCTGTATATTGTGTATAATTGATAGCCTAATCGAGAGAAGGAAAAGTCGAAAATAACCATTAAATCATATTTTCCCATAATTCAAAGTGATCAAAGTTGAGGAACGGCATTCAATTTCATCCATTTATTGATAAGCATTAACGTTAAAAGTGTCCAATAACTATCATAAATTACTTTTTTTTAGGTTTACATATTGTAAAAACCAATATCACTGGTAGCTTTGCTGCACCTATAAGGAGACGAGCCATTCTCTGAGGAGAAAAGAAAAATATTGATCTTCAGGAGAGTATTATATCATTTCCAGCCATGGCAAATGATATTGGTGTTGTCCAACGACTAACCAGTTTAAATAAGAAGTGAAATAAGCTAGAATCTAAAAAGACTGCATGATTATAGGATCATCCATGACACACAGATCTGAGATTACCGCTGAAATATTCCGTGACATTGGTGAAGATTCAGGTTTACAAGTTTCGCGTGACACAAGTTCCATATCAACTGATCGAAACTTGATTGGAAATTAGAGCCCTTGAGTCAAGCCTCTCTTCAGTCGTAGGAACTAAGAGGTGTGTCTCCGATGTTATACAGATCGTGTTCTTTGGAATCCTGAAAAGTGGGCCTAGGTTCACTTTAGTGATGTTTCGAAGTTTAACTTGAATCGATGATGAAAAAAAAACTAAGGTGTAGGGTTGAGAAAAGGCTGACCCTCATTGTCTGAAGGAGAGTTCGGTGACAATGTGATGGTTTGGCATTTTACTAAGCTGTTACTGATCCTATATATCATTTGCTTGCCAAAATGAATATTGAAGTCTAGGGAGAACTCCTCCGTTGGCAATTAGTGCCTTACAGCGGTACCGTTGAGGATCAGTCACTCATTTATATGCAATACAATGCGCTGATAGGCTTAGAGGGATGAAAACGTAAACATGAACTTTATATGTACAGAAAAAATAATTCCTTTCTCAATGTTTTGAAGTAGAAATGTTCATTTGGTGATGTAGGTTCATGAGACATTAGTTCCTTAGATTTTTTTTGTTTTTTCTTAAATATTTTTTTGAAATCCAGACTTCTTAGTGATCACTGTCCAACGAAAGGAGAGGAAAGTTACTCATTCATTAATCACTTTTTGTTTTAATTCAACTGATCACCCCAACAAGGCATGCAGCCAGAAGACTTGGGTTACGAGACAGTTTCTATTGAATGACTAACCTGACCTGTTGACTTTCTATCAACCATTACCGACATCGAAATGTCCTATTCTGTTCTTCAGAATTTCATCCAAGATTCCATTTTGTTGTTCATCATCGTGAATATTATTTACTTTTTTCCCTACTAATTCTGTATCCCGGACCTCAACTGCTGCTATCTCAAATTCAGCTACATTGATCCAATTTTCGCTTATATTCCGATGAATGCAGTTCCATTCCGCTTTTTATACGTGTCTGACGTCATACGAGTTTGGTGTCTACGATGTGAAACTATACGTGCCGTCTTAACAGTACAACTAATATACAAGTCTCTAAGCTTAGCTTGGTTAATCAAAATTGTCACCCAATCTGTCGAAATGTTTTCTCAGTTTTCACGTCATTCTGCCTGTCCGTCTGGTAGGCTATCTCTGTATGTGTCGTGTGTACAGGCCGTAACAAAGGAGCCAGAGGGATGAAAATTTAAACTTTCACTTTTAATGCCTAAAAAAAACGTTTTATATTTTCAACACCGTAGGTTTTTTGGAGGGGCTCGATTTACAATATAAGTTTATACTAGATTCGTCCATTAAGTTGTGTCCAGTAGTGTTCATGCTTATTGTTTGAAAATCTGGACGTTTTTGTGATCACAATCCCATAAAAGGCAAGAAAAGTAACTTAATTATTGATCACCCTTTTTTCTATTTATTAATGCCGTGACAGTTTCTATTGAGTGAGTCACAAGACCTGTCTTTTACTTCGAATATTTCTTTTCTTGAAGTCGGAGGCGAACTGTCCTTTTGACAAATTGATCTCACGACGAATTGATCTCACGACAAATTTATCGCAGACAATTTACCCACGATCGATTTACCGGCAACTTATCTAGAAGTGACAAATTTGAATCATCAGACGTTCATATCTTATATCTATTGATTTTCCATAGTCAAATGTTTTCATCAACCGAAAAAAATATTTTCACACAAATACCATGTGTTGATGTGTTGATTTAGTATAGTAGCCAAAAAATCTGTTTTCTCGTGACACACTTGATGTTTTCCTCGCTTTTATAAAGGAAAACTTGATTTGATTTTATTTTACTTGATTATTTTATAGTCAAAGAAAAACAATTGTTCTTCTTGCTGGAAGAGGTATTGATTTGAAGAGTTCCTTACAATACTGTCTGTGAACAATTAATACAAAAGACCATCAAAGAAAGACCATCAAGGAATAGACAGCCTATTGTGATGTCCTTCGCTTCAAGTGAATTCAAGAGCTTCCCAAATGGTTTGCTGTATATTCTGACGCCTGAAAATGATTTTTTCTCAATGGAGAAATGCAAAAACAAACTTCTGTCTTGGAAAACTTTTGATTGGAAATTCAAATTAATATCGTAATTGATTATTCCTCTCTGAATGCTTTCTGCCTTTGCCCAAAACTAAAAATGCTTTCGCTAGCATTTGTTGTTCTTCTAATATGCACTTTTGTTTATCTTCTCTTTTCCTTCGATTTTCTTTTCTTTCTTTCTTTCTTTCTTTCTTTCTTCCCAACTTTTCTCTCTTTCTACACTTTTTTCTTCCTTCTTCCCACTTCTCTTTCTGTTATTTTTGGACACTTATCTTTTCTCTTTTATTTTGTTTCGCTCTTTTCTCTTCCTTTTCTTTCTTTATTTATTCATTTTTTTGTTCCTATCTGTAGTTTTTTTTATCATTTCCTTCTTTCCATCATTTTTCCTCTCCCACCCTTCTTTTACGGATGCGTCAACACATCTCTATAAAACACTATTCGATCGGTCGGTCGGTTGATCAGGCGCTCCTTAGTGTAGTAAAATAAAAATTTTCAGCAATATCAAGTTGGATTGGTATGAAACTTAGTCCATACCTTTGGATGAACCATCTCCATCTTCTCTTTCTTTCTCCACTTTTTATTCCTCGCTAATGCTACCACAACTACTTATGTTGAATACCAATTCTCTGAGCCATATTAATAGTGAACTTGGTGTGGACCTTTAGCTAAACAATATTACTCTTCACCCTTCTCCTGTCACCACTACCACAGATGGTAGACGTATCTTTGTTTCGTCTTTCATTCTTTCCTCATTTTTTTAAATTTGTTTCCTGTCGTACTAAACTGCTTGTTATTGTATAAGTATATTGGTAGATAACACATTCGACTGCGTATGTCCTGGTGGACTATGTCCTCTCGAGTGCAAATGTCCATCTGAAACGTTCTTCTGAGTTTACTGATGGGTTGTAATGTTCACGGTAAATGTCCCAACAGATCAATCATCACAGATGTTCAAGTGAACTGAACGCTAGAGAACGAGCACATCATCTCATTCAGTATATCTTAAAATGTCGATTTCTTTCTTTAACCTTTTCACTACTGGGTATATTTTAAACGTTCTATTTTCGGTGCTGGGTTTCCCGTAAAAAATGATGAAAATAGAAAGTCTTTGTTACATCTTTAAAAAGGTTACAAATCAACAAATATGAATAACAGAATATCTAATTACTGGAATATGTAAAGGATGTCTGTGAGAAAAAAACACAATATTATGGGACGAGTTATGGCATAGAACTAATGACTTACCAAGTGGAATTATCTCGTCTGTGGCAAGCTAAATGAAAAGTATAGTAGAGAATGAACTTGTGATTCTGCGATTATCCCCTGTCAGGGATTTACAAAGGGTAACTACAGATTTGTGTTTCAAACAAGTTTATCGCATAAGAGAATCATCCATCTCCTACCAAGTTCGAGTCTCGAAAGAGATTGCCATGTTAAGGGATACTTGAGTGTTTAATAAGAAGCAGTGGTGGGGGTGGCTCGGGGCCGTAATCTACCAAGAACCTATTGCTTTTATCAGTCACAAGGAGCGCACAGAATATCTTTGAAGATCTCTACAAGATCGTAAAGGGAGTGGAATGAAGATGCCAGATATTGTGACCCATGAAGGTAATCGAACGTATACGGAATCGCCTAGGGCGGAACATACGGAACGGAACGATAGAAGATGGGGGGGTGAACGGAGTGATTGAAAGACGAAATAAGGATTGCTTGACTGGAACCTCTTACAAGCTATGATCAACACTTGCATGAACGTACATGTAAAAATATACATTCACACACACTCAAACACACAGAAAATACACTATCTAATACACATATACTCTCCCTATACGAATATGTAGATGATGTACGTTTACATATATATATATATATATATATATATATATACATATATATATATATATATACATATATATATATATATATATATATATGCATCGAGATATATATATATATATATATATATATATATATATATATATATATATATATATAAGTATACATCGTGAGAGAAAGAGAGGGTGGATAGAAAGAGTTATAATTCTCTCGTCCTAAACACATCTCTCCTTTTATTGTGCGTGTGCATGTATGTGTGTGTGTGTGTGTGTGTGTATTCTCGACAACGGAGAATGCCAGGTATAATTTAAACTCTAATACATACTTTCATTTGCGTTTGCATCAATATGTTTTAAATATGAAGCGTAATCAACATACACTCTCCCTATATGAATATATATATGATGTTCGTTTGTATATATATATATATATATATATATATATATATATATATATATATATATATATATATATATATATAGATAGATAGATAGATAGATAGATAGATAGAGTGAGAGGGGGGATAGAGAGAATTTTCTCGCCCACAAGTACCCTCTCTTTATATATATATATGGTTGTGTGTGTTGATGTGTGTGTGCGTATGCATTGTCGACAAGTACCTATGTCAATTATACTCTATACTCTACTTCGATTTACGTTTGCACTAATGTTTTATACATTTTAAAAGGGAAATGTAATTAACATAAAGTCATTCTAAACTTCCCAATCAATCCCGAAAATCAAACCATAGATGCGTGCATCCTTTCCTTTGTACTTCCAGACATCTATAGAAGGAGCAGACGGAAAGGAGTATTGGTTTGAGAGCTTTGGTAGATCAGCCTGTTACACACATTGCAGTTAGAGATGCTCACGCATCTAGAAATGATAACGTCGAGTTGTAATCTGCATTTTTACCCGGATAACTGCTTTTTAGCTGGCAGTGAAGTACACTCTGGAGAGAATGAGCATTTTGGATCAGTAAAAGTTTTCCGTTGTTTGGAGCCTTCCTAAAAGTTATCTGAAAAGTCGATTGAGAGTTGATTGCGTTTGTGAAATCTCTCGTCTACTCCAGTACGGTTTTCGGCAAAATGATGACAGCCGCAGCTGCTTTGAAAGTTCTGGGTCCAGGATAGAATTAAGGATCATCGGCAGAGGACGTAGTATAAGTGGTAAACTTTTCCACTCGTCAGGAAAACAAGTGGATATTTTCGCGCCTTGATCGGATGAATATTGCTTGGAGCTCTCCTTGATGAAAGATAATAAAAGAAAATGGCGTTTAGAAAGAACGAGAGAGGAAGAGGCAGGAAAAAAAGTGAAGGAATAATGATCACGTTATGGAGAGACACATGGAATGACTTGCAAGTAAAAATAGTCAAGAGAAATCCCAGGTAGTCTGGAAGATTTAACTAAATAGATAGATAGATAGATAGATAGATAAAAAGACGGATATGAACAGACTAAAATAGATAGATAACAATAGACTGATGTAGATAGATTACATATTTAAATTGCAAAGCACTTCCACTGTTTAGTGGGTCGTATCATCCTTGCGTAAACTATATTTGTTTCGTGGTGCCATAATAGGTTTGGATAAGTAAATTCAAGACGCTGTGTGCTAATTGATAAGAGAATGAGCACTACTACATCCTGAAGTCAATTATCAATGTGCGATCAACATTTTTAGCTTTCCACCAGACATGGTTAAGAAAGTATTACCATAGATATGTTCGCCATTGGATGAATTCTTAACAGGCTAATCTGACAGGATTCCGGAATACTTACCAAAAATAATTTGCCGACTGCAATTCACTGTCAATAATCTATCGAGAGATACAATTTACCGAAATCTTTGAAACTGAGAAAAGTTAAGAATCGGAAATTAATGGAAAGATCATATTAAAAGATTTAGATATATACAAGTTTTAGAAATGAAAAAATACGAAATGACTAATTTACTTTCTTTACTTTTTCCTTTATTTGATTTTATGATCTGCTTGTTTTTGTTTTGTTTTTCATTTTGACTTCCTCAATGAATTGTGTATCTTGATAAATCGAATGTCTCGATCATTTGTTGTCGGCAAATTGTTGTTGGCTAATCTTTCAGATACCATAATATTAACAATTTGTGGTGAGTTCAATCCTCACCTCACAAAAAAAAGCCAAAAAAAAAAAAGCTAAAAAAAAGGCACTAAGTTGATTGTTGCACGAGGTTGTCTAGAAGACTCCCTTCGCTCGCACAGTGATTTCGATCTTCCCTTTTGTAGCCTTGTGCCAGACTAGTTTTCTGTCCCTTACTTCGATTAGTTTTTTCTCCAGGCCTTATCAATTTCGCAAATAACGATGATATCCTATTTGATGATTGTGATTTAATTTTCAAGAACGGTTAGATGCACATCTGATGAGAGTGTCCTGACGTTGTAAGTACAAATGTATTATGTTGTTTTCTTGGTGATGAAAAGATCACAAAACACCACAATATATTAGGAAAAAAACAAGAGACCAAGACATCAAAGAATCCATCAGAGAACTCAATTGGCAACTAGCTGGTCATGTTGCAAGAATGACAGACATCACAACTCACTGGACATCACAACTCACAACTTAGATCCCTGAGATGTTGAACCGTCGCTGGTAGAATATAATTGTGAGATGAGCTAAACAAGTTCAGAGAATATTCACTCTGCAAAGCCCTAGGTGCTGAAAGCAGAGTCTGACTAATCTTAAAGAGGGTCTATCTCCTATGACAGACGCTACAGGGTTCATGACGATGTGCTTTCTATCCATGAGCATAAAGTACATCCTTGTAGCCAAACTCACAGTAACCTGGGAAGACAAGATGGATATCTCAGACCAACCGAGGAAGCCCAAGTATCAGGAATGATCGGAGGAGCTCCTGTCAAGTTGAAGTCGGCTGCTTCGGTCAGGGCGCTATTTCTTGCGGTTGAAGAGCGCAACAAGGGAGATAGCCATGTCATCTAACGAGAACCCTCAGTTGGAACCCTTCTGTAGATGAAGGCATATTCAGCCTTCGCTGACCCACTCAGTTAAGCATACAGGCTAAAGGGTGAAACATTGGTGACCCTGAGAAAATACTGAATATGAGGAACAGTTCACAACAATGCACCAGCTTTTTACCAATAGATACAATCAAGGAGAGTAACGTCTTACACCCTATCTCCAGTATGTACTGTATGATTTTGTCTTTGTAGCAAGACATTTTTCTATTTAACCAATCTGTAAAAAGAATTATCTACAACCAATGCGTATTCCTGATAATCACGGAGAATGCTTAACGAGGGTTGCATAAACAAGTATTGTATCCAGTGAACAATCCGTCAATGTTTGCTATAGCTAGTAAACTATTAAAAGCTTTATGCCTTTTGTTTGATAATCTATTTGTCTTAGGGCTTTACACATTTACACTGTAGTTTTTGTTTTTGAGCATCATTATGACACAACTTTTATATCTTTATTACTTACTGTTGGTAAATTTTTTTTCTAAAAACAAAGAGAACGTCTCCAGTCGATTGTATGTAATCAAACTCAGTGCAGTGCTTTTAATGAATATTTGAACGAGTGAAAAGTCTGTTATTATTGCCTGAAATTGCATTGAACATTAAGGTTTTAAGCAAATTGATTTACTAGTTTGGCAAATCTTAATAGATAATATCAATGTGAGTTCGCCTTTTCAATCTCCTTGATCATTTCTGAACAAGATCTTAGGGGGATGTAAAAAAAACTTGCCTTTTTCATTTAAGAATTTAATTCAATTAAAAAACATTGCCTGGACAATTAGCATTCAGAGCCATAAAACATGACTAATTGCATGCCTTGTTATGTTGATTGCAATAAAATTTTGTCTGTTTTGCGTAATGTTTCTCACTGTTTTCAACTCTCAAAACCTAGCGCTTAAAACCAGAATGACTCTTTGTTAGAACATTTATGACAAGTACTGTACATATAAATGAAGTGAGGAGAGAATATAAAAGATGTGTCTTAGCTATGCATAATCGAAAATAGATGTAAATTTGTAGCAAACAAGATGGTCCTCGAGCCGAATGGAATTTCTAAAAACTGATTTGGCAAATATAGAAATATTTGTTTACTTTGGGGGTAAAATTTGAAAAGGAATTTTTCATTAAAGAAAAAAAATATTCACCAATATTTTTCGTTACATCAAACATTTGTTTAGAATTCCACGCAGACATTAAAAAGAATCAATTCCCATCAATTATTCTGTTTAAATAAACATACACCTGTTTACAGACGTTACAATGCCTACCATCGCAGAGGAATACATTTACTGCAATTGATGAAAGATTATATAGAAGGCTGGAATTGACGTTATTTCTCTACGGTAACAAGAACAACAAGGACGAGAACAATCCTCACCTAATTCAACTCCTCACTGTCTGTCCTGTCACGTTAAACCAGACTGATCTATAAGATTAACGTTTCACTGCTCTGATTTGAAATCACGAGCAAGTGATTGGTATGCAGCTTTTTACCGACTGAACCAAACCGACAAGTTTACGAATTTATCCATTATATATATATATATAGAAGAGTTAGTGTAATTATCTTCTATCGGAATAGAAGTAAGAGTTTCATCCTGCATCAGTCAGGCTTGTCATGGTTCTTTTCGTTTTGGCAGACGGTCTTAGTAGCAGAAGGACTTGAAATGATATGCTTGGATGCTTAGTATGGAGGAAGTATTGTCATTAATCCCCCCCTGCACACACACACACACACACACACACACCTCAACTGTGCTAGAGGCAAAGGAGAGATATGCAGAATAACTGTAGGGAATGCTTTGGTACGGTACTTGGAATCCCCAAATGGTCACCCATCTAGGTACTGACTGGGCTCATTGTTGCTTCAATCCGATATTCGTGCGAGTGCCCAACGCTATTCGGTAGTAAATTCATGTATAAGAGAATAAATAATTAATAATCTTCGCTTGGCATGGTACAAGCATGGCTGCTGCAGGGTGAAATTCTACGAAGGATTAAATTCACTCGGTTTAGATGTACACATGTCTTCAAACGGGTCTTCAGGGTAGGGGGAGGGTTGTATACTTGATGTGTCATGTGTGCAAACTTTACTAATGGAGCTAGAAGAGGAAAAATTTAAGCATTCACTCCTTAATTTATGTTGAAAAACATTTTTGTCTCATAGAATTGCCTCCTCCCCTCGAATAAGTTGGGGATTCAATTTGCAATGTATGCTTATGCAAAATTGATTTCTCACTTAGTGTCTCTTTGTTCATTCACGCTTGTTTTTTGAAAATTCACACTCTCTTTAGTGATCACTGCCCAAGAAAAGGTGAGGGAATTAATTTATTAATCGATCACTCATTTTTTCCATTTGATCAACTGATCACTCCGAACACGACATGCTGCCAAAAAACGTAGGTCACGAGACAGTCTCAATTGAGTGACTAACCAGACCTGTTTTTCTCTTTCCTCCTTTTACATTTTTTATTTGCCTCCCATCTTTCTTTCTTCCTCAACCCCCTCTCCCTCTCTCTCCCTCTCTGTCTCTCTCTGTCTCTCTCTCTTTATCTCTATGTTTCTTTTCCAATCTCTTATTCTACCGCTCATCTTCCACTACTACTCTTTTTCGTTCTTCGTTTTTTTTCTCTTTTCTTCACACCCTTTCAACCCTGACGAACTTCCCAATGATAGAATAATCGTAGCAAAAATAGCGTATGCTAGAGACCTCAAAATTTCATGAACTTGGCTCTTAATCAGGGGTTCTTGACCCTTATTGTTCAACACCCCCATTGCAGTGTCCATTCTGCACCCATACCCCCTTCACTCAACCACTAGAATAAGTATCATAATCATTCTATAGAAAAAAAAAAATAAAACAAAAAGTTGAATGAATACAAGACCAACAAACTTATTTCTCTCACTTGGTCTACTTTTGCCTTAAGGGATATTCGGTTTTGTATTCCAGCAGTCAAAATATGGAATCTTAGATAACGCTAAAAATAAAGTGAAAGGACCCTTGACCTCAAATTTGCTTCCTATACCCCTAGTGAGTACGGATATCCGAGGTTAAGAACTCCTGCTTTCAATGCGTGCAAGCTGTCAATTCAAATTTAGTGATTCTACACAATATTACTCTTGCACTGTACCAAAACCAACTTTTATGAACGATTGTGTGTTTAAGAATCGTGATCATAACCGAATATCACCTTCGATTGGATTTTTTTTTATCTTTTTTAAGTCATGGCCCTTGCGCAATGATCAAAAGGAATAAGTAATACTATTACTGGAATGTCAGGTGTATTAACTGTATCATCTTATCTAACAGGTGCCCAAAAAAGGTGACTTTACAATCCATTTGTCAATAAAAAGCAGAATTTTAGGAACAATAGCCTCGTACAGCTTTTCCGTTGTCTTCCATCATTTTTCTCTGTTTCCATTAAGATCTCGTCCCTCCATTGTCTGATTTGGCCGAGAGCTACCAACAGGGAATAGCAGCACCGGAGATACCCGTGCAATACAGATACGTTCTTACAATAGAGTCAATAGTTATCCAAGGGCATAAAACTCTTCTCTGACATCCTAATAAATGTCTTAGCGTTCTCTTGATTCGGGAAACCAAACAAAAAGTAGAGAATGAAACAAAAACTGAAGCAAGCAGAACTTTACGCCCACTCCAAGAGGATATAGTCACGTCATAGAACCAGATTTGAATGTATGCTACAGGAAACGGCTGGTACTGACGTCGGAAGATAAAAGAATATGACATTTTTTTTTATTATTTTTTTCTCTTATTTCAATTAAAAGAAGGCCAAGATGGATATGAATAGGCAAGGATAGATAGATAGATAGATAGATAGATAGATAGATAGATAGATAGATAGATAGATAGAAAAATGTATTGATGTAAGTAGATATGGACTGAGGTCAGCTGATGAATAGATAGATAGATAGATAGATAGATAGATAGATAGATAGATAGATAGATAGATAGCTAAATAGATAGATAGATAGATAGAAAAATGTATTGATCCGAATAGATATGGACTGAGGTAAGCTGATAGAAAGATAGATTGATAGTTAGATAGATAGATAGATAGAACGAAAGATGAATATTAACAAATACAAATTGATATGGACAGAGCGAAGCAGATAGATAGAAAAATAGATAGATAGATAGATAGATAGATAGATAGATAGATAGATAGATAGATAGATAGATAGATAGATAGAAATAGTCTGAGATAAGTAGATATAAAGAGACTGTATGGGAGACTAAAATAGGTATGAATAGATAGATAAATAGATAGATAGAAACAGACAGACAGATCGATTGGTAGATAAATATATATAATATTCATAGTTACAAAATCATTCTCACCTGAGCGGGTGCCTTTTTTTTTTTCATTTTCCTCCTGAATTCCTTCAATCATTTCTTTATTCTCAAAACAGTCGTTGATGAAGGTTCACGAAACACCAGAAAATTCGATGAAAACATCATCAAGAACGAAAAACATGAAGCTGAAACGACGCCAAAAAAAAAAGATATACGTTTCCCCCGCTATATGAAAGTAGTGCATTACTGTACGAAACTTTCCTGGACCGAAATGGCGTAAAGCGAGGAAGTAATTGCAATTGATATGGGACAAGACTGGCTGCTTCAGAGACAAACTCCGCTCCAATTCCTATTCCAACTGAAGATAATAACTGCAACTTTTCTACGATACGTATTAAAAATTATAGATTAATCAGTATTTTCTTCTAAAATGTATTTATTTATCTCATTGAAATGAGCTGATGCGTATGTGTATGATAATTTTTGGATGGTGCCTGAGACATGTTAATTTAGCTCATTCAGTAAGACCGCTGTCTGGCAATCAGTTGGTCGTAAGTTCACTGTAAGTTAATGCTGATTTTACGTATCGGGTTTTTTGTTTTGTTTTTTTGTTGAGGATTGTTAATTCTGTTCATGAAAACAAAATCAACCCTATACTTTACACTGTAGTACAGGCAAACAATTGTGTAAAATGTTAAAAGTCTCTTGAATACTATTGTAAGAGTCCAAAGAAATTCTATTTGAAGATCCATGATGGCGGCTATCCTTAAAGATGGCTGCCAATTTGACCTCTCCAAGTTTGTACAGATGACATGATATATAAGTCTGTCAGTTTTCTAAAGGTGTATCAAGTCAATTTGTATTCGTTGTACAAAAGCGTACAGATGGTTATTACTGCACATGCTGATGATATTCTCTTTCTTGTATATTTATTACCGACGATATATCCTGTTATCTGTACAAAAAGTTGGTTTTCTGGCCCCCAGATAAATTAGGGGAGTCAATGATTGAAGTTTAGAAGAGAGTGAAATAGGTCATGCACTACCTCTATAATGGTTGGCTGCTAAACAAACTTAGAACACTGTAGCATTTGTTTATACTAACACAGCAGTTATTTGATCAGACTATTCAAAGAATTATCCCTTTCAGCTCAAAAGGGGGTAAGACAAGGCGGTACCAGCCCGTCCAAATTCTAAACAGCCTACCACGAGATGATCTTCCATAACGTAGACCGGGAAAACTGAGGAATCAGATTGGTTGGCAAGTACGCAGATTAAT
>OY735239.1:1801304-1808804 GCA_963457665.1 Thysanoteuthis rhombus | reverse complement strand
AATATTGGCATGAAATAATCTTCTGAAACACCTTATTTCACCTTGTTTGACATTTTGTATACTAGATTAAGATTACTAAATATTAATGGCCTATATTGAGGTTGAAACATACGTATACTTAACCGACGCTGGGGGCAATGCTCAATGGTATGTAGAAGCCAGGATTTCAAATGCTGATTTTTTAGGTTGGCAGTCTAGCTCTCACTACTAATAGGCTTAGTGTTATAACCATCTCTCTATAAGTTTCTTATATTTTGTTTTATCTTTCTTGTATCCGATTCGTTGGGGTATGAAATGAAACAAATCTGAAGCAATTGATTTATCCAGACAGTATTGATTTTCGCTCCTTTTGACTGCTAAGGTCAGGGGTTTTCCACACCTTGACAGCCTTCAGATAGAACCTTTGCCCAACAAACTCTAAAGAGTTAGTCCTTCCTCCAGGTCTTTTCTCTTTGATCTTCCCATAGAAAAAAACCAGAGCTTTGAATACTGATATTAAAGACAGGCCAAAGACAGATCACAAGATTGGCTCAGCATAATCTTCCTACTCCTATTTCACATCATAAATTAACATTTGTGAGGGACAATACTGCCCCCTTTTACAAAGTCTTCACCATAGGGAGGGTTGAGTTCTATTTTAGAGCATGAAAATAAAAGTCAAATCGCCAAGGACACGCCAGTTCTCGTATGATCAACGGATTTAAGCAACGTCGAGCCTGTTCAGAACCTCAATGTGACTGTTTGGGAATTCCAGGTACCTTGAGTAGCTGGGGTTTATGTAGAGAGCCTCCCGTGGTGAGCCAAACTATGCTTAATAACGCAAGCTAAAGGTCCACCACTCCTATCTCTCTGAACCCCGAACCCTCAGACTGGCCTGGCTGTGAGAGACCAAAAAATGAATGAATGGAAATGAAATAAAAACGACGTTTCCAATGCTGCAAAAGCTATATGCATGAAGGCGAACCACAGAGAAGACACCACAGACAAAGAATCTTCAAACGGAGAAAAGGTCGGGGAAAAAAGTCTGTGTTACCAGCGGTCTGACACGTTAATATAAAGATCAAAGACGAAGGAGTGGGAAACGTCCAACGAACGTAGTAACTTGTTAGGGTTCGTTAAGAGGGCGGGTTTTTTTTTTTTTTTTTGGTATAGGCTGACAAGGTGGAAAACTCATGACCTCCGGACACTCAGTCAGTCAAACAAATCAAAAATCCGTACTGTAAACTTTCACTAATCCGGCATTATTTGGAACCTGTAAAGTGTCGGCTGAAAATGCCAAATCACGGGAGGGTTATTTCTAAACAAAAGCTAACCATATAACCATACCTTTAAAATATAGTGTAAATCATTTCAACTCGGATAATAAAGGGACATAAACGTTACATGAAAAGTGGATGAAATTTTGATCAAGTAATACAATGAGTAGACACGGAAAAACCTTATCTTTAATCAATAATGCGCGGTGTTTTGCTCCACTGAGTGGAATGCACTTTTTTCTTTTTATTCGCCCATTACTGAAGTTGAATAAGAGCAGACGATATCGATAATTGCGACAAGACAAGTAGGTATCGTTTCTTTCTGTTTATATAAGAGCGTTAACTGATCAACTATTCTATTTGAAACGTACGACAAGATATATGACATTGTAAGGACTCGAAAAATTTGAAATCTGTACTGAATTAGTGAGGGGACCAGATAAGGGATGGTTGGATTCGTGGAGGCCTTCTGTAGTATTTTTATAAAAAGTATCGTTCTTTTTAGAAATGTCCCAATTATTTTGATTTGATGTTTTAAAATATTTCGATTGTATCAGTTTTTATATTTTGCAAAAAGTTTCAGACCAGTGTTCACTGTTTATATAAATTGTATTCTCTCTAGATATGGCTTAAATGCTATTTTGGTCACGGATTGTATGTTATGCTGAGTCGTCTAAGGTTTAAGCAGTTGGAAGTACAGGACATTGGTGTGTAGGAGACAGATGAAGAAGTTTCACGCTGCTTCTATAACGGCTAATTGCAAAAATAACTTAAAACAATACTTATCTTTCTTATTTTTTTTCTCTTTAAAGGAAAGAAAGTAGAGGAAATCAATACCAGTACGATGGAATTTGAAAAAAATTTAATTTCGAAACGTGTCTCGTCCCAGGGGTTTCTAATAAGGTATCGTGTATTTGTGGGTGAGTATTTCCTAATTAGTCTCCATGAAAAATTTGACGAACATATATGAATTTCTCTGGGACGATTTTCTTTTCTTTGAAAAAAGGAAATAGTGTATTGGTCTCAGTGAAAGAGTCGATAACTTCAAATAGTGATTACTAAAAATTGATTATATAAGTAGATTTACTTATGTTATTTTTTTTTTTTTTTACGTTTTCCGTTGTTTTTAAGAGTGAGGAGGTATTGCATATCTTTTCACCAAATAAAATGAAAACGAAAAAGAGAGAAAATACGGCGCAACTACTCTGGAGAGAGCACAATTGTCAGGGGGAAAATGAAACATATTTGATGCCGGCCAAACAGTGATTGGGGCCAAAGGTAAAAATAGGAGGATACACAGGAGTACGGTGTATAACTCCTTCTCGATTTCCTAGCTTGTAGTATGCTCTCTGTCAACTAATACCGTATACATAGTTCCCTTATTACCTGGGTACACTATTGATTCAAAACTTTGATACACAGAAAGATTTTATACAATTTATGAGTCATCAGTATTTTGATGTTCCTCGTTGGACATTGACCCTTCCCAGATTTGCAAGACCTCTCGGCAGAGGGCACAGTGATGCCAATATTTCCTGAACCGGACTAAATCGTAAACCCTTCTAAATTTTTGAAGGCCACAATTTCCCATATGATCTCTGGGGATCCACATTTTGAATTGTGGTGTCCAGCAATTGTCTGACGTTCTTGCAACCTGCTTTGTCGATTGACATTTGAGTTTTATAATTGTTTTTATGACACCTCCGTTTTTTCTCTAATATACCCTGCTGTCTTGTGATATCTCCGAATGATGTTGAAGATTACCCTTCCCAGTGCACATTGCCAGCTCCTTACTCTGAGAGCCAATGTTTTGATTCGGTTACACTTAAATGAACTCTGGTTGATTTTCTTCATATTTTAATGTTTATAGAAACCTTTGCGCGTGGCATTCACCTGTAAAAGACCGATGAATGCTTGTGAGATCGAAGAACAGAACAAAGATCAGTTTAAACCTTAATAGAGTTCTTATTGAGTTCTTACATTGGCTTTCGAGACGTGTCCTTCGTAAATGTAAACGGAAGCATCTGACAGCTTGGAATTTACAAAGAAAATAATCTGATAGATGACGAATTCAGTGATGAGATAGATTCATGGCAATCCCGTCAACAAGAAGAGCGTATCAACTATGAGAACGATTGATATCATTGTATAATCGATGCTTTACCGGAAATAGATATGTGCCAAACAGATTAATATATCATCAGAATAGACCCAACAGTCGGACCGATGAACTAGGGAAGCATTTCAATGAAGGGGTTTTCAGAAGGCAATTCCTTCAACAAGGAGAGCATGTTGATTCGAAGAGCGATTGATGTCATCGTATAATGGATGGTCTACCAGGAGTAAATATGAGCGAACCAGATGAAGCCCACATTTGAATTGACGGACGGACGGACTATGAGAAGCATTTCGATAAGCGGATTAGCAGATTATCTATCAGCTTCCATGAAAGGGCCGATCATTCATCGATCGATTGTTTAATGGATCAGAAGATCGATGTCTTGGGGTAGTAAGAGATCACTGGGCAGATGTGAATCAACGAATGGTCAGGAGGGAGATTAGAATCTGAAACCGGTGAAATAAGGCATTACTGGATTTAATGGATTAGAGAATAAATCGCTTCCAAAACCTTTGCTCATCGGGGACTCCACACTTTTAACTAATTACTTTTCCAGTGGAACCCCCTTCGATTTGATGGATTGTGCATTCTCACAAGTATAATGTATCGATGAACAGGCAACAAGGTCAATTATATAGCGGAGTAACACGGGGAGAGATTTGAAGGCTTATTGACAGCCTGTCTCGTTGTAAATATAGATACGTACTTGGCACCTATGCCAGAGTTCGGTGTTCAACCCCTGGTGAGAACAAGATTATTCAATGCCGATTGGCATGGTCGGTAGGCAGATTTTCCCCGCTTGGGTTAATGTTAGTTCAACCAGTGTTCAAGTTCAGGGGAAATACTAAATTTTGAATGTTGATTTAGCTGGCAGGTCTTCCCTAATTTGGTATTCAGTGTAACAAAATATTTTCACGACGATTAAGCCCCTTCTGACTACATACCGGGCGTTGTTCATTAATAAAATGAAAAAAGGGCCTGACTTGGATGAAATCGTTGCGTGACCAATGTCTTTTGGCAGCATACTGTGTTGGGAGTGATCAATTACAATTACAAAATATATGAATATTTCTATCACCCATGGTTCAAGAGCAAACATGAACTCTGGCGGGCACAAACTAAGGGACCAATTTAGCATAAACCTACATTGAAAATTGAACCCAGCACTAAAAACTAATCGGGGAGGGGAAGTTTCTCGAGACAAAAGAAATTCTCCACATAAGAAGTAAATGTTCAAACTTTCGTCCCTATAGCTCCATTGATGAAGCATGTACACAAAATATGTACATACATACATAACAAGCTAATTATATTCACTTGAAGACAGAAAAAAACTTTTGGTGACCATTTTCGGTGTGGTGAGTTCGAATTTCAGCCAAGGCTGTTTGCGTTCAATCTTCACTTATGCCTTCCACAGATATGAATCCACTTCTAACATCCACCCAGTTATTGGCCAAGTTGGAGCTCTGTGAGGCAGTTCATCTAAGAGATCCATCCGACACCTTGACAGTCCCCATAGCTGGTGCAAAAGTGGTAATGGAGGGATGTCAGGAATGGAGCTAGAAACTTTCCTCAATAAAAACGTATTTGTAACTGGAACCACGTCAGAGTTGTTGCAGACTTGTGTTCCAAAACGAGGCAACAGGAATTTTAAAAAAATGTTTTTTTTTTGTTTTGTTTTTCATAGTGATTCCTCGTCACAGCCAGGGAATACAAAAGGGCTTTGAGATTGCGTCAGTGAGCGCAGTGTAAAAATCGGTCTCTCCTTTATAGTATTCGCTGCAGGTCACCCATCTGACCAAGCACAACGTTTCTCAAATTCGATGATCGTATACGAACCGATGTGTTCAACACGATTTGCCCGTAACTGAAACAATGATAACGCTGGTCAACTGCAAATTTTCGTCTGGAATCTGATCTGGTGTACATGATGTAATGCTGGATGCTGACCCCAAAATGTAAGTCGTTTGCTTACGACACGTCTAGTTCTCATGATGATATGAAAGCTGTATTTTAGCGTATACACAGTAGTTTGAATAGATTAGATATTCTGCACTGAAAACTTCTGAATGACACTAATTTTGTTACCTCCACCTATATTGCCCCATGAATGGTAGAACTAGAAAGAGAACGTGTCTGTAGTAAATACATGAAACATGCTAGGGTCAAACAGTCTCGAAGTTTGTATTCTGCGTCAGAAATTGGTCTAAAAATGTTTCACTGCAACCTTGATGAGACAGGAAAGTTTTGGGTTTTTTTTAACCTGTATAATTTGTGAGCAGTGTATTTTCAAGAAACTTTTTTTAGAAAGTTTAAATATAAACCTGTTTAGGAAAAATATTTAATAACTGTAAACAAAAACTGTCACCAGAACGATCAACATAGGTTTTTTTGGTTTTTGGCTGGCAATATAAGTGTGTATCATGCACACAGGCTGAAAAAAAGAGCTAGAGGGCTGCAAATTTAAACGTTTACTCCTTATAATATGTAGATATTTCTTTTTTTTCGTTTCTTGAAAATTCTGTTAGGTACGTTTCCAGTGTGGGTTGAATTTTCATTGTAAGTTTATTCAAAATTGATACCTCAATTTATGTCCGGCAGCATTCGTCCATACTATGTTGTTTTTGTTTGTTTTTTGCTTTTTTTTTTATTCCGACCTTTTTAGTTATCATTGCCCAACAAATGGCAAGAGAAATAACTTTTCATTGACCATCCTTCTTTTTCCTAATTTTTCATTGATCTTCCTCAACATGGAAAGCTGTTGGTCATATGACAGTTTCTACTGAGGGACTAACGAGACCTGTTCTTATATAGTTTAACGTAAAACATTGTACTTGCTTAAACCTAAATTGTTTATCATCCTGTATGCACATGCCCCAAAGACTGTTTATTCAAACACCAGCTGCAGACTATCATAGTAGTAGACAAAAGAGATCTATATCATCTCACTTCCATATATATATATATATATATATATATATATATATATATATATATATATATATACTTATGGAATTCACATTACAAATTTCTTTCACGCCTCTCATATACATTTCTCTCTATATATACATATATATCGATGTATAGATACCCATACAGAGACATATAGAGATATGAATATACATATACATAGATAGATTGATAGATAGATAGATAGATAGATAGATACACACTCAAACGTACGTATATATGTATACATATAAGTTTATATATACACGTATTTAGTTACATAATCATATATATATATATATATGAACATGTATACTGATAGATAATCACACACACACACACACACAAACATATATATACATATATATATATATATATATATATATATATATATATATATATATATGTATATATATATGAACATGTATACTGATAGATAATCACACACATACACACACACACACACACACATATATATATATATATATATATATATATATATATAATGTCTGATGAAGTTAAAACGAGCAGCACAGCTGGATGGAAAAAAACTGGGTAAATAAAACTGTGAAATGATATAGAACTCTTTTTTTCCGGTGTAGTCAATGGGTTTGCATAAAACAGGAAAAATTTTGAAAGATAGAGACAAGAGTTCACGATAGAGGAAAGAAGTAAAGGTTTCTTTTATCAGTCAACAATCTCTCGAAGACCAGTTGGTGAGAATTGCAGGGCGTTGACCCAGCTTACCGACTGCTATTGTGGGATATGAGTTCGAATCTGACCAAAAGCTCATTCTTCATTCCTGATCCACGCTGTTAACTCACTCTCGTGAATTGACGGCTAGACTAAATTCGTGATACAAATCAACTAGAAAATGTATGTGAAGGTAAATTGTTGACTGAATAATGTATTCACTCTCGCTGCTGCACTTTCGATCTCCTCTCTTACGTCCATTCCAACTGAAGGTGATTACTGCAACCTTTTTGTTGTTTGTAGAATGAATACATCTATAGATATACAAGACTTCTCGATTCAGCTCACTTAGAAATGAGTTCAAATTACGGCAGATTAATGTTGTTTCTATTCATAGGCTTCGTTCAATGTGACAGAACAAACAAACAGTGAAGAGTTTACTCCTATAGATTTAGTGGAGATTATCCTTATTGTTTTTTTCTT
>OY735239.1:1791304-1796304 GCA_963457665.1 Thysanoteuthis rhombus | reverse complement strand
TGTTTTTTAAGTTTTTTATACATGTATATACATGTATATATGTGTGGGTCTACCACAGGAATCGAACCTATGACCGATAGGGTAGCCGCCTCTCTGGAGCTAAAACAGACTCCGGTAATGCGGCGGCCCAAATAACAGTTTTAATCTTAAATTTTCATTTTTTATTGTTCATTCGATGTCCATATCGGCTCTCTTTCTTTTAACATTAAGAATTATATCATTGAGGAACAGGTACATGATCCGACGGACATAATCATCAATTGCGTTATATTATTTTGAATCTCTATTTGAAATGACCTCCCGTTATTACACGTTGAAAGTATCATTTGGCCAGGACAATATATATATATATGTAGAGAGAGAGAGAGAGAGAGAGAGGGGAGTTTATACCCGCACTGAAGAGTTGTAATACAACAAAACAGCTGTCTGTGACTGACACAATTATTAATTATAATCAACGTTCCTTTTTCAAGGTTTGAACACTCGTAGGTAGGCACCCATTTGCAACGAGCAACTAAGCAATGCTCTCTCAACTCTAGGATGGGGCACTTTGGTAGATGAGGAATTCTGCTTAGATAAATATATCGGTTAATTTAGTCCTACTACACATCAGATTCTGCGTAGGGCAAGGGTAGAACATCTGTCTCTGAGTCCGGAGCGAAAGTTTCGACTCTACCTGGCTGGAAGGGATATCGAGTCTATAGCTACATTGAAGGGTTGTAATACAAAGAAACAGCTGTCTGTGGATGACAAATTTATGAATCATATATATATATATATATATATATATATATATATATATATATATGATTTATAAATAATCATGATAAATATATATATATATATTATTACGCATAAGTTGAAAAACTTTTCTCTTTTTTTATACGACGGTTTATAAATGAGTCTGCCGCCTAACACAGGGTTATCAGCCAAAACTATCTGATATTTTTATGATACGATGTTCTATTTCTGTAATCTATGGAAAAGTGCTGGATTAAGTGCAGTGACATGGAAAATAGACCAATAAGTATTTGTCGTTTGAAATAAATGATTTTCCATCGTTAGCCAACAGACTTATCGATATACCCATACGTACGTTACCTGAGGGTCTTTCGACAAAGCACTGCTTCCCCCGGGTCTTTCTGACCCGATCCCCCACAGTCTAGGTGTGGTTTCCAGCAAGGCCACACTTTCTCAAAAGAAATTTTGGACCGTGGACGAGATTGAGGGGAACACGATTAGGCAGTTGATTGCGATCCCGAAAAAGGACTTTGCAAATTGTTCTAAAAAGTGGAAAGGTCGTTGAAATAAGTTCCAACCTTGAAATGTACTGAGGCACCTTCGTTCAAGTAAAGAATTTCTTTCGCTAATTTTAGATGGCTGGGGTTCTTTCCAGACAGACTTCTTACATCTCTGAGGGTACAAAGTCGAAGGAGACAGTGGAAGCTAATAGTTTGAACAAGTATTTTTTATTTCCCCTGTTTGATACTGCAAACTTCCGGTAGCACCTCGTGTGATTTCACTATTCGGTTTGACTATATTACAGACAGTGAACAGACTCACATTATAACGGGATTTTGGCAGATGACGTCTCAACAAATTTACCTTTATAATCCTCGACAACAGTTTTACAAGAATATCAAACTGCACATACCGTTATAACGCTCCTTTTAAGTTCATTGTGCCGTTTGAACGGGTGCCGTTGGAATGAGAGTTCACTGTAACTTGATGGATTCGACAAATCAATGAGAAACCACAGAAAAAATTATGGTCACACTATTTTTTCCTTGAAGTCTTAGGATTTTTATGGTTTCATATTTGAATAAGTCTGAATAAATAAAGCAGGGTTTTTGTCAGCCATTACAGATTTGAGAAGGTTAAAATTCTATTTGTCTTGTTTTGTTTCCATTAAACTTTTTAAAGTAATGCAAAGGTTGCTCCTCTGGGCTTCCATTATTCATATGAGACATGCTGTGTACAATTCTCCAATTAATATCGATACACCGAAGGGAAATATGGATAAATCATATTGTATAGTTTACATTTCAAATTCAAATGACGCCAGTCGTATCTAAACGACAAGGAGAAATTTTAATTTTTTCAAATTCGAACCGAATTATTGGTCAAATTGGCTTTACTGGAGAACAACAAACATTTCTTTATTGTGTAAAATTTAGTTGCAAAAACGCAAATACCTCTTCGCTCTTGTATTTCACAAAGTTAATGTTTTGTACATTAGTTACTGAGGAATCTGTTGTAAAATTAGTAATTAATAATTTTGTGCAATTATTAATCAACACCACCGTGTAATTGAGAGTTAATCAGGCAGGCTTTAAAACAACTCAGTTTCGAGCAACGGGAACCTTTTCACAGTTCAAACACAAATTCCAAATAGCTCCAAAATATATTCATGTAACCAACTTGTTCAGGATCACTGTAATAAGGAATCTGTGATCATAGCAAGGAACTGATCACCAGCTCTGTCGCAAGTTTGGTTGTCTCTTGCACAACTTTCAAAGAAGATAAGTTAAAGGAAAGACTGGGTTGGTGGATTCAGGCTCTAAATTGACTTTCTATCAAGCAAAAGCAATTTGAATCACTGTCTATCGGACAAGTGCAATTTGTATGACCATCTATCAGACAAGCACAATTTGTAAAATCAGACAAGCACTATTTGCATGACACCCTATTATCAGGCAAGCACAGTTTGCATGACTCTCTATCGGGCAAGTGCAATTCGCACGACTTTTTACAAGGCAAGCACAATTTGCATGATTTTCTATCACCAGGAAAGTTCAATTTGCATGACTCTCAATCAGGTAAGCACAATTTGTATGACTCTCTATTATCAGACAAACACGATTTGCATGACACTCTATCCGGCAAGCGCAATTTGTATGAATCTCTATCATTAGGAAGGCTCAATTTGCATGGCACTCTATCAGGTAAGTGCAACTCACATGAGTCTCTATCAGGCAAGTGCAATTTGCATGACTCTCTGGCAGTGATACATCAAACACGACGGTGATCTAGGACTTGAATCAAAGAAAATAAAATCTCTCCTGACAGGGATGCCAGATTTGGTCAGAAACGGAGATAATCCAAGCTTTAACTCAGAGGCTCAACCAAGACAGGCATTGGAATAGCTTCGAATTGCCAATCGAGCTAGTCTGAAGGCAGAGGCTCAATACCAGCTTCGTGAGTTGGTTCCTGATGCACGTGAAATTGATCTGCGTAGCCGAAAATGGCGGTCATTTATGGGATGTTATCGAAAAAGAAAATGTCTTTGCCTTGTCATTGGGAGTTATGTAAGTTTCGAGTGACTTTTTCGCCATCTTATATTTCTGAAATCCCCGCTCCTTTTTTTAAAACTTTATCTTTTAATGAAATCTTTACTCAGGTAAGTAAGATGAACAAATTATAAAAGCATCAGATTTGGCAAAAATTACCTTTTCTTCTCAGCTTTTTTTTTCCCTTGATCTTGCTATGATGTTGGGCTTCATCAGAGACACTCTAGAGTAAGAATGAAATGTCTGGGGAAAAAAAGACAATGAAGAAAAGAAAGCGATTGTAGTCAATTCTGATACTTTTTCAACTTCTTTTTCAAACTCATATTTTTATTCTTCCTTTTTTTTGGACATGAATTTTTCTTTGATTTCCTCTTTCTGCTGTCCCTCTCTTTCCCTCTTTCTTTGTCTTCCTTCCTTCCTTCCTTCTTTCCTTCTCTTCCCTCTATCCTGCCTCCTCTTCCTTCTTTCGTCCTTCCTCCTCTCCCTCCTTCCTTTGCTTCTTCCCTTTTTTTCTTCACTATCTCCCTTCTTTCTTATTTCCTTTTTCCCTCCTTCCTTTGCTTCTTCCTTTCCTTTCTTATCTTTCTTCCTTATTTCCTTCCTTCCTTCTCTTCATTCTGTCTCTTCATTCCTTCTATCCTCCCTCCCTTTTCTTCCTCCCTTGGCTCTCTTTCAACCTTCGATTCCTTCTTACCTTCTATTCTATCTTTCTCTTTATTCCTACTTTCTATTCTTTCCTCCTTATTTCTTTCTTTCAATCTTCCTTTCCTTTTTCCTTCATTCCATTCCTCTTTCAGTCTTTCTTCTTGTCATTGTTTCTCTTCTTCTTCCTTTCCTTTACCTTTTTGTATTTTTATAACTTTTCATTTTTCCTCTCTTACATTATATGTTTTCTTTCGTTTTCAACTTGGTTTAAGCAACAGATTTCCCCCGATCTCCGACGTTAAATGAAACCTCGAGTAAGCTGAGACTGCGTGAAGCAGAGAACCAATTACCCTTAATTAGTGGGTGAAGAACTTTTGAGCGATCCCACACTTAAAAAGTAACCCCCTTCTATGCCTGTCAGTTTGACGCTAAACACCATTACGAGATTTAATACGCTTTTCTGATACCTTAGAATTCATCTTGCTAATGAATGCACAAGATGAATTTTCATTGTTTTTTCTCCGAAATTGAAGTACGTCCTCTGCACCAAAGAATCATCAATGCCAAGAAATATCGTATATTTTCATTCTTACGTTTCCTTTATTCATATTTTCTCGAATTTTTCGATTTTATTCTTTTTTTCCATTTATCCGTTTATTACTGTCTCTTTTCCCAATCCAGTCTCTCTCTCACTCTCTCACTGTCTTTCCATATATACATATATATATATATATATATATATATATATATATATTTGTTATCAAGAAATGGATATATGATTCGACTGAATGATAATAAATTGCCTTATATTATTTTTGCTTATTCGATTTACGTTATCCAGGCCATATCATACATTCATCATCAAATAACGGCAGATCATTCCAAAAAGAGTTTCAATATAATACAATGAAATTCATATACATATATATATATATATATATATATATATATATATATATATATGTTATATATATATATATGTGTGTATATATATATATATATATATATATATATATATATATATATATATATATTAGTTGCTCCCCGTGAAAAAATCGTGGTTTT
>OY735239.1:1775000-1791104 GCA_963457665.1 Thysanoteuthis rhombus | reverse complement strand
GAGAGAGGAAGGAAGAGGGTAGAAGGAAGAAGGAAGAGAAGAAGGAATTAAGAAGGGGAGATAGGAGAGAGGGATAGAAGTAAGGCATTAATGAAGGGGAGAAGGTAGGATGTGAAGAAGGAAAGAAGGAAGAGAGGATAGAGGAGAAAAAGGGAGGAAAGGGGGAAAGGAACGAAGAAGAGAATGAAGGGAAGAAAACGAAGGAAGGAAAGAACGAGGGAAAGAAGGGAGAAAAAAGGGGGAAGGTGGAAGGAAGGAAAGGAAGAACGAAGGGAGAGAAGAAGGAAAGAGAGAAAAAAGAGAAAAATTAAACGAAAATGAAGCAAACTAAAGTGAGTGTAAAGAAAGAAGAAAGAAAGTGAAATTTAAGATAATTCTCATTTGCAATACATTTACCTTATACATATTCTATACATATATTATCCTAATTCTGTCAGTATCGAAATACAGAATATATATATATATATATATATATATATATATATATATATATATATATATATATATATATATATATATATATATATATATATATGTATGGCATCTATATGTATATAGTATTTATACATTGGCAATCATAGCTGTGTCGATAGTTGCATTATATGTGGATATATATATATATATATATATATATATATATATAGTGGCAAGAATGTTGCTGTTGGTTGGATATATATATATATATATATATATATATATATATATATATATATATATATATATATATATATATATATATATATATATATATATATATATATATATAATGGAGTGTTTCTCCGATGTAATTTAATTGCAAAGATACAAAATAGCTGAGAGCAGAAAGGAAACGACAAAATGTCAGCTATGTTTAGCAGATTAGATATTGGTGTTGCAAACAGTTACTAATGGTTGCCCCGGGAAGCCAAAAGGAATTTTTAACAAGCAAACACGATTCTCTTCATGTCTTTTGCCTTTTCGCTTCCCTGGTCGTGCAAATATCAGAACACGTCACCCAAAATTCTCAACACAAGTTTCTACAGTTTCAAGTGATTCTTGCTGACTGGTCACGTATGTGTTCACCGTTCAGGCCACCCAAATAAACGTACAGCAAGGAAATATTAACCTTTATTCCTTATATCTAAAAAAACATTTTTTTCTATAAATTGTCCCCTTAAAAATGTTTGGTGGGGTAAATTTACAATGTAAGTTTTTGCCAAATTGGTCCCCTGGTTTGTGTTTACTATCTTATTTTCTTTTTTAAATCCTGAATTTTTAATTGTCAGTTTCCAACAAAAGGTAAGAAAAGTAAATTATTGATCATCATGCCTTTTTCTAATTTTTTAATTCATCATCCCCAACATGCAGCGAGAAGATATTGGCCATCTGACAGTTTCTATTGATTGATTCTCCTCTTCTTTCTCTCCTCGATATTTTCTTATTATTACCTTTGCCAACGAAGTTTGAAGAGCTACTTGTATTCACTCAGGTATGTCTGTTTATTTCCATAATATCCTCAAAGGTTTTCCAAGGATTTTGAGCATGAGTGAGCCCTGAGCTAAAAAAATTGATCAAATCTTGGGCCGGATCCAAGAATGCCTTTCCAACTGAGGGATATGTGTTCATATAGTTAGAAATTAGCAATAGTGTGAAATATAAGATATTTGGACCAAAAAGCTTTTTCTTGTAATGTTCTCCATATTTACCTAGCTTAGCTTACACACGACGCCAAATCAAGAAAAATTAAGGTTGGGAGATGATGTTGCGCCAATCCTCAATAAATAATATCAAACAATGGCACCAAAATAATGAACATAAGAATCGAAAATAAATGGAAATAGTGCCAAAAATGTAAGTACCAAAAGACATTTTACGTAAGCGTCTTCACGATGGCTCCAAGGTACACGGTGTGATTAAGGTCTGGTGTATTTTCTTGCCACCTAACGAGTCCTATCCGAAAAAGATCAAGCAGTTCCAATCAATGTTTCTTGCCAAATGACACAAAGTAATAAATATCTATATTTGTGCAAGACTCCTGCTCGGTTCAGAATTTCTATTCGTCTATTGTCAGCTAATTCTCATCAATAGCTGTATCTACGCCCTTTTCGGGGCAGAAAATCCAAGAAAAGTCCTTTATAAGACCTTCCATATCATTTCATAACTCAGATATGAACATAGACTGAATGACAGTTAGATATGAGCAGGCTGAGATAGATATTCATAGACTGAATGATAGATTTTAACCAAAAATTACAATTATCGTTTCCCAACGCACACGTTGTAGAAGTATATACCTGCACAAACGATAATGAGATGAATAAGCTTGAAAGTCAGCTCAACGATGTCCCTAACATTGTGTAAGAGATGTAGGTAGGAACTTTACCATGAACCACATCTGATTTTTTATCCTTGTATTGCTGTTTTTCTCCATTTTCCTGAATCGACTTTTCAGTTGTTGCTGCCCTGATCGTCTTTTGCAGGTATTTCTAACGCTCTTAATTAATTCCCTACTCGATTCTATTTCTCCTCTACGCTTTCCTCTAAAGTTAGATAATGGGGTATCATAATTCATCTCTCTCTCTCTCTCTCTCTCTCTCTCTCTATATATATATATATATATATATATATATATATATATATATAAGCTCGACCTTCAAAAATGATAATCTCAATAATCCCAAAAGAAGATTATACAACCCATGCATCCTCCCGATGGTCACTTATGGATTTGAAACATAGAACCTAACCAAGAGATAGATTTGCAAACTGAGAAGCATGCAACACGCACATGACCGAACCATGGTGAACCTCACATGAAAGTATCACAAGACAGAACAGTATATAAGGAAGAAAATGGGTGTCCGTGATATTACAGAAACTTTTAAAAAACTTAAATGGCAATGGGCAGGCCATGTTGCAAGCATGACAGATAACCGATGGACATTACGACTCGCAACATGAGTCCCCAGAGACAACATGCGAAACCCTGACCGACAGAATACAAGATGGAGAGATGAACTGGACAAATTTAGAAAATACTGGTTCTGCAACGCCCAAGATAGAGAAGTGTGGTGAATCCTAGGGAAGGTCTAAGTCCAACGGCGGACTTTGAAAGACTGATGATGATATATATATATATGTATATATGTATCTGTATGTATATATATATTCCCCAGTCTGTTCATATCTATCTATCCATCCTTCTATCTATCCATTCACCCATTCATCTATCACTCTATCCACTGGACAAAAAATTTTCGAAAGTCATGAAATTATTAGATGTTATCTTGTTCAATGAAAAGACTCAGTCATTTCCTGTTTTTGCTGTACATCTTTCCTAAATTCATCTAAGAGGACTTCGAACGGCTCTGGACAGAACAGCTTCTACAATCATCGTTTCCATGAATCATGGAAATTATCTCTCTTTGGTTCTTATTGACAGCAATAGAATGACACTTCTTAGGACTAAGCGCGGACTTCGATTATGAACCCGAAAACCTTAGACACTTACAGCAGCAACATGTTTAACCCTGCGAATGAGACTGGAAGAGTTAATATCAAGTCATGTTTGAACTTTGAATGTTGACATTTTGAGATGAGCTATGTCACATGATGCGTATGTATTTACATACACTGATGGAAGACGTACAGTCCAAGATTGATAGAATCATGAAGTCTCGTTCAATTTTTGAAGACACGTCACTCTGACTGTCACTCTGCGTGACAAATACAACGGTCAAGAAATCTCAAAATGTCAGCATCCAGTTACAATTCTCAGAAAGAGGGGAAAACTCTCACACAGAGAGAAACAAGGAGAGAGAGGAGGGGTGAAGAGTGACAGAGAATAGAATATCATGTTACATGTCAATTAGTTATAGCTAATTAAGTTTCGGTGTAGCACCAGCGTAAAGGAATAATGCCTTAACGACAGAGTAGTCGCTCTTAATCCGACGGACTTGCTCTCCGTCCATCAAAAATCTCGCCTTATTCATACTAATTGCTCTTTTTTTCTTTGTATTTTTGTCACCAATTATCTTAGTACATTTTTATCTCTTCCTGCCTTAGCTGACCTATCCTATCACTCCTAATTCGTTTATTTCCTTCTACCTTTTCTATACGTACATTTAACCTCTCTCCTCTGAGAAAATACGTGGAATCATGATTAATTGCCTTCCGGCTCAAATCTTTCTTATTCTTTCAAAGGTGGAAATTTTGCTTTAATGATTAAAGATTAGACACGAATCTAAAACTATCTCTATTGGCACTTGACCTGTGATCTCCATTTCTGGTAACCCATTTTGGTATGCCTGTGCATGTGAAAATGCAAACTCATGTTTTCACACACCCACCCATCCACACACACCTTCATTTTGGCCCACAATGCATATACATACACTTCTACATATATGCAAACACCAATAGATACAAATGTATTCACACAAATATTCATATTCTCGCTTAAACTAACATTTCTCAAAAGAAAACTTTATTCATCAAATATAACGAAAAACGTTTTACGAACTTCAATAATTAACTATCAAAAGTCTCTCCTTAATAATGACGCAGGAGTTCTGCCATTATGCATTGGGCCATTCGGGCAACTTTTTTTCCCTGACTTTATCTCAAACGTTCCTTCTTTCTATCTGGACTTCTGGGATGAAATGATGTCACATTTACACAGTGAACCATTCTTCTTATTTTCGTTATCTTTATCGCAACGCTTAGGCTGCTTCCACAAACGTCTCTCTTTCTGTCAAAATTTCTGGGGGTCGGGGTTACTTTAATACATTGACTCATCTGACCACATTCCTCGTCTATGTTGTCTTGTCTTTGAAAATGAGAAAGAGGCAGGTTTAGGTAATCTCCGTTCATTGCCCTACGTCTATTGGAAGCATCTTAGGTTGGGGGTGATCAGTTCAAAATTGGATAAAAGGGTAAGGAATGAATGTTACTACTCTCGGTTTTTGTTGGGCAGTGGTCACTATAACGTCCAAATTCTAAAGAAGAAAACATTAAGAAACTAAGGAATAAACCCAGCAAAAACTTGAGAGGCAAATTGATTTCTCACTCAAAACATATTTAGGGGTAATTTTCAAATGACAAAAAAATACGTTTTTTCAAGGTATGACGAGAAAAATGCTTAAATATACGGCCTGCTGGTTGCGGCAAAACTCACTTCAAAACTGAAGAGATCTATGTCTTTGTATGCATTTGCGTAGTTTATATGTACTTCTTAGTATATGTATGTATTTTTGCGTGAAAATACAACAGAAATTATGTATGCCTTTGCATATGTGCATTCATTAAAGCAGAGGAATAAATATACGCATAAAACCATGTGCATACGTATGTATGAGTGTGCGCATGGATAAAGAACGAAGAGAAAGCATATATGTTTGTTTTCATGTGTATGTGTCAGCATGTATATCAGTAGAGGTTATAGAAAGAAAGAAAAGTATATATATATATATATATATATATATATATATATATGCGTGTGTGTGCGTGTGTTTGTGTTTGCATGTGCGTGTGTGTCTGAATATGTGTGTGTTTTTATTTATTTGAACGTGCAGTGAACATGTGTTTCACTGCACAAGTGCGTGTCTGTATGTGTGCATGCCTGCATGTGTACACGCATGTGTACACGCATGTGTGTGTGTGTGTTTCTTTGGCAGGTATGTGACTGTTTATATCTTGTATCTTGAGAAACCCTGAAGCAATTAAAGAAGTAAGGATCAGTTTGTGGGGCCTGGATAAAAAGAAACACCGTAGAAATATTTTCAATCGCGAGCTGCACCTGATCTGTTGGTAATATGAATTTTGTCAGCGATAATATATTTCCTTCCTTCGATTATCCTTCACTGCGACACTGTAATTTTCGGGGAAAAAAAGAAGAAGAAAGATGAGGACGAGAAAACATGACGAAGCAGAAAAGAGTGAAATCAAGTGAAAAAAATATGGGGAAAAAAAAGAAATATAAATAATCAAGAGATATAAACTAAGAAAGAGAGCGTGTTGGAGAATGAAAAAGGGATAAAGAAAGAAATAATTGAAGGAGGAGAAAAAGCAATATCAAAGAAGGGGGAGAAAGGATAGTGAGGAAGAAAGAAAGAAAGAAAGAAAGAAAGAAAGAAAGAAAGAAAGAAAGAAAGAAAGAGAGGGAAAAAAGAAGAATCGGATTAAGAAGAAGAAAGAAAAAAGGAAAGAAAGAAAGAAAGAAAGAATCTAAGGGATATAGAAATAATGAAATGAGATAATGAATATAAAAAGGAGAGAAGAAAAGAAGTGACATTTGAAAAGTAAGAAGGAAAGAACGTACAAAAAAAGAAGGAAAGAAATATAAAGAGAAAAGGGAAGGAACATCAAAATGGAATAAAGCAAGAAATATCGTGAAGGAAAAAAATCGTGAAGTGAAATACTGAAGAAAGAAAGAAGGAAGAGATGAAAAAGTAAGTTATAGAAAGAATAAAAGAAGCGAAGACAGAAAGAAGGAAAGAAAGACAGAAATAAATCAATAAACCAAGAAAGAAATGTACAAATCGGAGGTAATATCAAAAGGCAAAGAAAGAAGGATAAAAAGAAGAAAGAAAGATTTAATAACAGAATTAAAATGAAGAAAAATGATCAGAAATAGCACAAATAAGAAATGGAAAATACGAGAAAAAAAACATGAACGGAAATGGATTTTGCGAACTAGGTAAACGATAAGTCAGCGTTTTCAGAACTAGGTATACGGCACTGTCTCCATCGGTAATCATTAAACACACAAAAACCTGGAAATTGAGTTGTGGGTATACGCTGTACCCCTGCATATCCCTTCCCCATTTCAACTTCTGAGAACAATAGATTTTTTTTTCTAAAGTGCCGGCAAAAATATTGAATGAAACTGCTTGAGCTCTGCGCTAGTCAGAAGAAACGGCCAGACACCTCTTGAAGGCGAACAAAAATATATAATTTTGCTCCTTGTCCGTCTACTTGTCCGTATAGTTTTTGATTTTGTTTGTTGTTTCTTTAGGAGTTATTTGCTGTCAATAAATGGACGAATTCGCCATTTGCATTATGGGAACAGCTGGCTGGCTGTGGGCGGGAAAATCGAAAGTTCTGGCTGTGTTTCGATGATTGGAAGAGGAAAGAATGAGGAGGAAATCGTGATGGAGGAACAGGGGAGATGGGATAGACGGAATGGGTAGAAAGAGGGGAGATAAAAGGTGGAAGGAAAAGAAGGAGGTGAAGAGGAGGAAGGTCGGTGGATGAGAAGTGGAAAACAGAGAGAGAAAATGAATTGAGAATGATAAAAGGGACATAGAAGAAGAGGATAGTCAAGGAAGGCGAAGAAGGAGGAGAAGGAAAAGAAGAAGAAGAAGAAGAAGAAGAAGAAGAAGAAGGAGGAGTAGGAGAAGGAAACAGGAATTATGGAGATATAAAGAAGTAAAGGAAAACAAAGAGAGACAATGTATTGATTAATGGTAACAAAGCAAGATAGAAAGAGACAAAGGAAAAAGTCAGAAATAAAGACGAAGAAGAAGAAGAAGAGGAAGGAAAAGAAGAAGAAGAAGAAGAAGAAAAGGAAGAAGAAGAAGATAATGAAGAGCAACAACAATAATAACTGAAACAAGATTAAGGAGAAGAAGAACGGAAAAGTAGGGAATGAAAACTTTGAATACAAATAAAGCGAATGAATCCAGTGCTGAAGAAAGAAGAGGATGAAAAAGGAGAAAGAAAGAAAGAAAATCTGTCAAGACAGAAAGTAAATTGAGATCATAGTATAATAACGAAGACTATGAACAATAACAACTAAAGAGAAAAGCCAAAAAAATATCATTTCTTTTTGTTTAAGTGCAGATCGATTGTTGAATGAGTGTCATAACTGCTATAAATCAGGGATTTCAATAACTCTGAAAGTTCTCTCTGACTTGACTCGCCCAAGACAGACAACTGGTTGTAATTGTCAGAAATACATGATTGAAAAGAAAAGAGAGTAAGAGAGGGAATGAAAGAAAGAAGAATATTGCAAGATCTAAAAAGAGAGAAAGAAACTCCTTGTAAAAGAGCATCAGAGAGAAAGAAGGAAGAAGAAAAGGAGGGTGGGAAAATTTAGGAGGAGAAAAAAAGAAAGAGAAGGAAAAAAGAAAGAGAAGGAAAAAAGGAAAGAGAAGGAAAAAAAGAAGGACGGGGCTTGGAAAGGGAATAGATGGAAGTCGGAAAGGTTTGAATGAAAGAGATGTTGAAAAATAAAAAAAATGAAAAAATCTCGAAGAAAGAAAGGAAGTAAGAGATGAAGTATTGTAAGATCCAGAAAGAAAGAATGAAGGTTATTAGTGGAAAAAAAATTTTTTAAAAGGGAGAAAGTTTAGGAAAGAAGTTAAACAGAAGGAAGGAATGATGGAGAACAGAATGGAAGGGTCGAAAGAATAAGCTTAAAATGAAAAAAATTTAAAGATATTCAGGAAAAAGAAAAAAAAAGACTCCATCCATGAAGGTTGGTGACAATAAATTGAGGCAGCACGCTTAAGAAGCCAAGCATCTTCTCAAACTGGAAATGTAGCAAGATATAGACATATATGTGACTAGCTCCGTAGAAACCGTCGTGGGACCAACGTCTTTTTGGCAGCATGCCGTGTTGGGGATGATCAATTGAAAAATTAAAAAACGGGCTGATCAATAGGTAAGTTACTTCTTTTGATTTTTTTGAGATAATGATAACAAAAAAAAAAGTCTGATTTTCTCAAAGAGACAATCGTGTTTACTGCAAGACACGAATTAGGGGTCAATCTAGGGATGGTTTATAAAAAACGTTCAAGTCATAATAAGGGGTAAATGTTGAAAATTTCCGTCCTCTAGCTCCATTGATATGGCCTGTCTGTATGATACATAGCCAACAGCCAGCAGGACCAACTTGAAAACTGAAGAAATCTATTTTGACAGTTTGGGAATCTGTCTCCGTTGACGGTCTCTAACAAGAAAGAAAGAAAATGAGTAATCCTTACATTTTCCCCAATCCGTGAGGGGAGACAGACGGGATAAAGCCCAGGCGCCAATCGACTGAAGAATTGTAATAGAAATATTAAAAGAAAGGAAGGAAGAAAGAAAGACGGAAGGAAAAATGAAGAGAGGGATAAAGGAAAATATCGAAAGGAAGAAATACTGAAAAAGGAAAAAAAATGAGAAAGAAAGTATAGAAAAGAGGTGAAAAGAAGGAGGAAGTTTGAAAAGGAAGGGAGCAAGAAAGATTCAGAAAGAAAGGAAGATCCCCATGGAGAAAGATAGAAGACGAAACAAAGCCAATTGAAAAACCATTATGAAAGCAGCGAAAGAAAGAAAGAAACTGTAAGAAAGAAGGATTAATAAAGATGGAAGGCAAAGAGACTAAAGCCAAGGCGCCAATCAAAATAAAGAAGCTGAAGATTTTCTCGAACAGGCAACCAATCAAAATATCGCATTACTCGGATGAATCTCTGAAGGCACGAGAGAAAAAAGTCTGTAAAGCAAATACAAAGAAGTAATTTCAAAATGGCGAACAACGACTGTACAAACATCGTCCAAATCAACACGCATGCGTATTCTGACCCAATACAGTAATACCCCGGTTGACTCTCTAGATACGTTCCTGAAAAGACAGCGGTAAACGAAGAAGCGCTATACGAGGACATTATAACATAGCATAAACAGTATATCCATTGAATCACTTTTTGCTGATATGATGCATTCCTAGCCAGGGTCATTATTTCAAAACATATGATGCCGTTGTTGAGCCTTAACAAGATGGAATAGATTAGACAGTGTATTAGGGAATCGCCAACCAAAAATGTCACCAAAAATGTCTTTATAGGTTTCGTCAGTTTTTTAATAGGTCTATCTGTCTAGCTGGCTGTGTATGTGTCACGCGCACTGGCCACAGTAATGGAGCAAGAGGGCTGAAAATTTAAACATTTACTCTGTATTATGTGTGAAAGATTAATCTTTTGGAAGTTCATCGAGCATTATACAGGTTTTTAGTGGGGGCTGAATTTGCAATGTAATTGTGTGGTAAATTGATCATTTAGTTTGTGTGTGGCAGCATTCACGTTAAAGTTGGAAATTCAGACTTTGTTTTAGGGATCACTGCCCAACAATGGAGTGAGCAGTAATCTATTCATTGATCACCCCTTTTCCATTTTTCCATTTTTTGAATTGATCATCCCTACACGGTTTGCTGCCAAAAAACGTTGGGCATGCAACGGTTTCAATTTAGTAACTAACTAGATCTGCCTTATATGGTAGCTACCTTCCAGAACTGGTGAATTACCTCTTAGTGTCGATGTACATGATAAATCACTGTGTGTGTGTATATACATACACGTGGTACATTAATCAAAGTGTACAGCGCATAGTTATTTCGGAGACTCTCCATGACACCGTCCCTTATCATTATTTATTTTGGAAATATAGCATTGATAAATTTGGTGAAAAAAGCGCTAAAGCGAAAAAGTGCTAAACGGGTTCGCGCTAAGCGGTGTAATTGTATCAAATCCTGAAGCAGATGACACGGAGATAACAAAGTAAAAGAGATTAATTTGTCGCCTTTATCCTGCACCATTTCTATTATGCTCTCGAGAAATCTTTTCTAACTTGATTAATGTGCTGTTTTATTACTCTTTTGTTACGCTAATCAAGTTTGTCATAGTGTTTTGCTTTTTTGTCCAATGGAATATTAAACGTGCTATTATATGAATTTAGATCCGTTTGCGGAGAATTTATCTGGTTTTAATTTAGGGTATTAATAAGCTCTTAAATCAAAACCAGATAAAATCTTATTCAATAACTTTACACGATTTCCTTGAATCTCGTTGTAATTAATAGAATTAATTACACGTGTACAGAAGAGGCAGTGGCTGATCGGTTGGCAGCGCTGAATGTGGACTGGGCGAGCCGAGTTCAAACCCTGACTGAGACTGAGACTGGCACTAATCCAATTGGGAAAGGCATGAATCCGTCTCTTTTCCTTCCTCCGGCCATGTCTATTTCACATACATCTATCACAAACCTGGAAGAACTAGCCCAGAAAGAGAAACTTAAGAAATGTGAAGCCAGGAGAGGTACGTACTCGGTGTACGGGTTTTACTTACTACTACATGATCGGTGTCCTTGTAAGATGTGGGTGTAAACGGCTTAAGAAATTGAAAACCTTTAGATATTTGATTCTTCCGTTGGTGGTGAATAAGGATTAACTATACGAACCAAACAATATTAGAATAAAACCTCGAATTGCTCAATTAGCGTTAGTGGTGATTTTCAGATTTGGATATAACCTACGCAAAACAAATGGCATCAGTCGTCTTTGAGTACTTTTCCAAAAGTCAATGAGATGCTAACAAGGGATTAGAAAGAGAGAGGGGTTACCAAACGGTTAGCATCATGGAAAATGGAATTTGCGAAACGAGTTCAAACTCTGGCTTGCATAGTTCATGCTTACTTCACGTTAATGTCATCGAGAAAGGCCCAAATTCAAAGCAAAGCGTGTATGTGTCGATTAGTCACAGAGAAAAGTCCCTCTTGAACATCGTTCGAATCTTCCTCAAGACAAACACTTCGCTTGTATGCTGGAAAATCAGCATAGTTAATGCAAAAATCATCTACAACGTGTTCGACATGTTTTTATCGCCATCTTTAATGTTGTGATATTATTAATTCACCATCCAGAGAAGAATCGAATGTATTCATTTTACACTTAACATTCTGTTTAGAGCTCTCCTGATTGACCCAAGAGACTAGCAGAGAAAAATCATGCCGAACATCATATGGATAGATCACAAGACAGCACGATATATTTGACAAAAAACAGATTTCAGAGATATATTACAACCGGGGTAGCGAACCCATGACATATGGAAACATTTTGTTGGCACAACGCAGATATAATTTATTTTGCAAGTGATTTTATTATCTTGAAAAATCGGAAAACTTTAGTTTATCAACTGTCAGCTCAGTTATTGATTGCCAAAACAGACTTTTTTCAAAAACGCTCAAGCATTTTTTCCCTATAAAATATCTTGTAAAATACAGGTATAATAAAAAGGATTATCTGCTGCTCATAACTACCATTTGTATGTGGGCAGGCTTTTTGGAAGACTATCGCTAATGTAGTCACCTACTCTCGAAAAGGTTCCCCAGCCACAGTCCAAGGAGCCATTACCAAGCTCAAATGGCTATGGACAGGGCACGTTGCAAGAATATCAGACAATCACGATACATTTCAACTCAGAACATGAAATACCTCGAGATCATCGGCGAAATTGTGGTCGGCAAAAAAGTAAGATGACATGATGATCCTGATAGGATTCAGGCACATTGACGCTCAGAAGCAAAAAAAGCTGGCAAGCCATGGGGAAGGGCTTTATCCAGCAAGGGGCTTTCAATTGCTACTGATGACGTCATCGGAACTTCGCCTTCAAATGTTTGTTAGAAACTGTAACCCAAAACAAACAGTCATCATGAACTTTGGCTTCTTGAGTTTTTAAGTAGATCTAGCTAGCTGGCTGGCTGGTTATTTATGCTGGAGGGCTGATAATGGAAACATTTACACTTTATCACGTCTAGTAAACGACTTCTTAACGCCCCTCCAATATATTCACAGTTTGGGGTTCAATTTACCATCTAATTGCAAGCTATATGTGTCCCTTAGATTAGTATCGCAGTGTTCATGCTTGCTCTGTTTTTTAGATTCGGGATTTTTTAATGATCACTGCCAAACAAAAGGCGTGAGAATAAACTGATTAATTGATCAACATGTTTTTTCCAATTTTCCAATAGATCACCCCCAACACAGCACGCTGCCAAAAGACGTATGTCACGTGACGGTTTCTATTGAGTGATTAACCAGTCCGGTCCTAACGGAGAGATTGTGTTATCTTCCACTTCATTGTCAGGAAGGAGAAAGGTTCGATTAGACAGCTACAAATCTATCAAAGTGGAAGGAAAGACATTCCGTCTTAATGGTTTGACGTGGAAAACGGCGGCACTTGAATTACTGGGGTAGCAAACGCTTGGGTCAAGGCCAGCTTCTGGACATTGGATATAAAGCACACTGGAAATAAGGTAAAACGTGGACCACCTTAGAAAAATTATAGTAATTTCTAACACCTAAATGTATTAAGTTATCTCAGAGTAATATTATCATAATTGAAAAAAAAAACTAATACATTAAGGTAATTTTTTAAACAAAGCAATTTTATCAAGTTGGTCCAGAGAAACAATTTCTGTGCATATATACTACCTATGGCTTCGTCTCGATTTTTGATCGCATGATTTGGACTCCAGTGTACGATGTCCACCTGGAAAGTATCCAGCTATTATAAATATCTCGAGAATAAGTTGCCTCGAAGTAACTTGACAGCCAACCAGAAAGAGCCTTACTGCTTACGTGTAAACAGACACTCTCTCACAAAGTAACATAGTCTGCAACAAAACTCCATTGAGTGAGCTCGTGTACTGAGTAACTGTTACACTCACACTAACCGGTCCTATCCATTCCCCACGTCTCCTGCAGGGTTTCTTTTTTCTTCCACAAAACATCAAACGATCCAGAGATGTCAGCCCCTCTGCAGTTTAGATTTGGTTCCATGTAATATCTTGCTTCTTACAAAAGGATTTAAACAATGACAGAGATGCAAAAAACACGACAAGGCATCTGATGGCGATCAAGAAAGAGGACTTTGAGATTAAAAGGACGTTTGAATAAATGTATTAGCTCCGAGGGAATAGTTTGAAAGGGACTACGGCACTTATGCCCTAGGTAGGCTTTTTTCATATCATTGTTGGATACTCTCCGGACAACCTCGTATTATGCATATACATATACATAGAATTTAGCTCTGGGGATTTGTGACCACGCCATCGTTCCTTTAGGGACAAAGGGAATGTGCATTCATTATTGCTTTTACCATCTGTAAAAAAAAATAATCGGAATTGTTTTTTGTCATTTTTCAGGCGCAAGCATCTCTAGTACCGATTGACTGACTAAATGATAGACAAGAAAACTCCCACTGCCTCTCGATCAGAAAATAAGAATTCTTACCCAGGAACCAAAATTGCATTTCATTGTGTAACAGTATATAGACTTGTTAGTTGACCATCTGATCTGAATCAAACTTTTAGCTCCTAATCAAGCCTGCTCTCAACATAAATAATTTTGTAAAGATCTTTTTTTTTTATTTGTGAAATAATTCATTAGTAATGGTCAAGTAAAATTGAAATTATGTGTAAAATCCCGTGTACTTATATGTTGATTGATTGCGAATTGGAATTTTCGTATTTTGGACCAATAAAGTATGGCTATAGATGGAATCCTCTTTTTATCTGTTTGTAGATGATAATAAAGGCAAAAAAATTGGGATCCACGACCCCCAACCTCATATCACCAACTACTCTTTTTGGCTCCTTTTTAGCAACTTTTCGTGGATCTAGCTCTAAAATATAAATTCGTGTTGCCAACCCTGCCAACTATTCTACTATGAGACGCCTGAAAGGAATTTGTAAGGCGCCTTAGGTATATACTTAGCTCAGATTAGCTTTGTTTGCCACAAGGCCACAAGTGTGGGGCACCCAGCGAGGATTAAACTCACTACAGTAGTACTCTTTCACTTTTCGAAAGTTTGTTTAACTCCAAAATACTAAAAGCGAAAATAGTGATGAAGATCTGTTTTGCGTCGAGCCCTTATAAAGGCAGCGGGCACCCTCTTCCTCTTAAACCAAGATCCAAGTTCCCCGTTTCCAACCATCCGAACTTCCAACAACTAAGCCTAACATAAAATGAACAACTTTATAGGGTTGGGGATGCAGCAAATGTTCTTGGATATAAACTGATGGTAATTGCTTCTTCCCTTTACGCCCTTTTGTCTTCGAAAGGTTTTTTCATAAGAACTTTATTCTAGGATAGCTAAGGAAAAATATACGTGCGAGACACTTGAGGTATACATCGAGAGTAGCTTTGCTATGCCTGCCACATTGTCATAAATGTTATCCACGATGTGAAGGATAAATCCTTGGTCCTTGGTCCTGAGAGTTAGTAAAGCTTTTCTGTTCTCCTGTACTGTGTCGCTGGGACACATAATTTTATCGATGTGTTTCGGGTTAGGTAGCTCCACGACATTCAACCCTCCTAAGGTTTCTGTAATAGTACTCTGAATGCTTAGCATCTGCTGGGTGCTAAGCTGAGAGCCATTGAGTACAATTTTTAACGTATTTGATATGACTAGCCCATGGATTGAACCAGTGACCTACCAAAACCGGGGGGCGAGAAGTCTACTGCTTGGTCACGGTGATCGGAATATACCCACTACTGTAGTAGTTATGATCCAGAATGGCTTGTTAATTACTACTTCAAGGTGGATCACCATGTTCTCAGGTTTTTCTTGCATCCGATGGCATTGAACATCTAGCTTCAAGGTTTCTGCACGCACGACCTAACCAATGAACAAGCATTTCCTAATCAAAACTGATGGCTTAAGCAAAAAGCGATGGCGGTGAACGACTCCCAGTAGTCGGCGATGGTAGAGGTATTGATGGTAATGATCTCGATTATGAGATAATGGTATCTTCGAAGAGTTTGGAGATTGAGTTAGTAGGCAAGCCGACTTCTGTCGCTGTAGATGTGAAGGAGGAGGCAGCGGGTTGGATGAGGTGACCGCTATGGCGGAGTTCTGGGTTGGTCATCAAGAGTCTTTGTAAAGATTCATGCGTCGAGTAATCAAACACGAAGTACGTACGGGTTGGCGCCACTCATTTTCCTTGTCTGGTTAAAATCGTGTGCAGCGTTCTTTTTCCTGTTGGGAATTGGAAGAAAAAGATTGAGAGAAGAAAGAAAAAAAAAGAATTTAAAGAAGACTGTAATAGGATGGAGAGGTCAGAGGTGAATGCTAGAAAGAAGATTGTAAATCATATAAATCCGGTGGGTAGGAGAAGGAAAGTGGAAGAGAGCAGAGTGAGAGTCTAATGATTATGAATGGAAGTTACAATGAAGAAGAAGAAAAAGAAAAAAGAGGAGGAGAAAAAGAAGAAGAAAGAGGCGAAGAGGAGGGGGATGAAAGAAAAAAGAAAGTTAAAAAAAAGAGAAGAAGAAAAATGAGAAGAAAAAGAAAGAGAAGAAGA
>OY735239.1:1717500-1772500 GCA_963457665.1 Thysanoteuthis rhombus | reverse complement strand
CTGAGTATCCATCACAGTCAATCTATATCTAACTATCTACCTATCTGAATGTCTGTCGGTTCATTGACCAATCTCTGAGAGTTTGCTTGCGTGCGGGATGTCTCGGGCTAGTTGAGGAGTCCTGTTAACTTTTCACGAAATTTACATGAGCAGGTAATCTATCAATATATATATATATATATATATATATATATATATATATAGATAGATAGATAGATAGATAGATAGATAGATAGATAGATAGATAGATAGATAGATAGATAGATAGATATAGATATAGATATTGATATGAACAGATATATAGATAGATAGATAGATAGATAGATAACTATGGTAATAATTTCGATAGCTGCTGTTGGAACTGATGGAATTTTCACAAGCTGGATCTGATGAATTAAATTAGAAATGGAAAAAAGACATGAAAATATATCCAATGTGCATGTCCAAGATGGAATCCATGGGCTTTGATACTTTCTGAGCCCGGAGTGATCAGTTTATATTTGCTATTTTATTTGTTCTTGAAGATTTGCTATGGAAAGATGGGAACTGGTGGCTAATTAGCAAATGTTAAGGGGAGATAAGCGAGACAGGGAACGACGCCAATGGAGAATCGTTGGAATTTTCATACAAGGGAAGACGAAGGGAAATGACGAGGAGTAGAAAGAGAAGATGAAGTAGAAGTAACAATAAAAGAAATGAGAAAAGAGGAAGGAAAGGAATAAGAGAGATGATTACAGTATTTTGTGTAGAGAAAGAAATGGTAAAGAAAGAAGAAGGAAAAGAAAAAGAACAAGAATAAATGATATTCCTAATGATTATTAAGTAATGAGGAATATATGTAGAGAGAGAGACGTGGTTATACTCAACGTTTGGGGGAAAAAAATGAAAAATGATTACCATGACAGTTTCCACGGTGTCCTTCGAAGTAGTGCTTTTGCCTGCTGGCTTTTTCAAAGGTTTTGTTAGAAAATCGTTTCAGACACGATTTTCAAATTTTTCCTTTCGGGTAAGCACCTCGTACACACATACACACACACACACACACACACACACACACACACACACACGGATTCTTTAGTTGAATAGATAGACTGATGTATAAGCAGATAGATAGATAGGTAGATGGGTAGATGGAGAGATTTGGAGGAAAACCTCAAAAGACTTATTCGGTACTCCTCTTAAAAGGAAGAGTTGTCGGATAGTTGAACGAAGACTATTCTCTTTTGAAAGGAAACAGAAAAAAATAAGAAATAAAGTACTTCGAAATGTTAACCTCTTCAAGATATGAAACAGATCGTGAGAGTCGGATGAAAAAAAAAACCGCCGATTTAGTATGGCGGCAGATTACTGGAAAACAGAGAGGATAGAAGTACATGAAGGACAGTATTAGTCACAGACGAGCCGACGCCATGATTGTATCGTGTGCTTCTTTACAGCCGCGTTTGGCATTTGGCTTTCCCGAACATAATCTTTCTGGCTTTTAGCTGAAATCCCGCGGCAAAGCCAACTGACAATATCAAATAATTCTACAATCAAAGGAAGTCGAGCAATCAAATCCTGAGAAGGAATAAAAGAAAAGAAAAAAAAGAACGCTTAAATACATGTAATATTCACTGAAAAAGTCTCTTTTTTTCCCCTCAAGTTTTTTCCCCTTCATCTACTTGCAAACCAACAGAATAGTTAGGCAGACGTGTGATTAAGGCCAATTGTTGCTACTTATGGGAATGCCGTTGGCTGATCGGTTAGAAGCGTAGAAAAATAAACTCGGCGACCTGTGTTCGAATTGGGACTAAGACTGGCAGTAATGCCCTTTGGAGAGGCACCAATACTTCTAACCTCCCTGGGCTATTGCTTAAATGGTACATGGTGAATAGAGTTAGGCCACTTCAGTTGCTTATCGCCCTTAAGTCAATTTCACGCATCGAAAACCTTGAAGAAATAGTCGTGACTGATACACTTCAGATATGTTAACCCTGGGCTGGAACAGCTGATGCCGTAACCAGCGTAAAGACACTAGTACCTTTACTACTGTTGTTCCTTGTAATGTTTTTTTGTTTTTTGTTTTTTGTTGTTTTGTTTTGCCTTTTTAGCTCTGTATTCAGTTTATTCACATAGTTTAGTAACGACTTGGTACTTCTAATAGTTTTGTAGTGTTCTGGTACTTTTGAGTGACTAATAGCTTTCTGGTACTTATAGTTTGTAGCTTTCTGGTACTTATAGTTTTGTTGCAATCTGGTATATCTAGTAGTTTCTGGTACGTCTAACAATTTTGTAGCGTTTTGGTACTTGTAGTCGTGTTCCTTGCTTATCAGAATCTGTGATGGAAATGAATTTTGGGAAATAAGTATCATCATCATCATCAGTCTTCTAACGTTCGTCGTTGGACATAGACCTTCCCCAGGATCTGTCAAATTTCTCTATCATGAGCATTGCAGAACCAGTATTTTCTGAATTACTCTAGTTCATCTCTCCATCTAGTATTTTGTCGGCCTCAGTTTCGTATGTGATCTCTGGGGATTCATGTTATGGGTCATGATGTCCATTGGTTTGTCATTCTCGTATCATGACCAGCCCATGGCCATTTGAGTTTTCTAATAGATTGTATGATATATCGGACCCCGTTTTCTTCCTGATATATTGTGCTGTCTTGTGATTTCTCCATGTGAGGTTGAGCATGATTCTCTCACGCACACGCTGCATGCTTCTCAGTTTGCGGGTCTGTCTCTTGGTTAGGTTCCATGTTTCAGCTCCATCAGTGACTATCGGGAGGATGCCTTTGTTATATACTTTTCTATTTAGGATTATTGGGATTCAGACGGAATAAATAGACACAAAAGAAAAAATCTGGGATTTATGCTAACAGGAACACAAAGGGAACAATAGCAGATGAACAAAGAGAGCCGTGCAGCTTGGGGTTTCGAGTCAGCGCTCCATACTAAATTTCGGGGCTGTTTTGAGACAAACGTTACAGGAAATTGAGAAATAGATATACGCCGAGACAAGTTTGGAAACGGTTAAAAGTCTTGGAATGCATTTGGGTCTCTGATCGAGAAATATCATTTTTGACAAGGCTTTTTATTCATCTATTTTTTCTCTTGCTTTCACTACATTCACTACTGCATTGATAGTCTGTGAGCGTAGCTTACTATTGCTCTTTGTTGAGTAAAGGTTTATCAAAGGTTTTATCTCAGTTTCGTGTGAGAACACAGGTATAGTTATCCCGGGAAGACTGAACTCTCTACAGTACTAATGGTCTTCGAGAATAGTTTCTGAGCCCCTATTCCTCAGCTAAGTAACCTACGTATTTACCTGACTTTTTCGGACACGAATCCACAAGTGGGCAACAGTACTGATAGTCCACGAAACTAATTTTGTATAAGACCATAGGTGTAGAGAACCCCTGGGGATCGAACTTAATATAGAATAGTATGCAAGACTAATTTACCAATTATTCTCTGTTCAGTTACCCCTGGTATTTACTTAGCATAATTTTATCCATGTTAAGGCCCCTTAATCGGTTTATCATTGAGGCTTGAACTCTCAATAGCACGAGCCAATGTTCCTTCTAATCTTCTGTGGTCAGTGTACCCCGAAGTTTTCATGTTATTCAATTTCCCCGTGACAAGAGTACGTGCGCACTGAAGGCTTAGGCAAATGAAAACTTAAAATTGTTTCATGATAGTTTCGGCACAACCACTTCCCGATGACAAATAACATTGTATCAGCGTGTTTCGGTATAATACAAGTGTGTCTGCATAAGTAAACGACTATAAACGACTATTTGGTTTATAGAAACAGTTCGTTAAGACATTACTTTCAATGAGTATAATCAAAATATATTGAACCACCGTAGCCATCAAATACAGTGACGGATTCTATCCTTTTTCATATGTGTGTGTGCTTGTTTATGCTCTAGTTTATTTGTTTGTGGGTTCCAGTGACCTTGGCAATACCGTCTTGTCTACAGACTTGGAAATTGGCATCAGTACTCAACAACATCCATTATAAAAATGTTTTGTTGTTTGTTCATTTCTTGGAAAAAAAATTGTTCGGACTTTATTTTGGTAGGTTTATTTATGAAATCTAGATTCCATGGAATCTAATTGCTCCCACATATATATATATATTTTTTTTTAACTTTATTTTAGATGTTTTTTTCCGTGGTAATCACCTGTGATGTCATAAATTGAATTCATTCTAACCATATTCATTCTTCAATAGAAACTTTTTACATGGCTTCAATGGTTGTTCAATTATCGACTGTGATGGCATTTTTTATCATTATAAGTATAAGAATAAATATTAATCGTTACGTTAATTTAACTAAGTAACTTTGGGTGTGCACATTAATCTTATTTATGCGCTGGTTTCAGAACGTGCGTGTGTGTATGCATGCACTTGAGTACAGATCAGCGGAAACTATGGTTCTAATTGTCTGGTTGACTGGCTTTGTACCATATCTCAATCATAAGCTTATTGTGCCAGAGGTGACTTCAATGCAAATAAACCCGCCCGCAACTCATCGCAACAAGTAGAAGTCACGTCTATATTTATCTTTACAAATAGATATAACGAACCAGATGAAGGCTGTTAACATCTAGTGCTTTCTTCCCCCCTTTTACGTCTTCCTTCGTTTATCTCTGAAATGTTCGGACATTGTGGCCACCCTTCCGATTCTGCCTATTATGCTTTTGTGAAAATAAATGGCAAGTCAGTGCAGTTCGACTGTTTTTGGCGGAGGACGTGGATTAAGGTGGAGAGAAATCTTTCAAAAGTACTTAGACACAGATGGAAGTCGAGAATAGATTGAGCACTGCATTAAGGAAGAAAAAATTCCAGACATAAGGAAATACATAGATACTTACACACAAACCTGTGTGGATAGCAATACATACACGCACATACACACACACACACACACATACATATATATATATATATATATATATATATATATATATATATATATATATATATATATATATGCTTGAATGTATTTGTGCAAATATGTATGGGAGTGTATGTATTTGTGCGTGTTGCTAACCACACATGCAAATATATATATATATATATATATATATATATATATATATATGGGGGTTGTATAAATATAATTATGAGTGTGTACATAAATGTTTGCATCACTCACACGTGTATATGTATAAACCTATGTGTATTTCTAATAATGCACACACACACACACACACACACATATATATATATGCTTCATCATCATCATCATCATCATTAGTCTTTTAACATCTATCGTTGGACATAAACCTTCCTCAAGATCCACTACAATTCTCTATCATGGGCGTCGCAGAGCCAGTATTTTCTATATACCTATTGACTAAGTAACGTTTAATGAATAATTATATATACTTATACATTTCTCAGATGTATTCCATATTTATCTATCTATACACACACATACATATATGAGTACATGTGTGTATGTGAATTGCTAACCATACGCACGCATACACACACTTACACGTCTATACTCACCTACTGAGATTTTTAAGTAATATATATATATATATATTTATGTGTGTGTGTAAATATATATATATATATATATATATATATATATATATCCCTATACGTGTGTCTGAGAATGTATGTTTCTTTATGTATGATTATGTGCGTTATGATTATGTGTGTGCGTGTGTGTGTTTATAAGTATATGTGTGCGCATACACACACACGCTTAAACACAAACACACACACACACACGTGTGTGTGTGAGTCATTTTAGGTATTTGAGTAGGTTGATGAAATATTCATGTCTGCTCAGAAAACAAATAATCCAAAGCGCACTTGCTCCTCCCGACGGTGATATCTGAAGACTTTTGAAAATAACGATCAACTCATCTAGTATTAACATTAACACACACTAGTGTCAGTGTTTGATTCTCTCTGAAGGCCAATTTTCAAATTACCAATAAAATAGAAAAAAAAAACGTTGCGCTATTTCTTTTATATTCCAGAATGTCTTACCTTTATAATCCTCATAAAATTAATTATCCATTGGTTTTTGATTTGATCGTCTATGTTACAAGGGCAAAGAGAACAGATAGGAGCAATAGACAAGCAAGATGATGTGAGTATGCAGCGGTTATCTGAACTTCCGTTAATCTGTTGGCTGTTCAACTCAGTCCATAGAGCGGCAAGATGGCTTCCTTCTTTGAGCGCACGTTCGATCCCTGCAGCAGCCCATATTGAGTTTAGCTACTCGCGCTGCCTTAGTTGATTGGCATACTCTCACCGTGTAAAAATGCGGTATCGGTTCAAAAAGAGTTCCCACTGGAAATATAGTACTTATAATTGCATGTATATAAAACAGAATTATGATTCTTTAGCAAACACCGTCCAATCTAAAAAATTCTTGATACATTTTTTCTTTTTTTTTTTAAAGCAAGTAGTCCGATTCCATTCTTCGGCCCATTGAGTGTGCATTTAAAAACGTGTGCCAAATTTGATTGGAAAATCTCAATTAGAGAAAGGGAATAAAACTTATTGAAATAATAGGCACAAACCATACGATTCCTGGAGGAAGCAACAGAGGAAAAGCCGAAATATTATGCAACTAGACAACTGGCTGGTTTCAGTTAGTATGTATATAGAAAGGAAAGTTATGATTTGATTCATAAAACCCCCACCTATTATACTCTCTAAAAATATTTCTTAAAGATCAAATAGTCCCAGGATCCTCCCCTAGATCCACTGGGTATGCATTCCAAATTTGTGCCGAATTTGTTTGAGCTGCGTCAATGTTTGACTGATGTTTAGGAGAGAGGCAGAGACATAAACAGAGCCAATTGTTTTTATATTAATTAAATATAGAATGATAAAAAGTATATTTATACATAGAACATAAAGTAAGGGTTAAGTAAAGCATCAGAGTTATATAATGAACAGGATCTCCCCACCCTCTAAAACATTAACGGAATTCTTGTCACGATTATTTTTCACTTTAAAAGATTCCCTTAGGTCCGTTGAGCATCATCGTAATCATCAGCAACAGCTGCAGCAGTTACTTATCCACATCCGTCGTTGGATAAAATTCTCCAATAAGATTCGCCAGAACTCTCGATCATGGGCGTCTAGGTCGTCACATCATCTTATTTTCTGCCGACCTTTATTTTGCATATGATCTCTTGGTTCTGCGTTGTAATGTCCTGCGCTTATCCATTGGATGTGCATGCAAAATTTTGTGTTGAATTCGGTTGAGGTGAACCAACATTTGAGAGGCGGCAAATTGATAAACAGATGCAGGTGCTTCATAACAGATAATAGAGTGGGTTAGTTGTTTTAAAACAAGTTAGCAGATTAATATAGAAATCGGTGAAGTTGTGCAAAAATCAACCTTGAAATTTATGTTCGAGGCAAATTGTGACGTGCTGATATCAGATATGCATAAATTGTGGGTCCAGATTTGCATCATAACTACATCGTGAATAGAACCTCCTCATAAAGCCTGAAAGGAATTATTTTATCAAAGCTGACAAATTTACGTGAGGTTTAATTTCGAATAGTTTGAAAGCATAAGATCTGAAAAAAATCCTTGTTAGTGTTTGAACTTGGTCTGCCAATTCTATTGTCGAGGTTCTTACAACTCTATTATTGAACTGCATTGACGTTTCTCCTCAAAATGAAATTCAAAAATTAGTATCAAACCCCAATAACATGAAAATAAGTACAAATAAATGATTAAAAACGATCCTGAATGATGCTGAGTCAAAATATACATATGGTTTGATTTCATAGATTTCATCCTTTTCTATAAATGATAAGGAGTGAATTTTTATCTCCCAGCTGTCTTGGTGCAGCTTGTATTCGTGACACATATATGCATACACTACCGATAAGCCAAACTCCCTTGAAAACTGAAGCAACCTATGTTGACAGTTTTGGTAACAGTTTTGCATGACGATTTATGATTTTGCTTATCTAGCTTGGTTTTGAGAGGATAAAACAGGGACAAATCTGCTACAGTTTGGGGGAAATCATGGATTATCATGATTTCAAATAGAATTAAAATGTCAATTGGATTAAACGGAGCATTTATTTATATGAAATTTTATTCATTATTCATCAATAAAATTTGAAAAACTAACATTGCTATTTGGAAGATTTGCCAAACAAGTTGGTTGAATAGCATTCAACTAGACCAAACCAAATCTTGGAAACGGACAGATCATAGACAAGAAACAAAGAGATTGTGTAGGCGGAGGGTAGTGCAGTCAAGGTTGTCATGGAGGGATATGAAAAAGCAGTGGGATTGTAACTCCTTATGTTAATATACAAGCAAGTATATATATATATATATATATATATATATATATGTTATTGTGTCATTCACAGACAGCTGTTTCGTTGTATTACAACTCTTCAGTGTGGCTATGGACTGTCCATTATCCCATCCAGTATCACGAGGTAGGATTTAAACTTTAGCTTCAGACCAGACCCGGGCGCTGGTATCCTCCTTCTACTCAGCGGAAGTGGACAGTCAGTGAGGTTGAATTTAAGCCATATATTTATTTATCGTATATATTCCTCAACAAACAGAGTGCTCCAGTGTGTGTGTGTGTGTGATACCGGAATGACACAAGAAAATTGTAAAATTTTCTTATGTTCGGAGTTCAAAGCTTTGGAGCCTTCTAAACTATATATATATATATATATATATATATATATATATATATATATATATATATATATAATTAAATAATTGTTCCATCCATAGACAGCTGTTTCGATGTATTTCAACTCTTCAGTTTGGCTATAGACTTTCCATTATCCCATCCAGTACCACGAGGTAGGATCGAAACCTTTACTTCAGACCAAGAAGCTGGCATCCAACCTCTTTCCTACGCAGAACTGGACGGTCAGTAAGGTTGAATTGAACCGATATATTTAATCATGCATGAATTCCCCATCCACCAGAATGCTCTATTCTTAAGTTGGAAGAGTATTGCATAAGCCTACAATGAACGAGTTCTTCTTGTTTTTTTTGCTAATTGCGAATATATATATATATGTGTGTGTGTGTGTGTGTGTATATATATATATATATATGTGTGTGTGTGTGTGTGTATTCATTTTGTAAAAAATACAAAAGAAGTAAATGAAAAACAGATTGTATCCGGTGCAGATGCTCGCTCACTGGTCTAGATGCCTTGACACAATAAATAGAACTATTAATTTATAAAAATAAGAATCACTTGGATATATAGCCAGTGAATGTTAACGATCATAAGTATTTGAACAAGCATGAACTCAGTGTGTTCATGCCTCTGATTGCATTCTTTCTAAATGTGATTAGTCTAATTAAGACTATTCAACGCACTACTTTGGCAACCTTTCCAAATTAGAATGTTAATTAGCCTTTACGATTTCGTCGATCGATTACGAACAAAATTTTAGAAAGATGGAAAAACAAGACACGGTTTAATTCATCTAATAATTCAATTCAATTCCCTAATTATCTTCCTGGAATATAGCATTCATAACTACAAAACAGGCTTAAATGTATGCCTTGTAGATAAAAAAAAATTGTTTATGCTTTTGTGAAGTTACTGTCTTTCACTCTCAACACCAACCCGTACAAGCAAAATTTCTGTTTGTTCGAGTACAAATGACAGCTACTATATATATATATATATATATATATATATATATATATATATATATATATATATATATATATATATATATAGTAATAAATAATTTAAAAAAGCACACAAGTACTTCAGAGACCTTATATCCGGGCTTAGCCACTATCAGACAGAATAAGGAAGAAGTACACAATCGAATGTCAAAATCTCTAAGACTTGACACCAGAACAAGAGATTACATGACTTTCATTCCAGCCAGCGATTCCGCCGTGGGAATTGAAAACCCGAATAATACTTTACAATCCAATATAGTTGAGTATTTTCTAGGTGAAGCGGTTCTTGAGACCGAAACAGATTTTTTCCCTTTATTGAGTGTATATATGTACGCTTGCAGAAGTTCACGTATGTGAGTGCCTTTCTTTCTTTCTTTCTTTCTTTCTTCCTTTCTTTATTTCTTCGTTTTTTTCTTGATTCTTTCTTTCTATCTCTCTCTCTCTTTCTTTCTCCCTCTCTCTCTCTCTTTTTCTCTCTCTCTCTCTCTCTCTGATTTTCTATTCCTCAATTGAGTGTATATATGTACGCTTGCAGTGGGTTTGCGTGTGTGAGTCTTTCTCTCTCTCTCTCTCTCTCTCTCTCTCTCTCTCTCTCTCTCTCTCTCTCTTTTGCTTTCTATCCACCTGCGATAGTTCATGTGTGTAAGTCTCTTTCTCTCTCCTTCTCTCACACGTACACACTTTCTATTACTTTATTGAGTGTGTACATATATACATATATACGCTTGCGGTAGTCCACTTGTATGAGTGCTTCTCACTCCCCCTCTATCTCTCTTTTCTTTCTCTCTCTCCCTCTCTCTCTCTCTCTCTCTTTCAATCTCTCTCTGTCCTCCTTTCACCTTCTATTCCTCCTCTATATCTTTTTCTACCTATCTCTCTCTTCTCTTTCTCTTTTCTCTCCCCCCTTTCTGTCTCCCTTTCACTTTCTATTCCTCCATCCTCTCTATCCATCACTCTCTCTCTTCCCTCCGTCTCTGTCTCTCTGTCTGTCTGTGTCTCTCTCTCTCTTTCGCTCTCTGCCTTCCTTTCACTTTCGATTCCTCCTCTCTCTCTCTCTCTTTCTCTCCACCTATCGCTCTCTCTTTTCTCTTCTCCCTCTCTCTCCCTCTGTCTTCATTTCACTTCCTATTCCTCCTCCTCTCTCTTTACCCATCATTCCCTCTATCCTCTCTTCTCTCTCTCTCACTTTCTAATCCTCCTCTCTCTCTCTCTCTCCCTCTCTCTCTCTCTCTCTCTCAACCTATCTCTATTGTCAACACGCTAGTCGAAGTAATATATCAGGAATGCATGCTATTGACGTTGTTCAACCCGTTTTGTTTGTTTGATCCGAGGTCAGGAATCAATCTTCATTCTGCAATCAACCGTCTTTTCTCCTAACAATCGTTTGACAGCCTTTTCTTAGAAAATTAGGTTCTGCTCTAAACAGCCATTTTTTCCTGTCACTAACAAATACAGAAGTAACGCAGCACTTCGATACAGCGTGGTTCACGATATAAGGCGGTTGATTGGTGGAATCTAACACTTTGCCTCGTCCAGAGAGCCTCAAATAAAACGGAATTCCATAGAATGTTTGCAGCAATCCATTACAGAGATGCCCCCACTCTTTCTCCCCCTCCCCTTTCTCTTTCTTTCTCCCCTCTCTCTCTCTCTCTCTCTCTCTCTCTCTCTCTCTCTCTCTCTCTCTCGCGACCCATAACAACTAACATACCAAAAACACCATTCTTATTTATCTGCACGCACTGAAAATATGTCCTTCAGAAATTGATTGAAATTGCCTCTTCGCTTCACGCCATTTCTGGTTTTTACGTGAAATTTCTATTTTCGGATAGTGAGGGAAACCTGTAATTCTTGCACTGCTTAACATTAAAAAAAACTGTAATTGGTATTTCGCTGCAGTATTTTCGGTGGTGTGCTCATCTTGGCTCATCTCCTAAGCCCCACGTTTCGTTTATTGTACCCTACAGCCTACTTCGGTTGAGTGTCGTTAGTTGAAGTGTTTCGAATGTTGAGTCGAGGACCCCTTTTTTGAAAATTAGAGGAGAATAAATAACCCCTGACAAAAACGCTTCTATGACACCAATAAGGGAAATCACTATGATTAGCATTGAAGGGTGCCCTCAACATAGTATTCCAAACTCTTCCCAATAACGACATCCACCTGAAGAAGACTGTAGAATACAATGGCTGAAAAGTTGTGTTCGGAAGATGAGTCAAGATTAGGACAACAGACCGGAAAATCTATACGTATTGATGGTCCCCCAGTCCTTTGTTCAGTCTAAGACAAGGACAAAATATTCGGGTATCGTGGTAGCATTGAACGCACTTTATTGTTATGATCTCAAATCTTCACTTCATAGCCCTCTTTGAGTTGTATGAACCTATCAGCGTGCCGAATAGTTTCATATCCTGAAAGAAACTTTCTTGAATGCCGACTCCGATGGCCTTCGCTTTATATCAAGACATTTCCTGTACATAGAATATCTATTTTAATCCTCTACAAATGCTAAATATCATATATCTGTATTTGCACTATTATTATTATCATTGTTGTTGTTGTTGTTGTTGTTGTTCTTGTTCTTGTTCTTGTTCTTGTTTGTATTTCCACACCAGTCGCCTGGTGGTCACCGCTGGAGACTGAGTGACAACAAGTCTCCTAAGGTCTCCAGCCCTCCTCTCCACACTCTCTTAGTTCACAGCAGTACTTTGGTTTACAATTACACACCAGTTGCCGAGCGGTTATCGTTGAAGGCTGAGTGACAGTTAGTCTCCTTAGGATGTTTTTCTGGGGTGGGGGTTCCTTTCTCCTCTTCTGTTCTGCCATTGCCAACAGCTGGGGTCGTAGATCTCATATTTTAGCACTTCCCTCAGTATTCATGAACCATGCTTGTTAGTATTTCAAAACAAGATCATTTTTGATTTTTTGGATACACATCTCAGAGAATTGTTCTTAAATGCAGTCGCCCACACAAATTATGTGACCACATTAGAAATTAGAGAGTGAACGAGCTCTTAAATTTATACAAAGAAAATAGAACGTCAACTTCAAGAGAAATAATTTCTGATTAAAAGTATCTCTCTTTGATCATTAGGTGAATTTTCTATTCAATTCTTTTTTTATGCAATTCATTGGAGATTTTATGAACTTTAGAGAATCATCACTGTTATGCCACTGTGAGCGACAGAGGAGAGTGCAGACAGGTCCATTATTTTTACTCACTTCTTCTTCTTATTATTGAAACGAATCTCATTGTGAATAAACCAGAGTTATCTCCCACAGAGATCTCTTTTGACAATGTATAAATGATTAAAAATAACTTGGGAACCAGTGGCCTTAAATTGATTTTGTTTTGTCACAATGACAACATACACACATGCTAAGAAACATACAAAAGTCTGACGATTCTATAGAGATGGTTTTGATATTATTGTGTCCTGTCTACCACTTCGTAAAGAAGGCGAAAAATATTCTTAATAATCTGGATTTGAATAAATAGGCAATTACTTCTGAGCTACAGTAGTTTACCGACATTCATCTATTGATATGGAACAACTGAGTTTGTCTGTCACAGACTCTTCCCTTAAACATTGGTACAGCTCAACCAAAATTCATACAAATTAGACATGCACACTCAATGGACACAGAAGGGTGTAAAGAGTTTTAAGAAAAAACTTTAGTTTCTATGCAATATATATATATATATATAAATATATATATATATATATATATATATATAAATATATTTATATATATATATATATATATATATATATATATATATATTCTAGAATGTGGATTCGCTAAACAAACTAGCTCATGTTTCTGCCCTCTTCGGGCCGCATTAATGAGATCATTGATGAGGCCTGAAGAGGGCAGAAACATGAGCTAGTTTGTGTAGTGAATCCACATTCTACTATTTATTTCCAGCTCTACTCTAAAACAACTTAACTTCAAGAGTAAAAACTTGTATGTATCGAGCACTCTATGAAATAAATCTATTATATTTCAGAAGTGGCTTTATATCATTGATATATCATCATATTATGTTATACTGCAAGCCTGATTTGTACCACGTATACTATATATATATATATATATATATATATATATATATATATATATATATATATATATATATATATATATATATATTGTGTCATCCACAGACGGTTGTTTCGAAGTATTATATCTCTTCAGTGTGGCTATAGACTTTCCATTAACCCATCCAGTACTGCAAGGCAGCATTGGAACCTTCGTTTCAGATCCGGAGACCGATATCGTACTTCCGAACTACGGAGCTGGACAGTCAGTAAGGCTGAATTTAAGCGATATATCTATTTACATATGAATTCCCCATCCACCAAAGTGCTCTATTCCTATGGAAGAGCATTATATATATATATATATATATATATATATATATATATATATACCAGTTGGAAACAGCCCGACAGTGGTGCCAATATTTTTTGAGCCTGTACAGGTCGTCACGCCATCTGATTTTCTGCCGGCCACAGTTTCACATATGATCTCTTTGGATCAATTCTGTGAATCGAGATTTCCAGCAGCAGTCTTCTTATAACATGGCCTGCCCATCGCCATTTTAGTTTTCTAATGGATTCTATGATATCACTGACACCTGTTCTTTCTCTGGCATACTGAATTTTCTTTTGACGTATCAACGTGATGTTAAACATGATATTCGTTCGGATAAGGTACATGGTTCTAAGTTTGAGAGACAATTTTGGGGTTAGGTTTCACGTTTCAGCTCCATAGGTGACTATAGAGGGGCGTATTGTTCGTAGGTCCTTTTTTTCAAAATTAGTTGGACAAACATTAAATAACGTCATTTTCCGCTAGACGTGTGAATAGTTTTCCTATTTGATACTAGAAGATACAATGAAAGCGTAGCATAATATATGCTGAAACGAACAGAGTAAGAAAGATCAATATCATATGTGGGTGTTAGAAAAGATATTAGACACTGTAAACCAAAACTGTCAATAAAACTCTCAGCATAATTTCCCTCGGTTTTCAAATTAGTTTGGCTGCTTATGTAAGTGTCGCGCTTACAGGCGACATCGACGGAGCTAGAGTGCTTTAAAATTGAACATTCACTCCTTGTTATGTTTAGAAAAAACACTCTTTTGTTTTTGAGAATCCCCCTTCATAAATACGTTTTTAGTTGGGGGTCCAATTTGCAATGTAAGTTTATGCTAAATTATTCATTTAATTTATGGTTCGCAGCATCCATACTTGTTTTATTTACAATCCGACCTTTTATCACCATTCATTGATCACACCTAACACGGAAAGTTTGCCACAGAGATGGTTTCTATTGAGTAATTCACGACACCTGTTATAGACGGCTATTAAAGAAGCTATTTCAGGAAAATGTTAATTCTAAGGAAGACTGAACCTATATACGATAATGTGTGTTCTGTAATGACAGAAGTAGACGTTAAATTGCTATTATATTTGCTTGAATTACAGCCATCATAAAATTACGTTTGTAAGAGCAAGATTGAACATTTATATTTCTATTGGATATTTTTCAATAAAAAGATATTCTATAGGAATGTAAATATAGAATACATTCCACTTCAGGCTTTGGGAAATTCTATTCATTCAAACAAGTTATAACAAGTGGTTTTGTTTTAAAATTAATACACCCCATGGCGCATATTTCGAGTAAAAACTCGTCTAAAGAATTATGAAATCTAAAAGAAAAATTCTAGTCTGCTGATAGAATTGCAGCACGTGTTATATCAAAACGTTAATCGAAAACGTACAGTTGTTATTCATTCCTTTCGTTTTAGCAATTAAACTATTACCAAAAATTTACTGAACTTACTAGTTCAAATCAACCATATTCATCTCTAAGCTCAAAGCTACCATTCCTTTAGTCTTGAGCCCTCCCCCTACGCGAAAGCTGTCTTCATCATTATCAGTCTTTCGGCGTCCGTCGTTGGACATGGACCTACCCAAGGATTTGCTGCATCTCAGGGCATCTCAGGGCATCTCAGGGCCAGTGTTTTCTGAATTTGTCAAGCTCATCTCTCCATCCAATACTCTGCCAGCCTCGGTTGCGCATGTGATCTCGGGGGATCTATGTCGTGAGTCGTGATGTCCATCGGCTGTCTGTCATTCTTGCAACATGGCCATCCCTGGCTGTTTTACTACCCCTCAAATAGGGCAGCCTGAAAACTAACTACGTAGAAGTTCTCGGGTCGCGTATATCTATCGGGTGATTCGTACATATCGGAATGCACTTACTGCTTACGTACATATATACACACACTGCTTAGTGAATGTGTTAACGCACATATATTGATATATGCAGCCTCTCCGGAACATACATGCATGTGACCCACTTAGCAACAAAGGTGGTCTTAATCGCTTAAAATTTTCATTAATTATAGATAAGCTAGCTAAATTCGATGAAACCTCAACAGCCATTGAAACCTAAATGACCAGATTGTCTCCAGAAAATCAAATCCCTCAGCCTATAAAATTGATTCCTCCCTCCATTTCTCTCAGGGGTCAACCTCCTGATCTTTAGTGGTCTGGGAAAATCAACACATAAATAGTTACAACGTGAACACACACACACACATACACACATAAACTCATATCCGCCGTATTTTAAACATTCCTACACAGAAGAACCTTAGTTTTTTGTGGGATCATGTGCCATCACGCCGATATTCCTTCATCGGCCTGAAGCTTGGTTTAATTGGGCAAGAGGCAACACGTGGGGGTGCCCAGTGAGGATCAAACTCCATACAGTAGGAAGCGGTCTAAAAGGACTCCCTCGCTAATCATTGTTGTACGACATGCCCCTTACTCTGCACTAGGAATGCTATTAGCGAATGAATAGCTGGCAAAAAAACATTGACCGATACACAAGGCATATTACTAGAGAATGATATCGTGTACAAAAAGTCTCGACTTATACGCAAAGATTTTAGGAAATGATTATTCTTCAGTCAAGGATCGAACCATTCATAAATCCACTCACCTAATGAACGGTGAACTTTTTTTTTCTGTTTCTTTGTCTGTAACGATGGACTCTACCTCTTAAAAGTAACATTTTTGCTGATAAAAGATATTTTCCGCGCGCAATTCGAAACAATGGACTCTTCCAATGAAATCAAATCAGCAGTTTCTTTTCTAAACTAAATTGAAACCACTAAAATCCATCGGGGGGGGGGGTTAATGACAAAAAAGATTCTTCTACACATAACAAGAATTTGATTTGAAAATGTTCAACCCTCTAGCTCCTCTGAAGCCTCTTGTACGCAAGGCACATGCATAACTAACCAGCCAGCCAGAATCACTTGAAAATCAGAGAAACCTATGTTGACAGTTTAGCTTGACGGTTTCTAAAAAAAAAAGTTCTGTCTAAGCTTACATGATGAACGCAAAGCACACGAGATTCCCTCGGTTAATATCATCAAAGCAAAAGTGGCACTTCATCCCCAAAGTAATTTTACTTTTCTATTAGGATCACTGAACCAATTTCGATGTAAGAAGCTCACGCCAGATCGTGTAGATGCCTTACGTATGTATAGAACCGCAGGGGAATGCGTGCATTAACAGAAACGATAACGTCAGTCACTCCCACACGCAAGCGTGCAGAAAGACAAATTAGGATCTCGACAAAGATCTCAAAGTCAATTTACATGCAATGATAGATATGGACAGACTGAGATAGATAGATAGATAGATAGACAGATAGATAGATAGATAGATAGATAGATAGATAGAAATAAACTGAGTGACATGTGAAGAGACGGGTTAAAATAGAGAAAGGAACGGACCAACAGATAGATAGATAGATAGATAGATAGATAGATAGATAGATAGATGGATGGATAAACAGTTTGCTTCGGAAAAGTAACTCTCCTTTAATGGTGTGTATCTAACATTTCACAATCTCGTGCATAATGAATATCCTAATTTATCATATGGAATGACGTAGGCTCCACAAAGTAATATTGTGTCTGTCTACTCTAAAGTGAATTGGTCTACTTTACTACAATGCATGTATAATTGCAAGAAATAACGAACCAGGAAGGCGTAGAGCTGCCACAAATAAAGATCACAGACGGCTTAAATAAGCGGATTTTGATGATAGAAAACGTAGTCTTCAATAATATTGGAAGGGCTAGAAACTGCTGATTACAAGCTAGTTTCCAAGAGAAACCTTACTCGGAGACAATCAGAGTTGGTTTCATGTCAGAAAGATGTGATGTGAATCACACTGATATCAGATGCGAATATTAAAGATAGCATTTTCAGTCAACCATGGAAACTGTGGTTCAGACGTTTAAGAGTTCTGTGGAGTGATAACTCCAGATTCGAGCATGCAAGTGTTGTTTTCAAGCATTAATTCCAAAGATCCCGATAATGGTTCAATCCTGACTGCATGTCATGAAGTGAAGTTTTGTGGAGACAGTATCATCGTCAATGATGTATTTCTGGTAACTGGTTTTTAGTGATCTTACACGATGTAATCAATCTGTAAATACTGGAGAGTACCAGAAAACTTTGCGGAGAGGATAGCTTACCAACTTGCAAAAGTTATTTCTTTGGAGGAAACGCAATGATCGTATTCATCAACAGAATAATGTACTTTCACATACTAACTTAAAGAAAATGGTTAGCGTAAAAGAATAAAAACCATGTAATGGTGAGATCAAATTCGAGATTTGAATATCGTAGAGGATCTATGGGTCCGTGTTCAGCAGCAAATGATTGGAAGGAAGTTTCCAAATGTAAATCAACTCTGCGAAGCCATCAAAATGGAGTTGGACAATATTGACATTTTCGAAAGGAAGAAGCTTTCTGCAGGTTGGACGAACGGATTTGAGTACATAGAGAAATCTGAAAGACGTGCTATCCAGTATTGATCATAAAGAGATTTTCTGATGAATGTTTTGTTCAGTTTTGTCATATATTTGTTATCATGAAAAAAGTAAAAAAAAAAAAACGCCTGGACTCAAGAAAAAAGAACCCTTGTGAACTTTGAGCAATCTGCTTTTCGTGTTGACATATAATCTCATCCCTTGCAATAAACAGCCAAGCTGTTATTAATACGTATATGTGTGTGTGTGTGTGTATGTGTGTGTGTATGTGTGTGTGTGTATGTGTGTGTGTGTATGTGTGTGTGTGTGTGTGTGTGTGTGTGGATGGGTGGGTGTGTTTGTATGTGTATGAAAGTGTGTGTGCGTGTGTCTGTATCTGTGCAGGTGTGTACATGTATGGTTATGTGCCTACGTGTGTGCATTTGTATATGTAAGGTATCTTACGAGCGTGTACGTGATTGTTAGTGTGGTCGTATGTGTGGGATTCTGTGTGTGCGTGTGTGTGTGTGTGTGTTTGTGTGTGCGTGTGTGTGTGTGTATGTGTGTGTTTGTGTGTGTGTGTGTGTGTGTGTGTGTGTGTGTGTGTGTGTGTGTGTGACTTTGCAGTAAAAGAGAAAAAAAGCAGTGCATTTCATTACAATATCTTTTACCGAAATACGGATTGTGATAAGAAAAAACTCTGGAATCACTGTGTTCACTCATTTCTGTAGACTTCTTGTGGTCCATAAGAGTGCAACCACTCTGCTACACATAGGTGTACGAGTTGTGGGGTGGGCACAGGGGCACTAACTCCCATCTCAACAACTCAGGCGAATAAGCAAGAAGAAACAGAGAGATAGTTCAGGCAAAACCGTGATGGTTTCTAAAAAAAAAAAGGTTCAGTCCAAGCTTACATAATGAACCCAAATCACACGAGATTCCCCCGGTTAACATCATCAAAATTCTTCGGGCAAATCAAGAACTTTGGCCCCAATCAAACAGTTTCAATACGCCGATGCTGTTGCGATTTCAATGACAGATTTCACGGAGAGAAGTCGCTATCTCAATATTCTCCTTTGCCTGGTCTTCTATTTTCTGCACTATCGTGTGTTTCCCAAATATATTCATTGCTCTGATCGATTTATGACTCACAGAAACGAATCTGGTAAAAAGAAGTGAACAGGTCTGGTTAGTCACTCAATAGAAACCACCATGTGTCTTTTGGCGGCATACTGCGATTGGGTGATCAATTAAAAACTTGGAAAAAATTATCAATTAATAAGTTACTCCTCTCTACTTCTGTTTGGTAGGGATCACTGGAAAAAAGATTGAATTTTCTAAAAAAAAATCAATGCTGCCAGACACAAAGAGGGAGGAATTTTATATAAAATTGTATTGTAAATCAAACTACGACTGAAAAACATTTTATTTTCATTGGTATGATGTATACATGTGGTACAAGAATACATAACCAACCAACCAGCCCATATTGAAAATTAAAGAAACTTATGTTGACTCGTTGAGTCATATGGCGACAGTTTTGGCTGGCAGTCATTTATAAATGATATAAACCCTAAAAAGTTTGGATATATATATATTAGTCCAGGTATGAAATAATTCTTCAAGCAGTCGACCGAATTCGCATGACCGAAGCATTCAGCGTCAACGTTTCCTCTCCCTTCTCTTTCTAATCTATACAATTTCCGTCCCCGCAGCCAGCACAAACCCACACACCACCAACCGGATGATCACCGAACCTTTGACAGCAAAGGGAAAGAACTCTTGTAAACTTTGCGCAATATGCATTTCGTGTTGACATATAATCGCATCTCTTGCAATAAATAGTCAAGCTTGTATATATATATATATATATATATATATATATATATATATATAGAGAGAGAGAGAGAGAGAGAGAGAGAGAGAGAGGTGGAGAAAAAGAGAGAGAGAGAAGAGAAAGAAATTGAGTGAGTGAGTAAGTGAGTGAGTTCCCTTTGACTTTTTCGCTTTTTACTCTTCGTAATCTGCCATTCGGGACTTCCGGTCTCTTTCAGTGAATCGCAGTGGCTGATTGCCTCTATCGGACTCGATGCCGTGCAATGAAAACGCGGACTGGTGATTTTTGTTCTGTATATTCTATGAAGGCAACCCATGTTTAATTTCCGGTGTAACAACAACAACAACAACAACAACAACAATAACAACAGCAACAACAACAACAACGACACAAAAAAAAGCCCTGCTGATGGATCCTTTATCCGTAACCGTATGTATGTGTTAAGAGGTTGCAACGCTGGACTGGAGACAATGAGGGGCCTATTTTGATTCCCATCAGATACCGGCTATCTGAATTGAAAGAGAGGAACACCTACAGGATGGTATTTCCGTGTACGTTTCGCTACTTGATTGTAATAAAAATGTCCCGTTTGGGGGAAAAATTTTGACGATTAACAATAGATATTTTACAACATTGAAGGCGAGATATACTGGAGCGAACGAATTGAACCTCTACCAACCGAACAAAATGTTCCTTCATCCATAGAAAGTGTTTCGGTGTATATAGTGGTATTAGAAGTGAGTGATATACTTGATCTCATTTCAAAGGGCCAAACGATTGGTTCGATTAAACAATGCTCCCTTTTGAACCAAGTGAAAGAATCAGAAGACAAAAAGCGTCTGGGATCAGTTAACAGAAACTGTGTAATACAACAAAGTCTCAAATGGTTCGGAATTCAATAATACGAATTTTGATTTTGTACGAATTCTTTCTCTCTTTTGATGCACAGAAATTAAAATCTTTGCATATGATATATCTAGTCGTATATAGACAAATATTTTCAAAAGAAATTGGTACAATATACTTAGTTTAAATATTTGAAGAAAAAAAAGCAATAATGTACGTAATATATTATGTGTATCTTTCTATCTTGTTAATGTTCAAATATTGCTTGAATTTCACATTTCTCTGTCTAATCATATCTTTCTCGTGAATTATAAAATTTAGTTTTTCGAAATTATATTTGCTTTATTAAGAATAATGAATTCAATTATTATTCAACGAATACGTTTTTTATCTTCAATTGGCATCAAATCAAATTTAAAAATGTGGAAAACCATATATTTTTAGAAATTTATATTGCAAATTTTCATCAAGATGGAACCAGTTACTATATTTTAAATGCTTTAAGTCCGAATTGTATCAATTCAATTTCTGTGGATTTTCAATGAAATTAATTATTCCAACTAATTGACGTTTGCCTGAATTCCAGGAGTATAGTAACAATAACAAGATGGCAAAATCCTACGGATAGATTCTTCATTTGTAATCATTTGTAGCATTATATTCTGCTTAAGTTCCGACAACAGTGGATTTTACCACGACGAGGTGAGGTGCCAGTTTTGATTCCCATTGACCTGACAAGAACCCTGGCTATAAATTTGGAACTTTCATCACAACACACATGCATGCACCCACGCCACTTTTGAAGCAGAGAGGTGCTGTGAATGATCAGACTTGTCGGAAGAAATACATTCCGTGCAAGAGATTTCGCGCTGAATGATATCCAACCTTCCGGTAAACCGGCTGAGATCATCATCATCATCATCATCATCATCATCATCATCATCAGTCTTTTAACGTCCGTCGTTGGACAAAAAGCTTCCTCAGGATTCGCCACACTTCTCTATCATTGGCGTCGCGGGGCCAGTACTTTCTGAACCTGTCTAACTCGTCTCTCCATCTAATATTCTGCCTGCCTCGGTTCCACATGTGATCTCGGGGAATCAATGTCGTGAGTCGCGATGGCCATCGGTTGTCCGCCATTCTTGCAACATGGCCAGCCCACTGCCATTTGAGATTTTTTAATGGATTCTATGATGTGTCTGATTCTTGTCTTTTCCCGGATGTACTGTGCTGTCTTGTGGTCTCTTAATGAGAGGCCCAGCATGATTCTTCCATATGCACGTTGGATAGTTCTCAGTTTGTTGATCTGTCTCTTGGTTAGGTTCCATGTTTCAGCTCCATAAGTGACTATTTGGTTTTACACCTTTTTTTAGGATTCATGGTATGTTTGTATTTTTAAAGGTTGGGCTTGCTCTGACGAAAGCTTGCCTTCTTAGTGTGATTTTTCGTTTTATTTCTTCTTTTTTTTTTAGGGTCTCATGGAGATTCATTGTCCTAGGTAGATGTAGGGATCTACTTTCTCCAGTTCTGTGTCCTCGATTTTGATCTTAGTGTTTTTATCCCCGATGTGGCCGTGGCACATGATCTTCGTCCTGCTAAAGTTCATGTGTAGGCTGACTTTCTTGCTCTCTTCATTTAGTTCATCTATCATTAGCTGGAGGTCGTGTAGGTTCTCTGCGAAAAGGGTAATGTCGTCTGCAAATCTGAGCTTGATCAGATACTCGCCATCTATTCTAATTCCTTTACTCTCCCAGTCTAGTATTCTCAAGGCAGGCTGTGAAGAGTTTAGGTGAGCTGGAATCACCCTGTCTTACTTGAAAATATTGAAAGTTCCAAAATACATGGAAGTCAACTTGAAATATCCAGATCAATCCTTGAAAATTATTTGTATTAGTTTGGTTATGTTAGTGGCTTTGATGTTTGGCTTCCGTATAATATGAGCAAAAAAAATATTCTTGAATATATTTCTAAGTAGAATTTGCTATTTGAACGTGATAAAAATGTTCCGTTTTTGAGAATTTTGACAGGTATGTAAAAGTGGATCTGGAAGCCAATGTAATGAACCATTACTAACCGTACTAAAGTCTGGTCTCAATACAGAGAAAGTGATATTGGTTCTATGGTGATATTGCAATGGTGTTTTCTACTATGAGTTACTCCTGGTGAACCGAATAATCGATTCGAACATATACTACCCAATGAAATGCAGAGATTAATGAAAAGCCTTCGGAATCAGCCAAGAGAAACGCCGTAATACTCAACGAAGATAACGCTAGACTGCCTATTTCTTTTTTGTCCCTGCAAAAATTGTCATTGCTTGAATGGTAAGTTTTAAATCGTCTACTGTATCCACTACATATTGCTATTCTCGATTCCTATCTTCTCCAATCTTTACAGAATTCTCCTAATGATTGCAAAACCACTTGGAGCAGTTCTGCGCACAAACAGAAAATTCTTGAAAGAATGGAATTATATCGTGGGGTTAGTGAAACAAAAAACTGAATATATTGTTAAATAAAGTTAATCTCGAACTCAGAAATTATTTCGCTTTCACATAATAGAACTTTTTTTTCATTTTTGACGCTAGCAAATACAGAGGGAGTGTGAAAAGAAACTCTTTATTGGATATTGGTTACAACTTTATCATTTATTGGTCGATTACAATCAAACTAATTTTACTCTAGACATTATAATGGTAGTATTTATCTGCTGAGCTGAAATTCAATGTGGACACTGGCGTTGTTCACCAATTTCTGGTATGGCCTCGATAGACCTTAGCAGAAAGTCTGACAGTATGCTGGTCATAACATATCAAATGTGCACCTCCAGTTGATCCAGAGTTTGTGTTTTGGTGCAGTAAACCCCTTCCTTCGCTCACCCTAACAGGAACTAGACACCATAAGATCAATGCTTAGTGTACACCTTTTATTCTGATAAGAGTTCATTCTTTCCCACCCTCTCTATATATAGGTGTGTGTATGTGTGCTTATATGCGTGTGCACATGTATGTGTGTGTATGTGCGTGTCTATGTGTGTGCGATTGTGTACGTGTGTTCATGTCATAGCATGTGAAAATGTGTATCAATTTAGCCAGGAGTGATTGCAATCTTTCACACTTTTTATGAATTTTATCAATGTTTATCAAACTTTAATTTCTGCTACAAATCCAGACAGATGATTTTGATGCACCAATCTTCCATGTGGGGAGGGCCTTTTAAAAATCAACATAAGAAATCTTAGCTCACAGTATCCTCTCATCTGAAGAGGCTCGGTTCTGAAAGGCTGACAAAATGTTACGTTCAAAATTTTTACCAGTTCATAGATTGCTTCATAGTCTCGTAAAAGTAAATGTTTTTTCCGTCCCCTGTATACTGTTTTGAGCAAGATAGCCTGACACAATCCATCCTTCTCCAGTTTTCTTTAGTCCTACTTTTCAGGCAAAGTGCTTAGCGGAGAGGCATTGTGTATCATTTTTTTTTAAAGAACCTGGCCTAGGATTGGACCCACGACCTACCGATTCCAAGGTGAGCGCTCCACCATTGGGCAACAGTGATCGGTAGTTCATAGATTGCTGCTTGAAAAGAGAAGAAAAAATAAGCACCGTCAGTGCTACCTGTTTTGTAGTAGATAACACCCTGCCTTCATTTGAGCACAAAGACAGCTTTCACAACTTGAGACTTCTGAAGAGATAACACATGAAACCATTGATATTGCACCAAAGAACATCACTCGTGATTAGAATACCACTCTGTTATCTTTTCGGTAGACGAACACATTTCGCTACCAAATGTCTACATGTTAGAGACCGTCAACCAAAACTGTCATCAAAACTGTCAACATTGGTTTCTTCAGTTTTTCAGTGATTTGAACGGGCTGGCTATGTATGCGAGTATCATGCGTACGGGTCACACAATGGAATCGGGGGTTGAAGATTTAAACAATAACTCCTATCGAGAAAAACGTTTTGGGGGTTATTATTCACACCCTAATATATTCTCAGAGGGTGTCAATTTACAATAGAAGTTTATGCTAAACTTGCTACAACTTCTGCTCGGTTGCTCTCACGCTTTTTTTTTTTTTTTGAAATGTGGACGTTTTACTGATCTAAGACGAGAGAAATAATCTATTCATTTATCACCCTTTTTTCCAATTTTAATTGGTCACCCCCTCTTCCCAATTTTTTAATTGATCCCCCTTTTTTTCCAATTTTTCAATCGATCACCCCTTTTTTTTTTCAATTTTTTGATTGATCACCCCTGAAGTGAGATGCCGTCAAGAGATGTTGATCAGGTGACAGTTTCTATTGAGTGATTAACCTGACCAATACATTTATTCTTTCTTGCTTGGAAAGAGAGTTTTGCACCTGCGTATGTGAAATGTGTTGTGCGAGCAAATTATGCCTATCGGGTGTGATCTGAGCTGCAACTTCCGATAAGGTTGTGGACGCCGATTTAACGTAGAAGCACACTTAACGCTGTCAACGTATGCGAAAGAAAAGGTGTGTCACTCCTTATTCTTCACGAGTGGTTGTCATCACCGAAGGTACTTAACTGCAGGCAAGTACAAAATTAATACGAAAAAGCGAAGCTAGTAAATGTATATAATCGTCACAGCTAAACCGCTTTTAGTGAATGGACCCCCGTTGAAAGATATGATTCTGAATTTTGATTTTCAAAGACAGGTAGGCCTTTCCTTTGGAAAAAAAACAGCCTTCAAATATGCTGACGGGTTCTATACTTTTTTTTATACAAGCATGTGTTTATTTCTGTGTTTGTTTGCGTGTTCTAGCTGGCCTGACCAAAATGTTTTGTTTACAAATTTGAAAATTGGCATCAGTACTCCACTTGGAGTCGTTTTATTTTTGTTTATTTTTTTTTTACTTTTGGGGGCCTTATTTTGACAGATTTATTTAAAGCATCTAGATTCTACAGAATCTACATATATCTAGATGTTTTTTTTTACTCTAATTTAGATATTTTTCGGTGGGAAACGCAAATGATGTCATAAATAGAATTTATTCTGACCATCTTCCAATTAATTTTCTCCACATGACTTGAGATTTTAACGCTACTTTTGTTCAATTACATTCTCTGCTATCCGAGAGTAGGGCATTCCTATGAAAGGCTTCGTGAGCTGAAATCGTGAGAAGCAGGGAAACAATTACCATTAATTTATATGAAAAAAATGTTGAGTGTTCCCAGACCCAAAATAGTGATGATGGTATGTTAGGCTGCACTATCGGAGCCTTAGCTGGTGGGTGGTACAGAAGACGGTGGTGTAGAAGAGGAAAAGTGCGCATTGTTTGATATTTTTACTTTTCATTCTCTTTTCGTAAAGCGAAAATGTGACAAAAAGCGAAACTTTCAGAAATCGAGTAATACCTATTGTTGCATTCAGCTATTTCGTAACAAAGAGAGGGTCTCCAAGGGTTGTATGAGGCGGTGTTAATCTGTTTTCGTCCTAAAACCACCCACACTGCACAACTCAACTTTCAGTCATACCATTTACTTATGCTATAATCCTGTAAGCACACATCGTTATATTTGCCCTGGTATCACCTAAATATTTTGAAAGAGTAGTTTAAAATATTAACATAAAACCAATTTTACGGCCATGATCTCAATGTTCAACAGTAATCCACGCGTATTTTCAGAGCAGGGAATCTTTATCGAAACAGTTCCCAGATTACTTGACATAATGGATCATTTTCAATGAATAATTCAGTGACGTCAAGATATGACGTAATGGCACAATACTATTTATAAATAATTCAGTACTTATGTTGAAGGCATATACTTACTTTATGTCTATCTTGTCTTACGTTTACGCTCCACCTATTGAAAACTGTCAACCAAAACTGTCACCAGAATTATCCTATAAGTTTCCTTAGTTTCCAAGTGCGTGAGGCTGGCTGACTATCTATTAATTATGGCATCGGTACTCATGACATGGATCCCCCAAGATCACATACGCAACCGAGGCCAGCAGGATACTAGATAGGGAGACGAGTTAGACATTCAGAAAGTACTGGCTCCGCAACGCCCATGATAGAGAAATGTGGCGAATTCTGCGGAAGGTTTATGTCCAACAATGGACATTGAAAGAATGATGATGATGATGATGATGATGATGATGATGATGATGATGATGATGATGATGATGATGGAGCTAGAGGGGTGGAAATTTATACATTTGCTCTCTTATATCTTGAAAAAACGTATTTTTTTAATTTACCCTCGAAATAAGTTTTTGTGAGGATTCAGTTGTTACGTGAGTTTATGCTGAATCGATCCCTTACTTTGTGCCTCACAGTGGTTACAAAGGGCAACATAAATAATTTATCCATTTATCCCCTTCTTTGCAATTTCTAATTGATCATCCCCAACACAGTCTACTACTAAAAGAGCTAGGTCACGTAGAGTAAACTTACTATTGAGTGACTAACCAGTCCTGTTTCATTACAAACCGCGGAGGAACGAAACGTGACGTAATGAAAACCATTGAGAAAATAAGCATAGACTGGACGAGAATTAAAATGGCGGTGTCCCTCTATTGGTTTCGGATTATGAATATTCACGAACGGTCGAAAGGTTACATTCAGTACAGACGGACAACGGTTGCATCAACCTGTTATATATTTGTATCGTGTGACCAGCATCATGGCGTTATTGTTGCTGCCACATGGGATCATATCATATATGCATGTGTGATTCAGACAAAAGAAGCTTAACATATATATATACGTGTGTGTGTATGTTTGTGCGTTGGGATTATTATAGTTTGTGTATTTATATATATTTATGTGCATATATAGTCTAGAAAGCTTTACAGCTTTAAACACATTTTTTTAATTCAATTTTATGTAATTTTAGTTAATTATTTCCAAATAGCTTTCAATGCAATTTATGTAAGCTTTTCATCAGGTTTTATGTTTTACACTAGATTTGATATCATGGTACTTTGGGTGATTTTTTTCTCCTTGGGGCCATCATTCGCTTACCGTGGAACTGTTCCGGGAACTAAAAAACAGTTAAATCAACGCAGCCAGTATCATTTTCAGCATGCAAGCCATAATCGACAAGGTATAGATCCAGTATGTGTCGAAGTGCTGAAACATATATACACTCACAGCAACTCCTTTATCAGGCTACAGAAAGACTCGGACCCCTTTCAGCTCCACAAAGGATTAAGACAAGGTGATACCAACTCACCCAAACTCTTCACAGCCTGCCTCAAGATAATCTTCATAAGACTAGACTGGTAAAGTAAAGGGATTAGAATAGACGGCAAGTATCTGAGCAACCTCGGATTTACAGATGACATTGCCCTTTCTGCAGGGAACCTACACGATCTCAAGCTAATGATAGGTGAGATAAATGAAGAGAGCAAGTAAGTCTGCCTGCACATGAACTTCAGCGAGACAAAGATCATGTGCAACGACCACATCGGGGATAAAAATACTAAGATGAAAATCGAGGACACAGAACTGGATAAAGTAGATCGCTACATCTACCTAGGATGGCAAGCCTTTGGTAGAGCAAGCTAAACCTTCAAAAATAGGAAAACCCCAATAATCCTAAAAAGAAGGGTGTATAACCAATGCATCCTCCCAATAGTCACTTATGGAGCTGAAACATGGAACCTAACCAAGAGACAGATCCGCAAATTGAGAACTATGCAACATGCACATGAAAGAATAATGCTAGGCCTCACATTTAGAAACCGTAAGATAGCACAGTATATCCAGAAGAAGTCAGGAGTCAGGGCCATCATAGAATCCACTAAAAATCTGAAATGGCAGTGGGCTGGCCATGTTGCAAAAATGGCGGACAACTGATGGACATCGCGACTCACGACATAGATCCCCTGAGATCGCATGCAGAACCGAAGCCAGGAGAATATTAGATGGAAAGACGAGCTAGACAAATCTAGAAAATACTATATATATACCCTATTTTCTATGTTTTTTTTTCACCACCATTCTAGATTTGTGTGTGTTTTGTATTACACTAATTAGAATATCTAGAACACACTGTAAGTTGACAATACAATGAAATACTAATCATATATATATATATATATATATATATATATATATATATATATATATATTCATTTGGGCTCGGTCTAATTTGCCATAGTTGCATACTTAGAGAGTTTGTCAAAATGTTGCGTCACTGGCATGCCACAATAATTGACTGAAACGAGAGCAGATGTGTGAGAGTGGTCTTACTACATCCCCATAGATGTTTAACTGCCCAAAGAGTATCGCTAAAAATCTGGTACGCTTAGAGTGAACTCTGGCATAGTTCAATCCAGAAGTTTTCTGGTGAGTCACTCAATAGGAACCGTGGCGTACTTCATTTGACAGCATGATTTGTGAAGGGTGATCAATTAAAAATACTGAAAAAAAACTCTGATCCGCGGGCATGTTACTTCTCTCGCCTTTTGTTGGAAACCGATCAATGAAGAGAAGTGTGAATGCTGCCGGGTACAAAATAAGGTATCAATTTAGAATAGGCTTACATGGTAAAATGACTTCTGGAAACTGTCTCAGAAATTTTTTTTAAAGTTTTATTATAGACATAATGAAGAGTAGATGTTTAAATTTTTAGTCTTCTCGCTCAATTGGTTTGGCCTGTATGCGTGACACATATATGCATAGCTAGACAGCCAGACTTTCTTAACCCTTTCAGGGCAGGGAGGACTGCATAGCTCCTAACAATGGAATACATTTTAGAAAGTTTGTCTGACACTGACATTGCATAGGGTTATAAGGACCATATGATCCTCACACCAGTCTTGCCCCCAAATTGAAATATATGATCATATAATGACAAAATTTGATTTTTTTTCAAGTGCATTTACCCCTAAAATATATTGATTGATTTTTGCCGTTTTTTTGTGTTATTTTCATTTATATCACATAAATATTCGGCTTTGAAAGGATGGAACATTCAAGAAGTCTTGCCCCCAAATTGAAATATATGATCATATAATGACAAAATTGGATTTTTTTCAGGTATATCTACCCCTAAAATATATTGATTGATTTTTGCTGGGTTTTTTTGTTGTTTTTTTTGTTTTCATTTATATCATATAAATATTCGGCTTTGAAAGGATGGAACATTCAAGAAACCGATGTTGACAATGTTGGTGACAGTTAGAGTTGGCGTTTTCTAAAAACCATTCCTCAAGCCCTGGGCTCTACCTGAAAGTGCCTCATAAATGACAAGTTACTGAAAGGCTGGAATTCATAATAATGCTCCCCACTCCAGTTGAGTGCTCTTACCACTTAGCCATAACACGTTAATCCATTAACTGAAATCAGAGCTCTATCAGTTGTCTGAGGATGGAGTAAAGAGAAAAAGGGAAAAAAGTGGTGGGCTGAGATAGAGTGGGTTTATTGCTTCCAATGGTGGAAACGGGTTTGGTAAACTAGATGTACGGTGAGGCTGTATCGAAGATTCATGTGTTTTATAGCGAAAACTGAATAAGATATGCCTGCATAATCATTATTGATAAACAACCAATTTAATGGTATCCTTAGTAACATGGTGGTATTAAGTATATTTTTATAACGTTCCTAATTCGGCATGAAAATTCAGCTTAAAAACAGCGTTGTCCAGCAAGGCTGAAATATTACTAATGAAAATCAAATCAAGTAGAACGTTCGTCGAAAATGAAAACAAATAGATAAGCCAGCAAGTTTTTAATAAAAACTTGACAAAGGACTGTTAATAATGAATATCTCTGTTAGCAGACATTGAAAATACAAAACCCATAGAAATGAGAAATAGGTACGTAACGTACCTAAGCATAAGAGCTCTGATTTTCACGATTGATTGCTTTATTCGATTTGAATTCATGACGCCTTCGATTGTTCTACATAGAGAGAAGTGATTGTGTTTCAAGACAGAAGCCACTACTATCTGGAATGGGAATTGCAGTCAGGAAAGAATTCAAACAACCCTTAACAGTTTTGGGTGCATTTACTTTAATGGGTGAGCTGTTGGAAAGTACGATCAAATGAAGAGAAAACGATGTTTTTTATCAATCTGGAAGTTTCTAAGAACCGGCATTTTCATTCATCTCTTCACTCCTCCTGTCTCCCTTGCTCGTTCTTTCCCACGGAATATGCACACACACACACACACACACACAAACGCACACATAAAGAGCTTCACACGCACATGCATATACATGCAAATATGCGTAAACAAGCACACATGCACATACACACAAATACATATACAAACGTGCACGTATACACACATACACACACGCACACACTGAGCTTCAAACGCACATGCACACACATATACATGCAAATATGCGTAAACAAGCAGACACACACATACACACAAATACATTTACACACGCTAACATATACACACATGCACAGACAAGTACACTCTCACACACGCATAACACACACAAACTCACGCACTACATACATATCACACTAACACACAAACACGTACACGCATATACACATATACACACAAACACACCTACATGAGCCCATTTTTGATGACAAAATCAAATATGGCCGTCAAGACATTTTTATCCCTGACCTTCCGGTAACTATTTCTATCTAAAGGAATATGTCATTTTCTTAGAAAGCGACGATTCCATTAAGCATTTCACTCGCTCAACAAAAATCGATCCTGGTTTTCAAGATGTTTGAAGAACTCTCGTTCTTTTCTTTGGGTTTTTTTTTCTTCAATTCTCTTCGGTATTTTTCCTATTCTTAAATGCTTTTAAAAGACAGACGTCCCGAAAAGTGCAATAAGAATGGAAGAAAATTGTTTCTCGTCTATTCTTTCTTTCTTTTCATGTTTTGCTAGAAAGCTCTCTTTTTGTTATGAAATAGCATCTCTATAGACTGGAGGAAAATGAATTGTGAAATAATAATGCATTGACCTCGAATTATCTCTTGAAGATGACCGATGAGATTATCCGGAAGAGAAACGATATGAGAGTCGTCTAATTCCGAAAATCAATGGATGTTTATTACCCAGAATTCAACTGTTTTCAATAGGCACTTCCTGTTTCAGACTTAATAGACGTATTAGAATTTGTTCTGCAAATAAAAGAGACCTATGACCGTGGCCAACTGATTACTTACTTCTGTTTCGGTGGGCCGTTGTTCAATCTACTGCCGTGTCGTATTATGGCAGGAACACAGCTTGATAGCGATGAATACACGATTCTCGTAAGATCACCCAAGTTAAGCAACGTCGTGTCAGGTCAGTAACGAGTGCCAATAGCAAGCCGTAGGTGGGTCTTACTAATTATTGCCCATGTATTTCTGACCCAATGTAGCGGAGAACAATGATATATATATATATGATAAAAAACAGAACAGTAATAAGGAGTGAACTTTTCGAATAAATACAAATGGATCTTGAAATACAGAGCGGAACACCAAATACCCAGGTAGGGAAAGCCTACCAACCAAGAAAATCAGCTATCTAAATCCTAGCTTTTTACCAGGGTTTGAACAATGACAAGTTGAAAACACAAATATATCAGACACAAAACTGAAAGTAAGGCGCACCCAGTTAATATCGAAGTCACTATAGTTGTAATAGTATAGAATATTCTCTTGCTAATCATTGCTCGATAGCAAAGTACCAATATACGTGTAGAAGTGTGTATATGTGCCTAGTTCTTAACAAAGCCGTAGTCTAGCATAAGGTCACTAGTTTGAAGCATCCAAAGTTGGTCGAATTCTTTCAAGTAGCAAGTATTACTTGTTCTCTACCGATTGCTTATATATATATATATATATATATATATATATATATATATATATATATATATATATATATATATATATATATATATATATATATATATATATATATATATATACACACACAATGCAAAACAATATCTGATGTTTGGTGGATTTATTCCATAAAATGCTCGATACATTCAACATTAAAGATTGCGTCGAGTCAGAGAAGTGGAAGATTTGCTACACAAACACGTTTATTTTTCTGCTCAGTTTGGGCTTCTTCAAGCAAATGAATAAACCCAAATAGGACAGAAACATAGACATGTTCGCGTAGTAAATCTTTTACTTCATCATATATATATATATATATATATATATATGTATATATATATATAAATGAATGATTATGAATCATGTTATAGTATATAGAGACTCTTCTTTGAAATGATCTCCCGTTGTTACACGGTTATGTATCATTCAGTCTAGACAACGTAAACAATTAAAGGAAACAACGCTGCAGGAATCGAACCTGCTAACAATAGGGTAGCTGCTTCAGCGTAGTGTTGCTCTTACCATTGAACTAAACAGCTGTCGGTAATGCAAAGGCTCCAAAAAATAGTTTTCACTCCAAATTTTCATCTCATTTATTCTTGCAGCAGCCACATTTTCTTTAATTGTTTATTTGTATTTTCGTTGTCCAGGTCGAATGATACATTAACCATTTAACGACGGGAGAAACCTGATTTGGCCGTAATCCTTTTATCTTCAGGGGGAGGTCCCTCAATCTTCGTTTTTGTACTAAGTGCTCAGTGGAGGGAATCCTTTTTAAGAATCTTTGGTATTGGGTGGATTTGACCATAGCCCACCAAACCAGATGCAATCACTCCACCACTGGGCCACTGCGATTGGTTTGAACGGTAAAATCAACGATAAAAATAAAATATGAAAAGAAGCAAAGACGGCGACGTGTCATTGTTGGCTTTGGTGGTACTGAACGCATTATGATCGGAAGAAGATGGGTGGGGAGAGGACAGGAACGAGGCCGGTAGAAGAAAGCAGCCGACACGTCGCCATTTTGAAAGGACATATTTTCTTGCGTCGATACATAAAAGGAAAGAGACAATCACTAACGAAAGCGGCGTATCGATTTGTTATACAAAAATGCTTGTCTCAAACACAATGGGTTAAAGCAGTGACCGGCCGAACAGAAAATAATGGTCAAATCGAACGACTAAAGAGACAGTAACGCCGGTGGTAGGGTCGGTTGAGATCAAAATAATGGTCACAATAATGAACATTTGTCCGAATTCCTGAAATGTAGCATCGTCTGTAAGGTGCTGACTATGTCAAACAAGCTTACGAAAATACAGAATACTGGTTCAAATCTTGTCGAAGTGCTGCTTTTTTCATATCCTATATATGCTGCTTATTCATATGTTTTAGACTAGAAAAAGAACGAGCAGTGTTTTCCTATGGGGAAAAAAATTAAGAAGTTGAAAATGATGATTTGTAAGAAAAATGAAAATAAAGAACATAATTCATTGAATAATTTCTGAAAGTGTCAGACTATTACTTCTTGGTCTAAAAGCAAGACAAGATGAAAGAAATACGAGTCAAAAATTATAAATAACTGGCAATGTTTCACCTAAGGAATTGAGACAGACAGTTACGTATTTGTTACACCCGATAAAATACAAAGTAAGCTGTAATATTTGACAGCATACTCATTAGTTTTTTTTTTCTGAAATATCTCACCAGAATAACGTTTCATATATTGGAGTTTGTGCTTATTTAAGTTTTTTTCCATTGTTTCGACTGTCATCAAATTAGGAGGCTTAAGGACATATGAATATGAAGCTTGAAAAAGACACGTAAAAGAACAAACATGGCCGCTGTAGAGTCAAACTTCGAACCTTATTTCCGACTTGAGATAATAACAGCAACTTTTGTATTTTACACATAACGAATATGAAATAATAAAAAATACGTTTTAATCATAATGTATCTATATATTATAACTAATTAAGCCTTTTTATATTTGTAACAGAAAAAGTTATTTAATATGCAAGATTTGTCAATTTGGCTCAGTCGGTGAGAGAGTCGTGTAGCGATCACTTGATTGTGATTTCAGATCATGGCAGGGAAATGTTATTTTTATGTATGGGTTTGGTTTGGCGAAACCGGACTGACAAACAGTGAATGTTTTACTCCACTAAGATGGAGGAAGGTTGTCGTTGTTCTGAAGAGTTACATGTAGTCAACCATGCTGCTCTCTCTCTCTCTCTCTCTATATATATATATATATATATATATATATATATATATATTGTGTATAAGATTAATGAAGATTTCACAATCTTGAATGCAAGATATATAGTAAATACTAAATCCTATCGAAAATAAGTAATACATTTACACCTTTTATTACAGATGCTTGTTTTACACGGTCCTGGTTTGTGATATATGAAGTGAATTTAGTGGCAGTAAGTATCAGTATTTTTCTTATACCTGGAGGACATGATGGTTTCATGCCTATCTCAAAGCCATTAATCCGATATGAACACAAACTGTACCAGGCAGAGTCCATTCTCAGGGTAGTCATATGTTTGATCATTCAGTACTTCCTTCGAAAGGATGAAAACAATCGTAAAGGCGGTGCATAAATGCACTTATTGTTTCCTTGCGTAAAGACTTTACAATGGCAGTGTTGCCCACTTTATTCTGTTGTTTACATCTAAAACTGAGTCAGAAAGATTAATAAAACACATAGAAACATATGGATTCTCCAAATGCCCACCAAAAAATCTGGAAAATATGTTATTTATAAACAATGAATTAAATGTGACTTCAATCTTGAAGATTTACTTCATTAAAATATCACTTAATTCATAAAATATATCATCTATTTTACTTCTATAAATCGATTAAAAGAATTACTTATTGCATTAACAAGAACCATAAGTTTAATGATGCGTCCATCAACTTCACGTCTATATTTCAAATGGATTACAAACGTAGCAGTAGCATTACTAGTTGTAGTGATAGCAGCAGCAAGAGGAAAAGAAACAGAGAGATGACGATGACTCATCCGAAATTTTGGACCAAGTTTTATTTCAATACAACATACGTCTGGTAAAATTGATATTCAACATTACCCGTCGTGGTATTTGCAGGAAAAGGAGATGGGTTGAGAGGAGGGGGGATGGCCAGAACCGAATTTCATATCAATCCAACGCGATACGGCTGAGAAAATTGATGTTTAACATTTTTAGTTGTGATAGTAGAAGCAGGAGGAGGGAGAGAAGAAGATAATGATTGTTCACCCGAAGGTAGGAACTAAATTTCATATCAATCCAACCTGATACGGTTAAGAAAATTGATGTTTGAGATTACTAGTCGTGGTAGTAGCAGCAGGATGAGAGGGGGGTGATGTTATGAACCTAATACCGTACCAATCCAACAGAATACTGCAGAGAATATTTGAGATTACAAGTTATGAGGGAGGATTTGACGGTGGGGGAATCGGGATCGACTGTCCGAAAAGTGTTTTTTGGAGATGCATTAGACGCATTTAAAAATCATCTAAATATGAAATTTTTGAGATGTAAACGTAACCAAAAACATCTAGATTCATCTGGGAAACCTCCACGTCTCTGCAAGGGGTGCAACTCAAATTTCGGCTAATCAGTCAGAGACATCAATCGATGTTAGAGATGTTAGCGCATCTAAAAATGGCTGATTCAAATTGTTGATAGCTGTCTCACTAGAACCGCCGACTCTCTTCCTCCGTGAGATCGCTGAGTGTATTGAACCGCATCAAGTGCACAGAAAGAGGAATACGAAGCGGAATTGAGCGAATGATGAATCACGGGAAGAAGAAAAAGACTAACCAGTCCGTAAAAGACAAAAGAAGGCGACTCACTGAAGATGACATTCGCATAGAAAGATTGCTCAAGACATACTTTAAGTTGGACATTTTATTGGACGCAAGAAATTAGTTCCAGATTCAATCTTCAGTATTTGTTTAGTTTTTTATTCATTTATTGACTCCCTCTCGTTTTTTGCCCCTTTTCTTATTTTCATTTCTTCTCCAGTTCTTTTTTACTATTATCATTGGGGTCTTTTTTTCAACAAAGACATGTTTCTCTTTCTCATGATTACTTTCGTTCGCTCGATCGCCTTTCACTTAAAATCTTTTTTCTTTTTTTCATTGTTCCGTCCAATTTTCTTCTTCTTCTTCTTCTTCTTCTTCTTCTTCTTCTTCTTCTTCTTCTTCTTCTTCTTCTTCTTCTTCTTCAACCTTATCCCCTTCATTTGACTCCTCCATTCTCAAACGGGTTCTTTTTCACAACGATTTACCCCAGAGTTCTTCTATCTCTTTCTCCATTTCATACTAACCTTTTCATCACCAGTTGCAAATTACTGAAGTATTTTAGCCAGGGAGATAACTTCTTTTTCCCCATTCTTTCTAATTTTACTCCACCGTTTCTTTTTTCGAAAATATTTTACCGTCGAACTCCAGTCCAAGTCTGAAGTTGACTTTGTATTTCTAGCATAACAGCAACAAGAACAATCCTGACCCAAATTAGGAGAGAAAACTCTTTACTCTCCGTCAGTGCCCCTACGTTAAACCAAACCGATGTATCAAATCAACATTTACCAACAGTTCCCTACCGTGATTTGCTCTCCTACCGACTAAGTCAAACTAGCTGCCTATGTATGTATGTATGTATGTATGTATGTATGTATCATTAATACAGATCACACCAATGGAGCTATATGGCTAAATATTCAAACATATCATGCCCAGAAAAAAACAGCTTTTTAGCTTTTTTTTCATTCTCTCCCTAATTCTTTTTTCTAATGAGGGTTCAATTTACGAACTTGAGTCACACTAAATTGATTCTTTGGGTTTTGTCCAACGGATTCAAGCTTTTTTTTTCTTTAAATTTAAAACTTTTTAGTGATTACTGACCAACAAAAGACGAAAGACGGAACTTATTCATTTATCACCCCTTCTTACCATTTTTGATATCAATTATTCCCCAGCACAACATGCTGCCAAAAGGTTTTGACTACGTGCCGGTTTCTATTGTCTGACTAACCAGACCTTCTTATCTTTTCATCATTTTCATTTGACTTCATTGTACCTCGTTCTTTTTGTCCTATATCTTCCCCTTAGAAAATAAAGACTTGATGAGAAGAGAAAGTAAATAAATATGTGAAGGAGAAGAAAAGGTATATAAATCCATGAAGGGAAGAAAAAGTAAATAAATCTCTTAAAGGGAAGAAAAAGTAAATAAATACGGACCGAGAATAGAATATTGAAGCATTCAACGAGTGAAGGGCAGGATTTTTTTTATCATTTTTTCAGTAGCTTTTTTTAGTCGCAACTCCAGCTGATTCAAAAAGATTTTTTTTAAAGCAACTAAAAAATTAAGATGAAGGTAAAAAGTAGAATTGATGTCAATAATTTATAATATTTCATCTAATAAAAATAAATGAGAAATATCTCTATCTGACGGAACAATTTGTGTCCTTTACATCTGTAGGAATAGACATGAAGTGCTTTAAAAGCATAATCTAATACATACATATAACAAGTTGGTACCAAAATAATTATGATTTTTGTTATCTTAAACTGTGATGCTTATTTCTGAATGAAGTATTATTCGATGATTTTCATGGAATATACCATTTGAAGTGTGAATTCTGCTCTATTAATTCAAGCTGAATGTTTCCTTTTCACTATTTATTCTCGTTTACTTGGGGCTGTAAAATCAAAGATGGAAAAAAGCAAATTCTGACAATCGTGGCGTATGAGCTAAAAATAGGTGGTAAAGAAGCGGAAACTGCTTGCAATATCAACCATGTATTTGACCAGAGGACCATCAACGATCGTGCAGTTCAACATTGGTTCAGAAAAAAACCAAAATGGAGAAAACATCACGGTAGACGTAGACTCCCGTCTGTGATTGACGACTTGCAATTATTGTGTCCAGGGCATTATTGAGGCTGACCCACGCAAAACAAACTCAGGGGGGTTGCTGAGGAACTAGACGTTGACGAGTCAACAGTTGCTCAATATTTGTACTAAATTGGAAAAGCAAAGGAGCCCCACATGTCGCTCGAATGACGGTGAATGAAAAGCAAAAGAAAAAAAAATGCTCGTCTGTTACGCAAATGACCAAGAGGAGATTGGACGAACATGGCTACAGAACTCTATCTAACCTAGTTTACTTACCAAACCCCTCCCCAACCAATGACCAAGCCTATCAACCACTTCCTGCAGGTATCCAACAACCAGACGGCTGTTCAAAAAAGAAAAAATTGATTTGTCCTAGATCCTCATATTCCTTTGCTCCCGGAATAATTCTACAAAAAGTTCTTTTTTCGATTAATAACTTTTATTTGGGGTTGAAATACACTGCCTTATACTTTATGGTGGAAAACTTATATATATGTATATATATATAAGTTTTTGCATCAACCAACCTAGCACACACACACACACACACACACATATATTTATATATATACATAAATATATATATATATATATATATATATATATATATATATATATATATATATATATATATATATATATATCCAAGATTTCAGAAATAAAACACCTGACACGTGTTTATGCGTCATCAATTCATCAAAGGTGGTGGATTATTTTTATAATCATATTATTTCATTATAGCTTCAACTGCTCTCCTCTTTATCAAACCAATTTTCAAATAAAGTAGTATTTTTCGTATTAATTATATATACATACATACATGCATACATACATACATTTGTGAATAAACACTCATGAAAATAATATGTATTCTTAATTATTATTATGATTAACGTTTCCTTCTTTAGGATTGAGCACTGTCAAGTGGGGCATCCGTCTATTACAGCTATATGCGATGCACTTCCAACTCTGGAATAGAGCACTTTGATAGACGGAGAATTATGCGTAAGTGAGTGTACATTGCTTAGTTCGGTCCAACTGACCGCCCAGTTCTGCGTTGGGGTAAAATGACTGCCTCTGGGTCTGGAGCAAAAGTTTTAGAGCCTATCTCGTGGTACTGAATGCTGGATAGTCTATAGCCACACTGAAGATTTGTAATACAATGAAACAGCTGTCTGTTGATGGCAAAATTATTACTCATTATTGTATATTCATAAAGGAATAGAGCACTCTGGTGGGTGAGGGATTTCTGTGTAAATAAATAAATTGCTTAAATTCAGGCTTACTGACTGTCCAATTCCGTAGTCCAGAGGTAGGATATCGGCTTGCGAGTTTGAGGTGAAGGTTTCACTTCTGCCTGGCGGTACTGGATGGGGTATGGAAAGACTATACCTACACTGAAGAGATGTAAAACGTCGAAACAGCTGTCTGTGGATAACACAATGATATGTATATATATATATGTATGTGTATGTTATATGTTTATATGCATTAGTTTACCTATGCAGTCAAAAAATGTCGGCTTTTTTCAAATAAATGCATTGCACTTCATACGCAAAAATGGTGTTATTTTTTTTCTTGTTCAACCAGAATAAACCCAGATTTAAATACATTTGCAAAAAAAGAAGATTAATAGGGAAGACTACTCAATAATTAGCATTTAATCCCTGTCTTCCTTGACAGATGTTACAAACAAAAATTTAGATATACACATGGCGTAATATATAAGTAGATATCTATACATATTCATTATCTGAAGATCATACTAATATTTTTGCCAGCGAGGTTGTTGATAAGTCTATGACGGCTAAATTCACTTTCCTTCAGACCTAAATTGAAGAAGGCCCGAGGAGTCCATAAGAGAAAGATGGGGACAAGAGATATTATATTTCTGCCCTATTTTTCATGACGATCAAATAAAATATGATGTCATGAAAAAACGCTTTGATGTCATGAGAACTTTGTGGTGTCATAAGTGTCTGTTGTCGAATCGATGATGACATAGTCGCCTGCATTGAAGTGAATTCTATGATTTTGTTGAAACAGTTACAAAATTTGTATATTTGGTGGAATATTAAAATTTTCATAAAAATTCTGTAATTTTATCAAAGTCAGGAGAAAAAAATCAAAAAATTGCTGAAACAAGATCGGGCTTTTTAAAAAGAGTTCGTTCTTGATCATGTATCGTAGCCTGTGTGAGTGTAATCAAGATAGATACATTGACAGAAAACCAAGTACATTTTCTCAAACGCCCATATTGCTTTCGAGTGTGTTTGGTTAGAATCGAACGGCAGGTCAGCAGGTGCATATTTTCCACAAGTGCAAAATTTACCGCTGAACGGTCTTCACACTCAAATAGCCAACCAGGAAGCGAGAACAATTTTTTTTTCCTTTTTTTTTTTTTTTTTGGCGTGAAATGAAATATTACTTTTCTTTAAAAATAAACAAAAAAAAAACAAAGTCTGGTTAGTCACTCAATAGAGACTGTCAAATGACCAATGACTTTTGGCAGAATGCCGTGTTAGGGATGATCAATCGGGAAATTGGGAAAAAGAGCTGATCAATGAAGTTACTTCTCGCACCTCTTGTTGTGAGATGATCACTTAAATCGTCAAATTTTTTAAAACAGAAGCGTGCATGTAGCCGGACACAAACTAGAAAAAAATTACATTGTAAATTAAACCCTCCACTAAAGACTTTTGGGGGTTCAAAAAAAAAAAAGAAAACATAAAAGGAGTTAGTGTTCTTTTCAAATGATCATCCCATGGGCCAGCCAGACCAGCTTAGAGAACTGAAGAAAGCTTTTTGACGGTTTTGAGTGACAGTTTTGGTTGACGGTTTCTAATAGCAAAGTTTGATTTGAGCAAAAAAATATTTTAATCGAAAAGAAAAATTGGAAAAGAATTAATGAAAAATTGCCAGGAAAAATTTTAATAAATATTTTTGAAAAAAGCAAATAAGATTTGAAAATATTATTGGAAACACTTCTACTGAGGCACTTCTTGAGCAATGGAATAGAAAATGTGTGTATATATATATATATATATATATATATATATATGTTTGTGCGTGTATGTATGTGTTTGTATGAGTGTGTGTGTATGTATGTGTTTGTGCTAGAGTGCATGTGTATGTTTATGCTTTAGTGTGTGTGTGCGTATGTTTGTTTTTCTGTGGGTGTTTTGTGTGAGTGTGTATGTGGGTGCATGCGTAATAAGTAAGTACATAAATGAGTCCGTAGCCTAATGATGAAAAAGCATTCATTCTACACAACAAAAATTTATTTTTCAACATAATCTCTCTCTTCGTCGAGACACTCGAGCCAACGTTTCTCCATTAATCCCGTGTATAAAACATTATACAATGAACATTTCAGATTAAAATCCAGCTTGTAACTGTTTCAGAATATGGACTTAATAATCTTGCCCCGTATGTTTCAATCAGTGTTTATATTTCATATTTACACGGATTGTGAGATAAGTATATTAACTATTGTGCTGCCACGGTCCATTTGCGTGAATACACCGGTTCTCGTACTAGTCCTGGCGCTGTAATAGAGCCCGGTGCGAATTTTTTTATTTGACTTATGAAAACAGTTGGACATGCCCGAAGGAGCTTTAATGAAAATTATTATCTTGGAAGGACGTTCCAGATCAGTAAAAAAAGTTTCATTAGTAGTTTTCATAATGGCAAATTTTTGATCCATTGGCCTCGTTAGAAAAAAAAACTTCCTTCAAATATGGACTTATTGTATATCGATGGAAAGGAAACTTCGTGCAGAATGACAAATGCAAGGAAACCATATGCCTCTGAGAAAGGCATTTTGATTTATTCTCAATAAAATATCCTTAACCTCTTGTTTTTAAACGAAATACCTTGGTGGTATATCTATAACAGAAAAGTGAACGTGCTCGAAAATTCTATCTTCTATTGTCCACCTTTCACGAATTTTGATTGAGAACCTTTGCAGACAATGTATGGATAAACGAGGGATCTTTCATGCTATGTGGTGGAGACATTTAGCTGAGACACAGGGGAGTAATTTTGCATGGATCCACTCTCAAATTCTATGCCTTTTTTCAAATCCTATGGCCTTACTCCATAAAATTTCATTGAAATTCATAGAGAACTGAAAATCTTTTGGTTACAGACTGAGAAATTTCGAAGATAATGTGTGATGTGGACAGATAGTTACAAAGTAAAAGCGATAATGGATCCACTTCAAGAAATTCCTGACTTTTTTTTCATTTCCTAGAGTCCGTCCTTCAAAAGAATTTTATCCAAATTCATTGATAACTTTTGGAGATATCGTGTGACCAGACAGAAATATGTTCAAGATATTTTGTGGTATATATAGATAACTTCAATATATGGGAAAATAATCGTGTAGGGACCAACTCCAAAAGTTAATCAATTCTTTACAAATTTATTGCCTGCTCTTCCAAGAAATTTGATTGAAATTCATTGAATCTTTTGACATTTCGTGTGGACAAAGAACTTTTTGAGATATTCTTTGGTTGTGAATAGTGAATGAATCTAGGAATTAGAGAAACTATCGTGCATTGATCTGCACGAAAATTCCCTGACATCTTGAGTAGTCTATTGCCCACCCTTCAAAAAGGTCGCATTGGAATTAATTGAGATCTCTTGGAGATATCGTGTTCACAGAGAGACGGAAAGAACAGTATCAACACTGCAGATCGGAGAGTTTTATTTAAACCTAGGTTGTTCAGGATCTCTAAAAGTTTCGAATGAACTTAAATAGAATTTCGTGGAAGGATGGACAATAGGCAACATAGGAAGTCTGGAAATTTGGGGAGGATCCATGTTTGATTACTCTCCAACGTCCAACCTGTCAGTCGGTAAATACAAAATGTATTAAAGGAAAACTCTGACGACACGATAGCTCCAACAGCTATCGAAGTATTTCGATGAGATTTCGCTTAGTGGAGGAGTGATTGGCATTTTAACAAATCCATGCGTAATTCTTTCCCTTGCTTTGTACCAATCTGTCTATACTACACTGTACCTTCAAGATTTCTCAGTTTGTTCACACGGTATCTCCAGAAGTTCTCATTCAATTTCAACGAAATTTTGTTGGAGGGTGATCAGTGAGCTACGAAAAGGAAAGCACGGAACTTAGGAGTGGATTAATGCATAATTAATTCCTTGTGCCCGATCTATCCGTCCAAAGGTTCTCAATGAATTTCAATTATATTTTGCGAATGGGTGGGCAATAGGCCACGGAGAATGTAATTATGTTTTAGCATCAAAAACTACCCCACCCCTACGCTACACACAGGTGTTTTATTTTAAAACAACAATTTACAATATTTGGTTGTAAATAGCCTGATATCACCAGCACTGGGGCACAGGCTTTAAAAATAATCAAATGAGTGACAGAGATAAAGACGGTTGAGAAACCCTGGTTTAGGGAGTGAATTTGTCAGTATCCATTCCAGGGGCGTATGTTTTGGAATGGACTTGATTCTACAGTGTGTGGGGCAGCCGGCCATAATTGTCATGTAAAATAATTTTCTGTCTGTCGTACAAAACTATGGCTTCGAAGTATTTCGGTCACTTCCCTCCAGTGCGGCTAATTTAGATATTCCATATTAAATTGATAATTCAAAAGAGGGGAAGTCAAGGGAGATGATTTACAGAAGCTATAAAAAGAGACATGTAGTCTTCAATTGTCTATTCATTTTCATCGATTTCTCGTAAACCACCGATCCAAACAACTTCAAACTCGACACAGCACTGCCTTGTGTGCTGACTAATTCTGCACGCAAGTGTCAATTCCGTTGAAAGGCCAGTTGTCGAGTAATCACAGTGCACACCCACACGCATACATGAACCAACAGAGGTTTCTTTAATTGTAGTTAGATTCCATTTTAAAGTTACAAGGAAAATAAACTGTTGAGTTTATTTTGTACAACCCTGTAGTTATTTTCTTTAAAGCGAAATATTTTTTCCGTGCAAAGAAATATCATTTTCAATTTTAAAAAGTAGAATCTTATTCCAATATTTTTTCCTCGAAGCTCGAGTGCTTTCAAAGACAGAGTTCCATTCGAATGTCTTCTTCGATAGAGTCAGCATGAAACGAAATTTGTTTTAGCGTTGACATTTTTTTTCTCGGCGTAAACAGGAAAATAGGTTTCTGTTTAGGAAACTTCTGCATTTCTGTTACCGACAGTTAATTATCAGAAGAGAAAAATATGTAGGAGCAGAGAAAATGACGTTATCATCTTCACCAAGCTCCGTTTCTATCTTCCCATCTCCGTCTATTCTTTCAGAGTGAATATACGTGGGTTTTTTTTTATACGGTCAGACCATCCAGCAAATAAGATCGAGTGAAAAGCACACATATATACACGTGTACACTTAAAGCAGAACAGATATGTGTTATAAATTTACAAGTTGAACGTTAATTACCAAGAAACTCAAGCTCAACGACACGTCCACCGTCGATGGTTGCAGTAGCTTGGATAGGAGGGGTAAGATTGACACGATGGTCTGGATCAAGTTTCATATCAATCCAACTTGAATCGGCTAAGAGAATTGATGTTTAGCATTACTAGTCGTGGTCGTAGTGACCAGGGGGAAAAGATGTGGAAGAAGAAGAAGATGGTGACAATTCATCTGAAGATCTAGACCAAGTTTCATACCAACACAATATGCTACGGCTGAGAAAATCGATATTTAACATATTAGGAATCGACTAACTGACCGACTGGGAAGTGTCTGATAGAGAGGCGTGGGTGCATCTAGATATTATAAATATGCTACCATAATTGAAGGAAAATGAAATAAAACTGTATTAACGACAATTCTAAAAAATAATGAGAATGGAAAAATAGTAATGATATTCAATAATCAAGAGTTTTTCCTTGTCAAACTACTCCTGAGTTTATTTTATTTTCCCAATCAAACAACAAAGTTCTAACTTCCGGTTAAGACTAAAAAGTGAACGTGTTATAAAATTTAAATGATGGATAGACAGAGGAGGGAAAGGAAAGGAGAGACAGATTCTATTCGCCATTTTTTTTTTTTTTACATTTCTACCTTGAAAATAAACTTGAGATTAAACATTCAGGGTGGCATCTACTCGTACCGTCTTCTTTATCCTATGACTAATTGGTCTGGCATGGCTGCCCGCTTTCAACACTAGATTTCCCCAAAGTATGATTTGATTGGACTGACCCACTATTTTATTTTTATTCTGATTCTTTTTCTTTTTTACCCTACTCTTCTCAACTCTAAATATCCATATTAGAGAATTTTGCACTTATATCAATTTTTTGTTTCGTTTTTTCTTTTTTTTTTTTTTTTTTTTTTGAAAATCCGGTTTAATCATGAAGCAGCCAGCATTGTTATTTCTTTCTTTTTTTTTCACGTACTTTTAGAGAGGCCACTCCCTTAATGAACATATTTTCTCCTCTGCAGTGCAGGTGGAAATATATATATAGTTTCGTTAAAAGAATTAGATCCAAGACAAACTCTCTGTGTGTCACTGACAATACTTACCGGCTGTCCTCTATGAGATTCTTCTTTAATTGGAAATCTCCTGAACAACTATTTCTACCACTACCAACGCTGTACATATTCTACGATTCAATTCAGCTGCTTTTGTTCCAAGTTTAAATCTTTACAATAAGCTGGATTTCAAATTCACTTATTGAGCTGCCATGTTAATTTTACTTGTTTTTTCTTTCCATACGTATACTAGTTAATCTGTTAGTACAAGATGTATGCTTGTTTCTAGTCGTTGCAAGTACTTAAAGATTTTTCCTGTTTGGAGGTTCTTTTAACTGATAAGAAAGAACATCAAAAACTGTTTTTACTAACCGGTAATTGGTACCAACAAAGTAAATCTTATTTGTATGTAAAATGTGTAGGTCAGAAACTTCATGAATCAGGTCGAAAATCAGTACAATTTCCACAGATCTCTTGTTTCATTTTCTCATTTGTAAAAAAGACAGGAAGGTTATACAACCAATGTATCCTACCGATGGTCACTCATGGAAACATAGAACCTAGCCAAAAAAACTGACTTTCAAACTGAGAACCATGCAACGCGCACAAGATAGAACCATGATCAACATCACATGGAGAGATCATAAGACAGCACAGTATATTGGAAAAAAGATGGCTAGACATGTTGCAAGAATGGCAGGTAACTGCTGGATTTCACAACTCACGAAGTGGATCCCCTGAGATCACGTGCGAGGCTGTGGCAGAGAGAGAAAGAGAGAGAGAGAGAGAGAGAGAGAGAGATGGTGTGACGAACTTGATATATTCAGAAAGTACTGGCTCCTCAACGTCCATGATGGAAAGGTCTAGCGAATCTTTGGGGAGGGCTATGTCCAACGACCGACGCTAACAGACTTATGATGATAATGATGAAGTAAGTAGAGAGGTTAAAATCTATACGTATGTTCTGACGGTATCAGGTCCGTATAGCTCCAATAATATCTGTGTGAATTTTTAATAGGAATTATCATTGTCAAACCCCAGTCCAAGTCTGGTGTTAACTTTTTTTCCTACTGTAACAACAATAACCCTCAACTGATTAGGGCAGTAAGCTCTCCACTGTTCCGTCACGTTGAACCAAACTGATATATAAAATTAACATTTCCCAACAGTGATTTGAAATCACAACCGAGATATCTGCAGTTGGCTCTCTTACCGACTTAGCCAAACTATCAAGTTTTACGTATCTATCAAAACGTATCCTGGAAATACACCTTGGCTTGTTCATTCTAATCGATAGATACATTGATTACTAAAACAAGAACCAAAAGTTCAATGAGATGTCCGCTAAAACTTTTAAATGCTATTAATGCCATATCACGTGAAGATAATTCCAAGTAAGAAGCATCTTATCAAGGGACGCCCTTCTATGGAGCTTAATGCAAATCCGACTTGAAGCGGCTGAGAAAATCGATTTTAAAATATAAATATTAAACCATTAATGCCAGATCATATAACTCTAAGCGGAATAATTTTATAAGTAAGAAGCCGATTATCAAGGGACACCCATCTACCAAGTTTCAAGTAAATCTGGCTCGAAATAATAAAGAAACGATATAGAGACAGACCGAGTGACAGAGATTTTTATAGAGGCTTATTAGTGTTTATTCTATAAACAATATGAAAGTTGTAGTAATCATCTTCAGTCGAAATAGAAGTACTAGAAGTATGACCCTGCAGCAGTCAGACGTGTTATGCACTGACTTATTCGAACTGATATCCACATCTTTGTTGGTTTTGTATTTACAATGTTTTGGCCGCTGTAAAGTCACTTACTAAAAGAACAATTAGGATAGTGAAAGACTAAAATCGATTGAAAAACAGGAAATCCCAGGAGGATATACAATCTGAACACGGTAAAAAATGAAAAAAAAGACACCAAAGAAAGGTACAAACGGAAAAAATAAATGAGAAAGAGAGAAAAATAATTTGAATTTAAAAAGAACTGCCGTAAAAATTAGAATCGTGGCCAAAATAGAAATTAAATAAAAATTCTAAAAAAGCATTTACATTTTTTAATACAGTAAGATTGAAATACATAGCAAAGTTAAACCAAAGTTATAAATAAATAAGCCGTGATAATATAAAATCTTTTTTCTTTTTTTTTTAGATTGAGTAAATGCGAAGCATAAACTTTTCTCTCAATGGTCAAATACATTTTTTATTTTATTTCATTTTTTCTTTCACTTCTTCTATGGAAAACTAAAAGCATCAAAAATATATTACTTTTTTTTTTCTCTCAGGAAAATAACCGAATGTGGCGGAAATGACAGCCCGGACGATTTCTCACTGCGCATGCGTTCAACAAAAATCAATATCTCATTGCAATGAGAATTCACACGATTGATATTGACACAGGCTGATTCGTCCATGATTTTTGCTTGAGTGTGCTTTCTGAATTTGTTTTTGGAAACTGCCAACCAGAACTGTCAACATTGGTTTCTCAAGTTTTAAGCTGGTCTAGATGTACCGATGAAACTGGAGGGCTGAAAAATTAAGCATTTTCTATGAATAATCGTTTGGTTTTTTTTTTTTTTGTTAGTTTTTTCTTGTTTTTTGGGTTTTTGTTTGTTTTTGTTTGGGTTTTTTGTTGTAGTTGATGTTGTTTCACCCCTTGTTAGGCTTTTAGTGGAGGGGTTGATCAACTTGCAATGTAAGATCATGCTAAACTAATCCCTTAATTTGTGTTTTTTTGAAAATTCAGGATTTTTTTCTAGTGATCACTGCCCAACAAAAAAGCGATTGAAGTGACTTTTTGATCGATCAACCTCTTTACCATTTTTTTTCATTTGATCAACCCAACAAGGTGTGCTGCCAAAAGTCATTAGTCACTTGGTGGTTTCTATTGAGTGACTAACCAGACCTGTTACTTACTTTATTTTTCTATTATTGGCTGGCTGTTCATTTGTTTATTTATACACTTATTTTCTATTTCACAGTTATATATTTCTGAGTACATCATTTGTATTTTCCTTATATGCAGCGTCTAAATCTGCCCGGGGATATTTTTGGTACTTTTATTTTCCTCTGACAAAGTTTGAAGACTTATATTCCTGTCTGTTTGTCCACACAATATCTCCATAGTTCACGATCAAATCTTCTGGAAGGATGTGCCATAGGCTAAGGAAGAAATCATTAAATTTGGGTGCGGATCAAGAATTTGTTTCGATTTTTTTCCGAAAAATTATCAACGAATTTAAATGGAATTTTGTGGAAGGGCAAGAAAAGCGATCAGTTTTGAGACGGATCCAGGGAGCTTCTTTTCTTTCTTTTTTTTTTTTTTGCTATATTATTTTCATATTTTGAGATAAGAGTCCGAAAATTCATTAAAATAAACAAACAAAAAAAACACGTAGCTAACTCCTCTTCATAATAGCTATATATGAACTGATTTTCATTGAGATTTTAGTTAGTGCTTGGAGCTGGTAGAGATATGAATTCTCTGAATACTCCCTAGTTATTGGTGCTTCATTGTGAAGCATGTAGAAAATTTTGTGTAGTTTTGATACCCGTCGATATATATTTGTGAACAAATATGCATATATGAGTGTATGTGTGTGTCAGCTTCTCTCTCTCTCTCTCTCTCCCTCTCTCGCTCTCCCTCAATATATATATATATATATATATATATATATATATATATATACATATATATATATATATATATATATATATATATATATATATATATATATATATCCTACAAAGCTTTACAGCTTTAAATACTAAATATTAAAAAAAACTTTTTCAATAAATTCTTGTGTGTCATTTCAGTCACCCATTCATCAGTATCTGTTAATGGAATTTATGTAATTTTCCAAAGTGTTTTTTTTTTCTTTTTTTTCCCACCCTGTTTCCCCTTATACTTCGTTATTATGGTACAATGTATTGATTGTCTCTTGTTGGGATCATCAGTTGTTTACCATATGACTGTTTCGGGGATTTTGATAACAAAACAGTTGTAATAACATGGCATCCCACCTGTGTTGATCAAATACCATCTCCCTTTCTTATTATATATTTTATGCCATACATGTGACGGTTTCGGGGATTTTGATAACAAAACAGTTATAATAACATGACATCCCACTTGTGCTAATCAAATACCATCTCCCTTTCTTATTATATATTTTATGCCATACGTGTAACGGTTTCAGGGATTTTGATAACAAAACAGTTATAATAACATGGCATCCCACCTGTGTTGATCAAATACCATCTCCCTTTCTTATTATATATTTTATGCCATACATGTACTTAGTCATTTTATATAAGGTTTTATGTGTTTTGTGAATTGATATTATTTTACAATACAGTCTTCATATGCCTGGCATTCTCTTTTTGGCACTAGTTTGTTAGCTCTTAACTGATCTCTTTCTAACATTTTCGGTATTCTTTGGTGTGTGGAGACCAGATATTCATGGTTGTTAAACTTAGTCTAGTACAAGATTACAAGAGAAATGATAGCACTCCTTTACACTGAACATTCAGGATGAAGAGCGAAGCAGCTGAAACGTAGTCAACATAACAACTAAGATGATGACATTAGTCCGAACAATCCATTTGTAATCTTTATGTTCATAGCTATGAGTACAGAAAATGGGCAATTCTGAATCAAACCCGGTGCTACGAAAATTTTAGGAGAGTTAAGCGCAAAATGGCAGACTCAAAGGAAACAATGTTGACAGAAAATTAAGTTGTTTGTTTTTTAAGTCCCGTTCGAGTGATCTCAAGAGATGTCTGAAATATATATATATATATATATATATATATATATATATATATATATATATATATATATATATATATATATATATATATATATATATAGTACAATGTGGATTCGATACACAAACTAGCTCATGTTTCTGCCCTCTTCATGATGAGGCCCGAAGAGGGCAGAAACATGAGCTAGTTTGTGTAACGAATCCACATTTTACTATTTATTTCCAGCTCTACTCTAAAACAACTTGACTTCAAAAGTAAAAAGTCGTATGTATCGAGCACTCTATGAAATAAGTCCATTACATTTCAGAAGTGGCTTTATAATATTGATGTATTATTATATTATGTTATACTGCTGGCCTGATTTGTACCACATATACTATGTATATACATATATAAAAAAACATCCAATTCATTTTATCAAGTTTATTTTGATATATTTATGCTACTTCAAAATCGACAGATTTTGGCACCGAAGATTCTTGATTTTTGTACCCAACCTGAGTAGGTATAATGAAATTATTTGGTTGATAGTTTTAGATAGTTTTTGATTTTGGGTAGGGACTTGGGACATGGCAAAGCGCAATTGGGGCTTTGGTTTTTTGTATTTTGACATATCTGTATAGAAATCCAGGCATGTGTTTACAAGTTATCTTCGCAAATCCTATAGAGTCAATTTCTGCATCGTTGGCAGAAACGGATTTGCTTATATATGTTCATTTTATATATATACACACTCACACACAAACACACACACACACACACACATATATATATATATATATATATATATATATATATATATATATATATATATATTGCTTTAAATATTGAATATATATGAAAACTCTTTCCCAAAGATTTATGCTATTTCAGGCAATTATTTCCCAATATCCATTCATCTTATGATGAGAACGTTTGAAAATAAAAAGAATTTTCTCCGCAAAAAACACCCAAAGATGCTGAAATGGCAAAATCACGAATGCGAAATAATTTTAAAGAATAAAAAAAAAGTTTTTCCCAAGTATCAATGCCATATATATATATATATATATATATATATATATATATATATATATATATATATATATATATATATATATATATATATATATATATATATATATATATATTAGTGGATTTGCAACACAAACAAGTTTATATTTCTACCCACCCTGGATCTCATCAGGCGAATGATTGTATATGTTTTTAGATTCTAGTTCGGAGAATTTGGTGAGAGTCTTGTGGGTGTCACTATGAGTTGGAGGAATTATCCATTTTATTTCATTGTTTTTAGTGGTGTGAATGTTACTGTTGGTGGTTGTGAGTTACAAATCAAAGGGTGTGAGCTAAGTAAAGGAGTCATCAACGAATGGATGCTTAATTGTTTTCTGAAGGATGCTTTATCTTGACCTCGAGCACTCTATGAATTAAATCCATCACGTTTTACATTATGCGATATTGCTAACCTTATCTGCACTATATGAACTATATATATATATATACATATATGTGTATATATATATATATATATATATATATATATATATATATACACATATATGTATATATGTATGTTTATATATAAAGATATATATATATATAAATATATATATATATACACACATATATGTATTTATGTATGTTTATATATATATATAAACATACATAAGTACATATATGTGTATATATATATATATACATATATGTATATATGTATGTTTATATATATATATACACACACATATATGTATTTATGTATGTTTATATATATATATATAATCATACATAAGTACATATATGTGTATATATATATATATACATATATATGTATTTATGTATGATTATATATATATATATATATATATATATATATACTGATCTCTCATTTTTTTATCAAATGATATTTAACATGTTATCTGTATTCTTTCATTTATTAAATGATTGTACGTATTATCTTTTAAAATGTTATTATTCTTCATATTATTCTTACCTCTTCAACGACAATCAAGTATTATTTATAAGTGCTACAGTGTCAGCAGTCTTACAGCAAGCAACAGTCAGGCTTCTATTATTTCGGAATGTAATTTTAAAACTACGGTTCAAAAACCATTTCTCAGCGTCTGGAACTGTCATATTCTTCAGGAGAATTGGGCAACCCATACTGAAATTATCGAAATAACTTCTTACAGATAATGGATTTTGCGTCGTCTATTATTGGCAGTCATTTGCGAGCTTTTTCATAAAGGCAGACGTACAATTCCATGTGGAGATCGCTTCGAAAAGTAGACAAGAAAAGAGTGGGAGGTGGCAAGCCATGAATGTCTCTTTTCGACGTGAATACCATTTTAGAAGATCTGGAAACATGGGGATTAAATTGAAAGCAAGTCTTAAAATAATCACCGAGAACTGAATCGTTTTGCTGATGTCTTTAAAAGTTCTTATAACGATGCGAAACTTTTTCCCTTCAAAACTCCTTTTTTTTAATTCAAGAATAATAAGAAAAAGATGGTTCCCATTTTGGAGACACGGCTTTTAGACGTAGAAGTAATTATTTAAAACGTTATCATTATTACAAAAAAAAACGCTTTGTGGAGGTTTTAAAAGTTCTCATAAATATGCAAAACTAGTCCATCAAAACACCTTCTTGAATACAAGAACAACAAAAATGGTCCCCACCTTGGAGACAGAGCTTTAAAGATAGTCATAATTATCAAAAAGAGGTTTTGGTCTCTTTTCAACACGCACATGACTCTTTATCGGATTTGGAAAAGCAACAAAAAAAATATCTAAAAGCAGGTATCCCTCACTTTTCGAGCGTTCGTATTAAGGTACTTTTTCACCTCAATGAAAACAAAAGGTAAAAAGCGAAAATCACGTTCGTTTCAGTGTTTATTTTGCAGCGAGCCGTTATAAAGGCAGCTAAAACCCTCTTCTTTTGTAGTGTATATCCCATTTCCAGTACTTCACACCAACCCAATCTCCAACGACAAGCCTAACATACCATCAGAACCATTTGGATGGGGGGCGTTCAAAATGTTTTTTCTTATAGATAAACTTTTTTTTTTTACTTCTCTTTAGAGGCTTTTATAGTATTGCTCTATTTCTGTATAGCCGCATAAATCTACAAAAAATCAAAGGTCATCCTTGATCGACTTATACACGAGTTTAAACGTTAGATGGACTGAAGAAAAAAGAATCTCATTCTCTTATATGTACAACAGCAGAGTGTGGAGTGACATCATCTGAAAAGCAGGTGGCTGGCCCACTCATTAAAAGCCGTCACGTGACCAACATATTTCGGCAACATGCCTTTTGGGGGAGGTCAATTGAAAACATTTAGAGATGGAGTGATCAACGAATGAAGTTATTTCTCTTGTCTTTTGCTAGGCGATGATCACAAGACACGGACTAAGCTACCAATTTAGCATGAAGGTACATTGTAGGTATCGTTATCATCAGTCTTTCATCATCTGCCGTTGGACATAGACCTTCTCCAGGATCCTCCACATTTCTCTATCATGGGCGTTGCGGAACCAGTGTTCTGAATGCTATTTATAAGTTGCAGTAATCATTGTCAGTCGGAGTGGAGTTTGACCCTGTGGTAGCTAGGCTTATCTAATTCAAATTCATTCATTCATCTTTCCATCTCGTATTCTGCCGGCCTCGGTTTTGCATGTGATCTCCTGGTATCCATCAAGGCATAATAAGGAGTAAATGCTTAAATTCTCAGCCCCCTAGCTTCATTGGTTCGGCCCCTACGCTCGGCACACACACAGATAGCCAGCCAGACAGACTCACTCAAAAACTGAAGAAAGCAACGTT
>OY735239.1:1692500-1712500 GCA_963457665.1 Thysanoteuthis rhombus | reverse complement strand
CCATGTGACATATCTAACATTCCGGTACGTCAGTCAGTGACGGCAACTGCCGTTATATATGCTAGTTAACTTTTTTTTAAATAAACACAGCACAAAATCAAGTTCCAGGTGGAGGAATTCCTCTTTTCTTCCCGTTTGCCTACAGAGTATTGTCTTTGTCATCTTGGCAGGCATGAGATGGAAAATCTAAAATAAAGCCTGATGCAAGGAAGAAGATAAGATGAAAGAGAACGCACTAAGAGGCGTGGAGCAAGGACCAAAACGTAGAAAATGAGAAATTCTGAATCAGAAAAATAAAGCTGTGAGCCAACGCCTTTGAAATTAGAAACCGTCACCCAAAACTGTCACTAAAACCGTCAACAGCTTTCTCCAGTTATTAAGTTAGTGTGGTTGACAAGCAGGCTATGTATGTATGTATCACGTGGAGAAGTTGCACCAATGAAACCAGAACGCCGACAATTCTAAAAATTTGCTCTTATTACGTCTCCAAATAACGTTTTTCGTTGTTTCATTAAAATATCCCCCCATGTGGGTCTTCAGTGAGGGGGGTAATTTACAATGTAATTTTTTTTATTATTAGTCCTCTAGTCCGTGCTCATCTACGTTGCTGCTTGTGTTTTAAAAATTATAACCTTTAAGCTACCCTACAAAATGCAAGAGAAGAACCCTGTTCATTGATCACCCCATTTTCTAATGTTTTAATTGATCTCTCTCAAGACGGTATGCTGCAAAAAACGTTTGTGATATGACAGTTTCTATTGAGTGATTACCCAGACCTGCACATAGGATATGTTTCATATCACCGAGCGAAATTCCAATCCTGCGCGGTTTTGTAAGAGATCTGCGTTATACCAAAGAAATATCATAGCCGACAAGACTCTCTGCTTCAGGATTGAACTTCACTCTGACTGAAGATCAAAAGGCTTAGCTTATGAGTTTTGAACTTTCCAAAAGACAGTTTTTCTTTGACTGAAAAATATCTTTGAATTTGGCCGGGAAAAGGGATTTATCTTGATGTTTTTCCTTGATAAATGGGATGAAAAACCGGACAAGTTTAAGTATAATTTGAGACTAGAAACGAAGTTTAAAAAATTAGATGGTCGGGATGAGATGGTATGAGGCTGCCTGTCGAATTTTAGTCTCCAGTTACCCTGGAAGGGTTCTAATTTTGGTAAAGATCATTGTTGTTGTCATTTTCATTGTTGTTATTAAGGCAAAACAAAGTCAACCTCATTGTAGGGGTTCGAGAAAAACGACTACTATAAGGTGTACAAAGTTTAGACACGGGTGCAGAGTTATTTATCAAGTATTGTTTATTTTGGGTCCAGGGTCACAGATATGAGACTCTCAGTGAGAATCGAACTCACTATTCACTCGTGATAATCTGGAGGACCAACTTGTTAACTCTTACACATTGACATGGCAACCTCGGTTTGAGATAGGTAATTGGTACCTTCTATAAAATTGGTACAAGACTGATAGTGGAGCAGCTTAACTAAACAATTGTGCATTTCATGATAAAGCATATAATTTGGTACTCTTGTCGTCAAAGCCATTAAAAAAAATGGATGTTGAGCCATCATAAATTTTCAATTCGTCGCCCATGACAGCCATTTTTTAAAATGTCTTCCAGTGACAATATTCAGGACATAATTAGTTAATTTATTCATTACACAATTTTTTGAATTTCATAGTCGCTGAAAATTCGAGATGGCCGCCATTTTTGAAGATGGTGGCCATGATGACACTATTCCAAGCTCATAATAAGTGATTACAATAAAAACCCAAACCTGTCGATCGTTGCAAAGTTTATTCAGCACTCCTCTTCACGGTAACAGAAGGTTGTGCAGTTCATAGTATCCCTGAGGTCACTTTGACCAGCTTCATCTGCCTATTGGATATAGTTCTGGTGTGGACACGAGCATCTGATCTCACACATGGCCGTAATCGTGACTGATGAGACAGAAGGGAAGCTTCGAGACAATTTCTCAAGTTCAGAAACCGAATTCTGCATCATAAAATGTATGTTTTGACACCGGGATCATCCATATCAGACCAGTTTGGGCAACTTTATCGCCATTACAGTTTCCATACCGTCATCTTGAATATTCAATGACATTATGAATTTATGACATGCACTATCCAAATAGCAATTCCCAAGAACTTTGAAGATAGCAATGATAATTCTATATCATTATAAATGATAGCCAATATAATGTTAGGAAGCATTATAAGACCGTGGTTAGCTTTCCAAGATTATCTTGCAGAAATCAGAATAAATCATAAAGCAGACAGGATATAAGTCTGAAAAGAGACAAAAAGAAAACAAAAGAATAAGGAAGCTCCCTTACACTAGAGGTCTAATATTCCATAGGATGACAAGTAAAACCGATATTAAATCTACTATAAATGGTGGCTGTAAATGTATTTATTCATAAATTATCTATACAAAAAGTAAGCTGAGTACTTTACTCAAAGGAGAAGAAAAATGGCTACCGTGGGCGACATATTGAAAACTCAAGATGACTCAATATCCATGTTTTCCGGGAACGCATTTGCCGTGAGAATATCAAATTATATGCTTTTATTACAAAATGTACAATTGGCTTGAAATTTTCAGCTAAACCCACTGAGTATATATTTGTGTATCCAATTATATTTTTTTTCGATTCAGATCTTTGTTTCTTCCCCGTGGGTGAGTGTGAATACAGGGTGTGTGCGCCGTGTTGATGTTTGTAGGTGTGGGATCGCTTGTGTAGATGCGTGAGTGTGTGGGCAGCTGTGTTTGTAAAATAACCGTTTTTATCCGAGTTTTCTGTGAATATTTATGTGTCTATGATTACTTCGACCTGTGTGTATACGGTAGAGTGTGTCAATGAGTATTTGCGAAACTCAGGTTTCTGTCAGCTGTGTGTGTATGTGTGAGTATTTAGGTGTGCTGGTAAAATTCCTGTTCTTGCCTATATGATGTGTGTAAAGGTGTGTATGTATATAATTGCTTAGGTGTGTAAGTGTATGTGTGTGTGATCACGTGTTTATATGTGTACTTATGAAACTCCGGATTTTGTCAGCTCTGTATGTGTGTGTGTTTGTGTGTGCGCGCGTGGGTGTATGTGTGAGTGTTTAGGTGAGCTTGTAAAATTTCTGCTCTTGCCTATATGATACGTGTGAAAGTGTATATGTATATGATTGCTCAGGTGTGTAACTGTATGTGTGTGTGTGTGATCACATGTTTATATGTGTACTCATAAAACTCCAGATTTTGTCAGCTGTATGTGTGTGGGCGTGAGCGTATGTTTGAGTATTTAGGTGTGCTTGTGAAATTCCTATTCTTACCTATATGATGTGTGTGTAGGTGTTTATGTCTATGATTACATAGGTGTGTAAGTGTATGTGTGTGTAATCACGTGTTTATATGTGTACTCATAAAACTCCGGATTTTGTCAGCTGTGTATGTGTGTGTGTGCGTGAGTTAATGTGTGAGTGTTTAGGTGTGCTTGTAAAATTCCTGTTCTGGCCTGTATGATGTATGTGTAGGTGTGTATGTATATGAGTGCATAGGTGCGTGGGTGTATGTGTGTGTGATCACGTGTTTATATGTGTACTCATAAAACTCCGGATTTTGTCAGCTGTGTGTGTGTGTGTGTGTGTGTTTGTGTTTAGATGTGCTTGTAAAATTCCTGTTCTTGCCAATATGATACGTGTGTAGGTGTGTATGTATATGATTGCATGGGTCTGTAAGTGTATGTGTGTGATCACGTGTTTATATGTGTACTTGTAAAGCTCCAGTATTTGTCAACTGAGTGAGTATAGAGAGTGCGTGGGTACGCGTGTGGGTGTTTGGTATGATTGTTCTTGTGTGTGTGAGTGTGTGTGTGTGTGCGTGTAATAGTTTGCGTTGGCTTGTAAAATCCTTCTTTTCTACGTATTGTGTGGGTGTATGTATGCGTGTGCAGGTTTTTATATATGTTTTTATAATTCACCTACGTGCTGTATGCTTGTTTATGTGTATGAATGCATCTGAGAGCGTGTATGCGTGCAGATGTCTATGCTCGCTTGTCATATTCCTGTTATTCTCAGCATGGTTTATGAGTGTGTGAGAGCGTATGTGTCATCATTGGATGCGTTCGTGTACATGTGTAACTATTAATGTATGCTTGTAAAATCCTTTTCCCTGTCTGCTCATCGGTGAAGGTAGGTACGTGGGAGTATGTATGCGCATGTTTCTGTATGTACTTGTAAGATCTATTTTCTTGTTTGCGTGGTACGAGAGTGTATGTATGTGTATTGTGTGTGTGTGTAGGTTTTTGTGTGCACTTGCAATATCCCTGTTCTTGTCGGCATAATGGGTGTGTGTGTGCGTTTGTGTGTCTTTATGTAAATAGGATTTCCACAAAATCAAACTTGCTTGTGTAAGCGGCGCCCTCTGGTGGATTGCAGCTATGATTATCAAATCAGAATAAATCATAAAGCAGACAGATTATAAGCCTGAATAGAGACAAGAAAAAAACAAAACCAAGAGAAAACTCCTAGGAAGAGAGGCAGCCAAAGAAAGATGACGGCGACGAATCTTCAATCTTTTATGTAATGAGGGAAAGAAAAGAAAAAAAAAGGTAAAACAGAAACTCATATTTAAGACTAAAATCTGAACGAAATGCATAAGAAGCAATGGAGAAAAATGTTTCATAGAATTCCAATAAAAGAAATAAGAATGGCTCCAAAAACCAGATAAACAAACTAAGACAAAGCGACTGCGAAAATATTAAGATCGTTGTATAAAAAGAAACAGGAAAACGAATAAAAATTCATAAAATGTTTAACGGTGGCGGGAATAATAAGTAGGGGGCGCTGTCGTCGTAGAAAAGAAGATGCTGGGTGTTTTGATGGTAATCATGCCCACCGTAGTTGCATCCATTTTGATTATTATAATGATAATGACAATCGTATTAGTTCTAATGCGAATAACGAAAGATTTTTTCGAAGTTACATTCAATGGTCACATTCCTAGAGACTAAATGGCGTCTTCCATAAGGCCATAATTATGAAATTCCTCGTGATCACTGAATTATCATTGGCTTTCAAAACTGACGTACAATTCCAACAACTTGAGTGGATTATCACATAAAGACGGTAATACGTGTAATTGAGATTTTGGAAGTTCTGTATAGATCGAGCAAGTGCGAATGGCCCAATGGTTAGCACTAGGGGAAAAAATTGGAATCGGTCGAACCAGTTCGAATTCTGGCAGGGACAGTTTGCGTTCACTTCGTGCCGGGAAAGACATGAATCAATCTCTTGTGCAACCATCCATGGGCTTTCTAGCCTGTCCAGATTGTGTTTTCCAGCCTTGGTTGGCAACTAGTCTTGGAAACGGACGAATCTGATTTGTAAAGCACGAAGAGTACAGTATGAAGAGCGTCCTGGTTATTTGCTACCGTCTCGGTTATGCCTTGCCGATGGACCCAGACCTACAAGGACGAAAGAGAAAACGACATCTTTCCCTCGCTGTAATCTAAATCAAGCACCAAATTACGTATCCTGAATCCGACATCTCACATTGTACTGCGTAATAGTTCAATGATCCCCATTACATCCATAGACTACAGAATGAACCTCTTTAATCCGGGATTCTTAGGTTCAGAAACTCCGACACATTTGGAATCTGCCGTCATTAGTTTGTTAATTAGCCATCAAGGCGGTACAGTTAGCAGGGCCAAGGTACCAAACTTTGTTTACACTGCAGCCAAATGTTTTTGTATCACAGTCCAAATAATTTCATGTATCAACTGAATTTTAATCCTCCAGCATGTCATCCAAGACACCAAAAGGTACTGAAGATAGACTAAGTACTTAAAAGCGTGAGCGTAAAACATTACCCATGCCTGAAAAGGTGGAATTACTGAAAAGATTTGACAGAGGGAATAATGTACTTTTTGTGTGAGTACTGTGGGTTAAAATCATCTATTGTGTAAGATTCAAAGAAATTAAAGAAGCACATTTTCCTGTTTTTCGTTGGGAAAATGGGTCAAACGTCAATTTCTTTAGTCTGGTATTTCCTGTAGTCCGGTAATGGCAATGTGCAAAGCTCGTCGGATTAAAAAGGTTCAACCTGGAATGTAGATTTTACGGATCGAGTTTACAGTGAATTAAGGAAAACCGACATTTACTGAATATCAATAAATGAAAATTAGTGAATGTACTTGTGATTTACGAGGATTAGCTCAGTATGATAGAAGCTCATATTGAAGTAGAAAGATTGTGTTGTACCAAGTTTCAAGTAGAGATGGCTCACCTGCTTTTGCATTGTCATTCAAAATCCTGGATTGGTTATCATTACTTTCAGCGTCTTAAATTCATATTACTCTTTAACTGTCTAGTGATGTATCACAGGAGGTCATCTTCAGATTCATATGGAATTTGAATTTATATTAAAATACATTACATTTTGAGTTAAATTAAATCAAATTAAAATATGACAGGATAAGTGTGTAGAGCTAGGGTTATGATTAGGGTTTTGGTTGTGTTTAAGGTTAAGGGTTAGGATTATTCGATCCAATGGATTATTGATTTAGATACGTGCAAGTTTTGTTCATTTCAATACTTTCGAAATTCTGTTCGTTTCATAGAATTATCTTGAAATATTATTTTAGTTTTGCTTGTCCTCATAGAATAACATTAAGTGGGTGGGGGTGAATAAAACGTCACAATTTACATTCGAAACCACCATTCCTACATTGTGCAAAGTTTTATTTTTTCGTTTTTGACAGAAACTTTCAACTTCTGTTTTAATCTTCATTTGATAGTAAAGAAATAGACGGATTCAATAATTTTAAAAAATTTAATTACCGTGGATTTTATCTGGGATCTTATCTTTACAGGTGTAAGACACATAAGAAAGTTTTTCGGTGTGTATTCTAAATAACAGACCTTTACTTGGATTCGATTTGAGATCGTTCATGTCATTGTGCGTATTTTGTAGTAATTTGCTTTTGGAAAGACATCTACAGTTTTCCCTGCTTTTCGAGTTCACTCTGTGTCACTCCACTAAGCACCGAGCATGAGGACTAGGGTTGAGGTACCTCTTCTTTTGGGTTAGGAATTATGGTCAAATGGTTACTCCAGTTCTCGTAAGATTGGCAGAGTATTTTTTGAGTGTTTGCAAACCTCAAAATAACCATCTTCTATGTCTTCCTGATTTGATCTTGAATATTAACGTTCGTCTTCAGCTGTGGTTGATGTAGAAGCTTTGGAATACAACAGTACGCTTGAGTGCCAAGCAACTAGCATATTTCAGCCATACAATTCTTTATAGGGACTCAAAACATCCTGCAAACCTACCTTAAACCCTTTTGTGCTTTTCCAGAAATAAAACTATACTACAATAGATGCAGCATGGTCAGTCATATCATGCAAGGTTGATGTTTGGGACTGGGAACGCTAAACAAATTCCCAATATTCATCATCATCATCATCATCATCATCAGTCTTTTAGCGTCCGTCGTTGGACATAGACCTTCCCAAGGATTTGCCGCACTTCTCTATCATGGGCGTCGCGGAGCCAGTACTTCCTGAACTTGTCTAGCTCGTCTCTCCATCTAACATTTTGCCGGCCTCAGTTGCGCATGTGGTCTCGGGGAATCCATGTTGTGAGTCGTGATGTCCATCGATTGTCTGCCATTCTTGCAACATGGCCAGCCCACCGCGATTTGAGATTTTTTATGGATTCTATGATGTCTCTAACTCTTGTCTTTTCTCGGATGTACTGTGCTGTTTTGTGGTCTCTCCGTGTGAGGCCCAGCATTATTCTTTCATGTGCACGTTGCATGGTTCTCAATTTACGGGTCTGTCTCTCGGTTAAGTTCCATGTTTCAGCTCCATAAGATTAATCGACGGTTATTTCTTTATGCAATTTCTTCTCAAGAAAACTTTCATCGAAACGATACAGAGTCTAGGGATGTTGAAACTTGAATATGCTTCTTCCAGTACACTGTCCTGCAATGAAAAATTCCGAGAAAATGTCTCATCATTGGCATGCCACAGTAGTTGATAGAAAAAAGAAAAGTTTAATGAGCACTAAGGCAGACTATTTTCCCATAATTATCGTACTTGCTTCACCAGTTGTAAGAAAATGCTGCAAGTCCCATTCTCAACTTTGTCGGTAATGGCAATGTTAGCAATAGTCATTGTGCAAAAGACTTTGATCCTCTCTTTCAAGAAAAAATGATAATAAAGTGATTGAGTGGGGAAGGGTTGTTTGCGGGGGCAAGGGCTAATGGGAAGGTTAGAGTTGGTTAGGACCATGGTGACATGAGATAAGAAGGGTTGGTGACGAGTGTGGATAGCGATTGTGTCAGTAAGCGGTGTTTTGTGTGATAGGACACGCGCATGCGTGATAAATCTGACACTGGAGCCGGCAAGGATAATCTTCAGGGAGAGGAAGGACTATGAAAACCTATAAATAATAAAGTGGAAGAAGAAGAAGAAAAAAAGAAGAAGAAGAAGAAGAAGAAGAAGAAGAAGAAGAAGAAGAAGAAGAAGAAGAAGAAGAAGAAGAAGACAGCAAAGAAGAAGAAGGCAGTGAAAAGGAGGAGAAGAAGAAGGCAGTGAAGAAGAAGAAGAAAAACAATACAGCGAAGAAGAAAAAGAAGAAGACAGCAAAGAAGAAGAAAAGAGAAAAAAGAGAAGAAGAAGCCAGAGAAGAAGAAGCCAGTGAAGAAGAAAAAAGAAGAAGACAGTGAAGAAGAAAAAAGAAGAAGACAGTGAAGAAGAAAAAAGAAGAAGAAGAAGAAGAAGAAGAAGAAGAAGAAGAAGAAGAAGAAGAAGAAGAAGAAAAGGAAGAAGAAGACGGATATAGAATGAAGAAAAAGGAGGAGAAGACCGATAGTGGGAGTATAGAAGAATAAATAAACGATTGAGAGAACGAATGAGAATATAGAGAGAGTAGAGAAGGAGAAAGAGAAGTAAAAGAAAAAGAACCAGAAAAAGACAACAACAACAATGAAAAGAAAAAGAAGATAGAGAGAATGATAATGAAGAAAAAGAACAGAAACAAGAAGAACAAGGGCATGAGGACGAGTAGAGGAAAGAAAGAAGAAAAGTTAAGATATTACTCATCATTATCGGCATTCTCGGAACAGTCCCGAAAAAACTTGTAAAGAGACTAGAAGAATTGTGATAATCCACACAGCAACATCACTAGAATCAGCTAAAATAGCTGAAGGGTTGAAATCAAGCAGGGGAAAGGTATCATTTAAACTCCAGTGAAAGCCAACAGTTACTAAAGATTTTGAAATTGCTCAAATACAAATAATTAGAGTGAAATCGAAAGCATCCCAACGACAGCATTACTAAAATCAGCAATAATACTTGGTTGGAATTTCGCATAGAATGTTGTCACTTGATTCCCATTGGGGGCCACCTGATATTACAGGGAGGAGAACTCACTGAGTACAAAATAACAGCTGGTCTGGTTAGTCACTCAAAAGAATCCATCGGGTGACTGGCGATTTTTCGCAGCATACCGTGTTGAGGGTGATTATTTGAAAAATTGAGAGAAGAGGTGATCAATGAATAAGTTATATCACCTTCTGTTGGGCGGTAGTCAATAAAAAAAAGTCCAAATTTAAAACAATAAAAAAAATAAGAGTTAGCACTTCCGAATACTAAGGGACCAATTAAGAATAAATTTAGATTATAGATTGCACCTGCGCTCCCAGCTGAAAACCCCATCGGGGGCAGGAAGTTGTGCTATAAGTAATAAGGAGTAGATGTTGAAATTTCCAGCCCTCTGTCTCCATTAGTGCAACCAGTGTGCACAATGTATACAAAGCCTGCCAGCCAGCAAAACCTGTTTTCATTATTCTTATTATTACTAATTTCCCCCTTCATCCTAACTTTCAGTTGCATTTCATCCTAACTTTGAATCGGACCCTAATCCAACAGAAACGATTAAACTACGATAACACACGGTGAGAATCGAACTCAGAGCCTCGAAACATTGCCGCTTTCCAACCGTTCAGCCACGGGGCATCATAGTCAAACGGAAGCTGGTTTTTACCTTGATCCAAACTCCTTACAACTGATATTCCACACTGATGATGTTCACAATTGAGACCTAGCAGTCTTCTAAATCAACAATTTTTTCAAATTTTATTTCATTTATCAGTTCTTATGACAGTTTCGGTTGGTGGTTTTTAATAGAATAGCGTTGACACATTTTTGCATTTAGGATATGACATTCTTCAATTCATATTCTTGTTATGTATTTATGTATGTATCATTGTTCTCCGCTTATTCTCTCATCATAGGTTCAGATACACTGGAAAATATCAGTAATCCTCACTTCCAGCTTGATCATCAAATGTGAAGAATTTTGCATAGATTTCATTTTATCTCTTGAGAATTGTTGAGAAATAGATCATAATTTGATTAAGTATTTACCGTTTTTATCCTTTACATCAACATTCATCCTACGATTCTAGAATGACTTTGAATTGAAAATAGTTATTACACCAAGCCTTCAAGTACATATGACAAGGCTGTGCGCCAAGAGAATCAGCATTTGGAATCATGACTTTTACTTGACCTCAGGTACCAGAGAGAAAAACATACTTTTATTTCAGTCACCAGGCCCTAAACATTTATTAATCTTGACCTACATATCCCACATGAAACAACGTAGTACAATACAGATTGATATCAAGTAAAAGGTGACGATTACATCGTTTTAAAAATTCAATGCACTGAACGTTTGAATAGTACACATTTTTCTGAGAATCGAACAATGGGGTATTTACCTCCCAACATTCGTATCCTTATGTGGGCTTAATTATATACATGGGCAATGGTTAGTAAGAACCACTTCCAGATTACTTACGGTAGCAATGGTCATTAATCTAGGCACTGACTCGGCTTGACGTCTCTCAACTTCGGTGACCTTACCAGAATAAGAGTGACCATTTTACCGTTGCTCCTTACTCAACGGAAGTTCCTTAATCCGAGTCCTTGTGCTGGGTGCTCAGATGAGAGGCATTGAGTGCCATTTTCAGAGTCTGTGGTATGATTTTGCGGTTGATTGAACCACGGGCTACGGAACCAGGGATGAGCTCTCTACTGCTAGATCTCTGTGATTGGTGCGTTACACGGATGTAATCTAAGCAGGATTCTAAAATGGCTTGTCTGCGAGGAAATTCTCTTTAGGAAGCCTCACTAAACAAAGATAAGATCCAAATGCCCTTTGTGTTCTTGAAAGGAAGGAAACATCTCTGTTGACAACGGAGAATGGGTTTCCAAAATTGAATTAAACTACCTTTGACAGAAAGGGCTTATTTGAAGAGAAAAGATTCAAAAACGAATTACAACAATTCTTTGAATACTGCGGATTTGCTTAGTGCGAATTTTAGTCTCGTATGGTTATGGTATCGCTTACATATTAAAGTAACTAAATATAAGCTGAAAAGAATTTGATTATTTTGAAACCTTGAATAGAGTATTTTCAAACTGTACGGTTATGGTATCGCTGTACAAGTTTATGTAACTAAATGAAAGCTGTGAAAACCACTTATGATAAGATCTTCAATAGTGCAGCTTTGAACAGTACGGCAATGCAATAATCGAGGTAAATCTGTTCTGAAACGTAAATCAAATACAGATATTTTTCGCTTTCAATTTTTCACTTTGACGAAAAGCGAAAATAATGTCCAGCAATCGTTTTGCTACAAGTCCTTACAGAGGCAAATCGCCATCACAATCGCAATCTCTCTGCAATCTCTCCCTGTACAGTCTCTCTCTGTACAGTCTCCCTCTCTCTCTCTCTCTCTGTACAGTCTCTCTCTCTGTCTCTCTCTCTCCCTCTGTATATCTCTCTCTCTCTTACACACACACACACACATGCACAAATACCCTGGCCACCTCTATCTCCCACTATCCCAACCTCTGACAGATCTGACTAACATTCCATGATAATCAGTTTCGGGTCTGGTAACACTGAAGATTTGGAAATTTTCCATTTGAATTAATGGTAATTACTTCTTCGCTTTATGCCGTATCAGTTTACGAAACATTTTTATAAGAACACATTATATCCACGTAACAAGAGAAACCTGTATGTGAATGCCTGTATTCCTTGTACAAACCACGAGGGGAACTTATTTGCTTGACTTTTGCCAGTGTCTTGGTCTCAATAACTGAATTAGATCGTCTCAACAATCTTCTATCGCGTAATGCAAAAAAGTTTGTTTAGGTTATCAAGTCAGAATAAAATTGTTTTTTTTTCATTTTTGTCTAATCCAGTCTTAATTAGAGTTGACTTGGTTTTTTCCTGCGTAACAAGAACAATAAGGATAATCCTCACTTAGTTCAGGCCGGTAAACTCTTCACTGTTTATCAATCACGTAACGTTAAAAGAAAATTAACATTTCTCTTCTGATTTGACATCACGACCGTGTGATTGGAAGGCGGCTTTCCTACCAATTGAGCTGCTCTGAAAAGTCTTATATAACTAGGAATTCATCCATTACAAATGTTATAGTAATTACTTTCATTCGAAATAGAAGTAGAATTGGAGTTTGCCCCTGCAGCAGCCAGGCTTGTTGACATTCATTTCTAATCAACAGTTTTGCAATTTTGTTCTGCAATCTCTTGTCATCGTCCAGTTTATTTTCTGTTTTCAAACTTTCTCAGCAGATAACTACTTTAGGCTACTTTTGTTATGTAGGGAATTCAATTTTTCTATCAAGGGAATTCTGCAAAGACCAAAAAATATGGTAATTTGAGGGTTCAATACTAGTAGTATGGTAGTTGTGTCTGAACCAGTAATGGCGAACCTATACAGTGACTCAGCTCGGTTATTGAGGTAAAACGCTATGGACCTCAAAAAATAATGTCTTATAATAACATGTCGTTGTCAATAAGTGTTATAGTCGAGTTTTATCTTGTTCTCACGTCTAAAGGGCAGAAGAGTTGATTATTTATTTACACCATTATAAAAAAAACAGCTAGTTTTATGAATGAAAGGGGCACGCGTGGTGGCGCTATCCTGGTGAAATTTTAGGTCCTTTCTGTTATTAATTACAGATGCTTTTCATCCATTCATAAATGCATTCAGTTGGTCAAATTAGAAGCAGTACTTGTTTCAGTCAATCGATGAGATCACAGCAAAAGACTCTTTTTTTTGAATTCTGAAAAACACACGGTATTTTGGTTACTTCCCTTCAATGTTGCCAATTTGGATATTTTTAAAGAATTGAAACCAAGGAAGATTATAAGGAATATGAATGAAGATTCATGATATTTTTTTTTGTTTATTTAGTTTTAAAAGATCTCTCAGGAACTGCAGATCCAATTAACTTAAAACTTGATATTGCACTGCCTTGTGTGCTTACAAATATACCAGGTGAATGGATGTACACCCACACACAAATAAAGATTTCTTCAGTTTTAATCATATTTACGAAGCTTATTTTATCATAAAATATGAGTGGAGGTAGTAAGTTTTTTGTGAAGCCAACGCCCTAAATGGGGATGACCTGCCTTGAAAATGAGTACAAAAATCTTTCGAGCCAATCTTTTGAGTCGAAAGAGTCTGTCAGTTTCCAGAATTAGATTTTCATTTTTGTTGAATTCGTGTGTTTATTTGTTCAGTTTGGTTCATTGATTCATTTTTTCATTTGGAATTATGAGCACCATAAGCAAAAAAATAGTATATATGTTAATGGGCGTATATATATATATATATATATATATATATATATATATATATATATATATATATATATATATATATATATATATATATATATATATATTGCAGCTTTTAATACTAAATATACATGTGTTTTTAAAGTTTCCAAATATATATACATATGAGTATGTATAAAGAGAGTAGCTTGAGGGAGAAAATGTGGGAATTGTATAATTTCTGTTTAGATCAGCTGAATTCTACTCAATTTTTTATCACTGCATTCAATAGTTAAGATACCATCATTTTTATATATATATATATATATATATATATATATATATATATATATATATATATATATATATATATATATATATATGCGTGCGTGTGGGGAGTGTAAGTGTTTGTGTGTCTGTGATGCAAATATACATAACATTTTTCAGCCATCTTTTCCATTAGGCTCGTGTCTGAACAAATGTATTCACAGACATATGAGAATCGTATACATCTGTATTCTAAAGGAAAAAAGACTGAATGTTTTATTCTTCTTCTTATTATTATTTTTGTTGTTATCATTATCATCATTATTATTATTATCGTTATTATTATCATTATTATCAATTATATTATTATTATCATTTTATCATTTTTATTATTGATGTTCGTATAATTATAATATGATATATAAATATTAGTATTAATATTATCCTTATTATTATCCTTATTATTCTTTTCCATTATTATTATTATTATTATTATTATTATTATTATTATTATCTCGAGATTCTCACAGTCTGCAGCAGTGCTGTGGTTTGCAATTCTTCGCCATGATGAAGGCTGATAGCCAATGTCTCCTCAGATCTCCAGCCTTCCTCTCAGATACCACAACAGCAGTGTCGTTTGTACTGTTCAAAGTCCTCACTTTTCTAAAATTTATGCCATCTCCATTTTAGCTGTTATTATTGGCCATTACTGAGGTCGTTGATTTCATATTTCCAGTGCCTTCCTCGGTATCCTTGCATACACCAGAGGCGCTGTCATCTGCACAGTGTCTATCCCTCCTTTTGTCTTCAATTCCTCCAATCTTGACTTTAATATATTGTGCATTATTCCAAGTGCGCTTTCTATTGTTGGTACTTTTCCAACCTTCATCTGCCACTCTTCCATTGGCCCTCAGGCTAAGTCTTGATACTTTCCCAGTTTTTCTCTCTTTATTATCCTCTCTGTGGTCTGCAGGCATAGCCACGTCTATGATTTGGCAGGTTCTCTTTTCCTTGTGCACATCTACCAGATTTTGTCTTCTTGGACGACTGGAATGGTTCGGTTTGAACGTCGAAGTCCCAGTGTTATTTACGGCTTTTATTTTCCAGGACAATCTATGTCGGTACCATTTGTTTATGTGATCAAATCCTTGTCATTTGCATCGTTTTAGTGTATGACTTTCACTATCCTATTTTGCATGGTTATTTTTAACCATTCTTAGTTAGTTTTATACTGTGTGAGTTTTTGCACCAGCAGCGACAGGTTGGTTTCACTTGAGATCAAGTGACAGCATATCCTCAATACTTCGGTACCCTTCTAAGAATTGTGGGCAACTTGAGTAGAGTTTTTGTCTGGATAGTCTACCTGAATCTCCAGTTCCTCCAATCCAAGGTTTCGGGGGACTGCTCCCTGGACTCTGGCTATACTAGGTACTACTGTCAGCTTCATATTTTTTTACATTATTTCTATCATCATCACCTTCTTCATCATGAGTATTATCAACAGAGTACCCGTCAAAAATAACGGGATTATTCATGTAAAGGATCAGTTTTGTGTCTAAGATAAGAGTATGTGTACACTCAGCGTAGGATCAAGGTGCTGATCCTTCTCACTTCTACCTCAGATCACAATCTAGTAGCTGTGCACTCTAGCAAAGACCAAAGTTTGCTCCCTGGCACTTCTCTGCATGATCAAAGTGTAATATCTGTGCGCTCTATCTTGGATCAAAGTGTTACTCCCTAGAGCTTCTGGCTAGGATCAAAGTGTGATGTCTTCGCACATATTCTTCTAATGTGTAACAGACGAATAAACATATATATACAATATATATATATATATATATATATATATATATATATATATATATATATATATATATATATATATTAATGTGTGTTAGTGGATATACATAGTGATTTATATCCGTGGGTGGTTATTATAGTACCGTAAAAGCATGTCTGATGAAGCGACAACAACAACCTTCCCTGGATATAAACAGAGCATTTCTTTTTCTATACATAAAAAAAATATATTTGTATGCATCAAGGAATACAGGAAGGAAAAAATAAACCGAACTATCAATTAATCAAAACACTACAACAATAGTAATCTTCTCTTCATTAGAGAAGACTATAACCCACTTAGACTCGTCTTTACGTTCGCAAATTCATTCTTTAGCATAAAGCAATACATGTGCACGTCTGGAAACGAGAATAAATAATGATTATTCAAGATAGGACCACAGCAGTTGTCTCCTCTTTGTTCAAACTGATATCATGTACAATATCTCCATGAGAGACTGCTATTAGGAAAATATTATCGAAAATGGCTATTATTCCCTTTAAATTTTGTCCATGTGACAAAGCTGGTGATATACATATTTAATTGTTTTTCTTATTTTATGTGATTAAAAATGTGTAAATTTGCCCATCGTCTAATTGAAAATGTACAGATTTCAAATTATTGCTGTCGTGGTTGCAAAAACAAAATCTCTAGAAGACCTGACAATCGGTGCAAAATTGCTCAGTTGGTGGTAAAAGCACGAAATTTGACAAAATATCCTTTGATAAGTACAAATCATTTTCAGATGCAGAAACTTTCTGTCCATAGCAACAGTTGCTAAGGAATTCATTTTCGATAATAGCAGCGCATATGCGCTTAATCATCAGTTCTTTTGAATTTTCACAACAGAGGGTTTCTCAACATTTTGTAGTCTTGTAGTATCAGGAATATATATATATATATATATATATATATATATATATATATATATATATATATATATATATATATATATATATATATATATATATATATATATATATATATATATATTATAGATTGAGGACTGGTGGTTAAGCTTTCTTACGTTAGTTTAAACGATAATGCATATAATTATTTTCATGATTTGAACTAAATAATCTGTCTTGATATTGCTTTTTTGCCAATATAGATGAAATCAAAATATTTTGAAGTGTTTATGAAACCTAAATACTAGAAATCTCTGTTTACAAGGCCTTATGGCTTGTTGCTAGGTAGAGAACATTGCCTATCAACGATTGCTAAGGAAATTCCGTTTTGTCACCATATCTAACATTGTTCAGCTCATCTTAAAGTATCCCTATACCAAGTTCCATGCTTTTATCACGAAGTGAGCAATAAGCTGTTATTTGCTGACAATATCGTCGTCTTGATCGAGAACTTCCAGGAACAGCAGATAATGTTGGAAAAACTGAATTAAGATATCAAGAAAGTAGGTCTTCATATGAACTTCAGTAAAACCAATGCTATTTGCAGTAAATACGTTGGTGACCCAGACACGACGATCAAAATTGGAAACACAAAGCTTAAGAAAGTAGACCATTGCATTTACCTGAGACAGAGAGTCTCCATGGAACCCTCAAAAGAAGTCAAACGGAGAATCGCCTTAGGTCGATAAGTTTTTGACAGAGGAAGAAGAAAAACATTCCATTTGTTTTAAAAAGAGGACACATGCCTTCTCCAAATAGTCACCTATGGAGCAGAAACCTTGAAGACAACTAAAAGACTTGTTCTCAAACCGATAACCGCGCAACGTATCATGTTTAACCTAACAATGAGAGATCACAAAACAGCACAGTATATCAAAGAAAAGAAACAGCAGGTAGAGATATCATAAAATCTATTAGAAAACTCAAATAGCAATGGGCAGGCTATGTTGCAAGAATGCCAGAAAACTGCTGGACATCAGAACTCACACTGTGGATCCCTATAGATCATATGCAAGATCATGGACGAAAAAAATAAGATTGCGTGACAAGGGAATGTGGAGTCACTGCTGCGATGCCCATGATCGAGATATCTGGCAGACCTCATGAATGGTTTATGTCCAACTACTGACGTTGAAAGGGTGATGATGATGCAAAAGAGTTACATTTTTTGTCTCACCAAGAGCATAGTATTTCCGATCTACGTTATTAACAAATGGCCTCAGACTGACCCTCAAAGAAGTTGCATTACAACTAAAATGAAAGGAATACGCGTTGAAATATTGATTCAATAAACCCTGAATGAATTTCGGTTTTAACAGACACGTGTATTCATCCTAATTGACTTTGATTTCGATGAATGCGGTGAAAACATGCACCATACCGAACTTTCTGCTCGATTCCGTGGGTTGCGACAAACATGAAAATAAATCATTGGCTGAGTATTATTCCAATGTTACTCAAAACAGTAACTATGATAAAGATAATACGGTCATGATCATTAAAACTCTCTTTCATGTTCAACTTTTTACAAAGCAAACAATAATTCACGCCAGAAACGCTGGGAAATGTTATCAGATAGAGTAGACACTAATCTGTTTGAATACAAGATAATTGATTAACAATCATTTTATACAAAGTTTTTTATTTCATTCGATTTTTAAAATGAAATAAATTCAAGGCGTAGGAAGTCTCTCGCTACTTCTTATGTGCTTTAATTGTCGACACATTAATCTAAATCGATGTTTCAGACTCATGGAATGAAACAGAAGCGCAAATGAATTAAAATAGAAATCGTGTAAAATATCAAAATGTAGGTAAATAGGAATGAGAAGATTATCAATAAAAGGAGTCAAAGTACTCAGGATTTTTACGGTTGGGGCGGATTATTTTTCTGGTGGATTGGATCAAATTTTAAATTTGAAACGTCTGATTTCAGGTGGCCAAGTCACGTGAAACGTTTGTTTATGTAAATTGAGAAGAAACTCTGCAAAATTAATTCAAAATCAATAAGAAATAACTGGAATCAAATAAAGGGTCAAGAAAAATTATGAAAGTAAGAAATAAATCTAAAATTGGGAACGTAGTGTCATTATTTTTATATGACAGAATTCTTCTGTGCAGTTATTGTTTATTTAACGATGTTTGTTAAATGAAGCTGATCACCGATCTCACTTCTTATTTACCGAACGAGGGACAATCATAGCATCAAGTTTTCGGCTTCAACAACAACCCTTTCCCAATTATTTCGTTATTGAGCGGGTTTGGGGTAGTTATATATTTTCGACTGCCACCAGTTTTTCAAACCCAGGAAAAGAAAAATAATCAAATGCTGATTTTCAAGGAGGGGCAGGACATCCCCACAAATAAAAGTCGTGCTGAAAATATATCCCTGTCCCCTATTTACTCTTATGTGGTCTATCGCTAAATTTAACTAAGCCCAGAATACATTTATAGTTCTATACTTGGAAGCTATGTGGATGGGTGTTATTAACACAGAACTAATCATTGTAGTGGTTGCATCAGCTCTCAAACGATTTCTTTGTTGCTGCAGATAATTTATCGATCTCATGTGTATACAGATGGCCATGACCCTAAGGACTTGTGTGGACAAAAGCCTTTGCCATCTCCTTCCATGACAACGGCGATTGCGTTAACCTTTGCAATGTTTTAACTTTCTTGCATCTGATCTTTTCCAACTGCGTTTACTTCCCATGGGCACCATTCCGTTTATCATTTACTTCATCTTTGTTATATCTTGTGGCTATATGTCCATCTCATCTCCATTTTTATTGTTCAGTCGTTCGTATTATATCCTTCACTGTGGTCCTCCCCCTTGGTTCGTGTTGAAATTTTTCTATCCCTTCGCATTATCCCAAGTATAACTCTTCAAATGGCTCTCTGTGCGATTCTGAGTCGATCCCTAGTCCGTATTATAAAAGCTTTCTATTTATAAGTCATACCTGGTATTAACTGAGAAGTATGCAACGTGTGCAAGAAAGAATCATTCTCAATCTTACAGGGAGAGATCACAAGACAGCACAGTATTTCAGGAAGGAAACGGGAGTCCGAGTCATCATAGAAACTATTAAAAAACTTGAATGGCAATAGGCAGGCCATGTTGCAAGAATGACAGATAACCGATGGACATCACGATTCATGAGATGGATCCCTAGAGATTACATGCGAAACCGACAGAATACAAGATGGAGAGATGAACTAGACAAATTCAGAAAATACTGGCCCCGCGACGCCCAAGATAGAGAATTGTGGCGAATCCTGGGGAAGGTCTGTCTAACCACGGACTGATT
>OY735239.1:1665000-1687500 GCA_963457665.1 Thysanoteuthis rhombus | reverse complement strand
TATACATATGTATATGCAGGGTTATATTGGAAATATTCACTACGTATATATATATATTTGCTTGGTTTCCTGAACGAAAATTTGGGCAGGGGACTTTCTTGACTCTCAGGTGACCACTTAAGGCAATGAGCGGGGCCCAACAAAAGATACAGGGGCTCCTTTAAAAAGACTTTCATCTCCCACAGCATCAACCCCAGACAGTGGACAGAAGAGGAAGACAACAAGAATGTGTTGCAACGCAAGTTCTACAAAGGCAACTTCTCATGCCCAAACCATGCGCAGAGCAAATATATATATATATATATATATATATATATATATATATATATATGTGTGTGTGTGTGTGTGTGTGTGTGTGTGTGTGTGTGTGTGTGATGTGGATTCGCTACACAAAGTAGATCATGTTTCTGCCCCCTCTGGGCCTCATCTGGTGAATGATTGTCAGTCTGTTATTTATTTATTTCCAGCTCCATTCTAAAACAACTTGACTTTCGAAGTATAAAGTTGAATGTATCGAGCACTCTATGAAATAAATCCATCACATATCTTTCGTTATTTCATATTATGCTATATTACTAACCCGATCGGAATCATATGTATTATGTACATATATCAGAGACAGCAGCTATCATAAATTGCCTGTTAGACAAAGACAATCCTATCTCCTTCCATGACGAGCGTGATTGCTCTAATCTCTGCCATATCTCACTGGCAACTCATCTGTTTGTGTCGTCTAATTGCGTGTAGGATATCCTTCATCCTGGTCCTCTCCTGGATCTAACAGTTGTTCCTAACACTCCTCTTTCCATTGCCCTCAGTTTAATTCTGAGTTCATTTCCGAATGATTTTGCAAATTTGTTATCCACAGATCATAGCAGGTATTATGCATTGACTGCATACGCTGTGTTTGTGGTATATTCTTAATTTGCCTTACCTTGCCTTACAGTATTCTCTATTTATTCAAAATGCTTTCTCTCCAATCGTTATACGCTATCTTATTTCATTTCCATTGCTTTTTGCAGCTTTATCTTTATTCAGCCTGACATATACATACATATATACACATATATGTACATGAATGAGTACATATATATATATATATATGTGTGTGTGTGTGTGTGTGTGTTTATATATATATGCAAGAATATACGCCAGCATGTATGTATGCAATTGCTTTATACGTATATATATATGTGTGTGTATGCATGTGTGTGTGTGTGCATGTGTGTACGGCAATATAAAACTATACCTAAAGTATCTCTCTCTATATATATATATATATGTGTGCGTATGTGTGTGTATAAACCAATTCAAATCATAGTCGCACATATGCTTTTAATTTTTAATGCAAAAACAATACGAAATAATACAAAATATATTTGTACATATCTTACACGTGTCCATACATGCATACGAACACATGTAAACACACACACACAAACACACATACACACACACACACACATATTTATATATATATATATATATATATATATATATATATATATATATATATATATGTTGGCACATCAATCAGCCTAGGGATGGAAAAAACATAACCTTTATATTATCTCTAATTAGATAGATAGATAGATAGATAGATAGATAGATAGATAGATGCTTTTATCCTTGCAAAGTGAAACCCTGATATTATCTAAGTTGATTTGTCATCTAAGGTCTGCTTAATAATCATGTTAATCCCGTTGAATAAATCTAAAGACTATCCTGTTATGAAAACTCTGAAGACTGTTGCCAAGGTGTCAATAGTTCAATGCAAGACATTCACGTCAAATCTTCCGATATATCAAACGCACTCAACATTAAATCATTCAATTAGTTTATTGTTATCGTTAGATGTCATTTGACACCAAGGGACTTTGAACGTATTATACTGGTGGTTTAGAAACTTCCTTTAACGCCTAATATTTCAGGCAGTCATTGATTTAGGACTGTTTCCAGACAAACCATGTTGGAAACATCAGTTTTCGAGTGGTCACATAAGTCAAGCTACGTCAAGCCTGGTTAGTACCTGGATGGGTGACTGCTCAGGAATACCGTTTCTCGCAATCGTGAATGGTGAAGTGAATGTTGACATCTTAAATGTATTTCATAAATTGCTAACCTCGATGGACTAGCAGATACAGATAAACCTGTGATATGTAAGGTCCGGGCAGGGGTGGCTGATGCCGCAGCCAGCACAAGGGCACTACTCCACTTCACTTTATTGAAGAGTGCTTATGGCCAAATCACAATACAAATACCGGTTCTTGCATGATCACCTCTGTTAAGCGACATCAAGCCTGGTCAGTACTTGGATGGGTGACCGTTTAAAAATCCCAAGCGCCGAAAGCGTTGCAAGCCGAAAAAAGAGGGACTTTTGATATAGGGAGAACAGGAGGTCTGATGCCATAGTCAGCGTAAGGACATTACCTGGTTGGCTCTATTTCGGAATCTTTCAACCAATCAAGTTTGTCATTTAGCTATTTACACTTACATATTAGAAACTGTCAATCAAAACTGTCAACATCAACATAGGTTTCTTTAGTTTTTATATAGGTTTAGCTGACTCGTTCGTTGGCATGTGTTGCACGTACAGGACGAAAAGTATAAACATTTACACTTCATTATGTCTGGAAAAAAGTGGGGGTTTTTTTTTCATCCCTGAAATAGGTTTTATCGTAGAGGAGGGTTCAATTTAAAAGTAATTGTATGCTAAATTGGTCCCTCACTTTGCGTCCAGTAGTACCTGATTTTTGAAAATTCGGATTTTTTAGTGATCACTGCCCAACAAGAGCCGAGAGGAGTCACTTATTTATTGATCCTCCCTTTTTGCATTCTTTTGATTGATCACCCCCAACCCGGCATGCTTAAAAAAGATGTTTGTCATGTTGGTTTTCTATTGAGTGACCAACCTGCCATATCTTACTTCGAGAGGAAATTAGCAAGAAACAGTTTATAGACTGAAAAATGGGAGCTCAGATATAGTATGCTGACTTGACGTTCTACTATATCAGTGCTCTCCAATCATCGGTCCATGAACTGCAACCGGGTGTAATATGATTTAGCGATACGTCTTGGTAAAATAAAAACAATTTCATTTCTTCGATCCGAATACTGAATTCGTTTGATCAAACCCTTTTAGAAACGAAATTGAGCGTATAAGCCTCTTACAAGTGACTTATATGTGACCCTTCACCTATAGTGCTGTCAGACTTATCAAACTTCCAATTTGACATTTTTGTTACGGCTCAAATCTTTACAAGATCTCAGGATGATGATATTGAACAAGCATACATGGTAATTACAACTACAAAAGTAACCTGAGTGATATGAGACCTGCTACTTGGACCTGTCACTACAAATAAGCTGAAAAGGGCATGGTAGATTAGATCAGCCACCATCCTGGGGTTGGATGAGGTCATGCTTGCTTGAGGACAACCTCGGGACAAGAATGGTTTATATTTACCTCCTACAGAATACTAAAATGAATATAGAATCCCAAATGCTCAAGAATATGTATTACTGTTAAAATATCTGTTCTTTAGATAGGGTTTTAAAATGAGGTAAATCGGTGTTGATAAAAGTGCACAATAATTTTGATAGTACTGTATATTTCTGTAGTGATTATCAACCGGTCTGCGAGAACATTGCTAATATAACACCGGACCAAAGTGCAAAAAAAAGTTCGGAACCCCTGCCCTAGGTCATGCTATGATTTGTTTTTTTGTCAAACTCCTCAAGTAGAAGGCTGGAGTTGATTTATTCTTATTGTTACAAGAACAATAACAATCTATCACAGAATTTAACGGGGTAAACACTTCACCGTTTGTCTCTCACGTCACGTTAAACCAAACAAAAATATATAATTAACGTTCCCTGTCGTGATTTGGAATCGCGAAGTAATCGGTAGATGGCACTCTTACAGACTGAGCCAAACTGACTAACATACCTACGAATATTTATGCTATATTTTCTATTTATCAAATATACCAAAGGTTGTAGTAATCATCCTCAGCCGGAATAGAAGTAGAAGTGGGGTTTGACCCTGCTGCAGTCAGACTTGTCTTCATTGTTTTCTCTTCTTCATTTTGGTCGCGGAAGTAAAGTTAGATTTCAATGATCCATTCCTAGTTTTATACGTTTTTCCAACGAAGAAAGATTGTTTATGCTCTTCAACTTCTTTTTGTGATCAATTTGGGTCAGGATCTCATGGAATAACCGGTTGATAACATTAGACGATATATATATATATATATATATATATATAGATAGATAGATAGATAGATAGATAGATAGATAGATATGTATATATAGAGAGACAGACAGACAGACAGACAGACAAACAGAGAGGTGGGGAATGGCTTATTATGATCACTTGAAATAAAGTGTTTCAGATCGACTGATTCTTTTTTGTCACAACTCACCTTATTAGTCAATAACTGAACAACCGTAGCGTCAATATTTGAAGGCATTTGATAAATCCCACTGGGAAAATGTCCGGAAGAATCTAGATGTTATTGATAAACCTGTCAGAATAAAGTCCCAAAAATACAAAAGTTTTTTTTTTAATATTTGAAACGGGTCTAGTGGAATACTGGTGTCAATTTTCAAGTCAGTTGACAAAACGGAATGGCCAGGAGCACTTGAACTCCTGAGCACAAGAACAAATACACAAACAAAAGCACATGTAAAGAAGTCACTTATAAAAAAAAGGATAGCTACCTTTGGTGACTATGGTTATTCAAAGATCGTTTTATAACATTGTTAGTGGTTATGATAAGCGGCTCCACCTGTATTTGGGGAATTTTAATGAAATTTTTATGACAACACGCGAAAAAATCAATAAAAATAAACAGAAACATTAATAAAGCTTGTTGAACTTTGATATTTTTTCAGTCATTCCTTTGGGTAAAAACACGTCTAATCTAAAATCCGAACGATAACGAGCATTTTTATAGCAGGGTGCGCAAAAAAATTAAACGTTTACAAGCACGTTCCTAGAGACGAGCTGAATACAAGCGAAAAAAAGTTTTAAAATTTCAAATTAAAGGAAGGTTCTGATGTGTAGGGGAACGAATTACTTTCATTTGTTGTTCGAACCATCATAATTAAAATCGAACACCTTTATTTCCGTTCGACTTAATGACTGAACACTCATCGACTTAATTCGGTCCAAGCCCAGCGTTTTTCTTTTTTCCCGCGGTAAAGGTTCAACCGATGTCACGTGTGCTGTTAATTGGCGCGCTGACAAAGGAATTTTAACGAATCGAAAGTCTAATGGCGGCAAAAGATAACGGTGACCCCAAAACTTTGTCTCACATCTGAAGAAAACATGAATGCGATCAATCAATTATATATAATGACTTTCTTTCTCTGTTTTATCATTGTTTTTGCTGAATTCCGAAAGGGAGTTGTTGTCAAGCTCCAAAACTTGAGTTGACTTTATTTTCCTACCGTGACAAGAACAAAACAAAGGACAAGAATGAGAAGAACAATCCTCAACCAAATTAAGGGTTTAAAATTCACATATGATGAATTGAAATCATTACCAATTGATTGACTAGAGGCTGTCTTACTGACTGAGCAAACGAAAAAATTATCATACAGATATACACGGACTTATTTCATTCTAGTAAATGCAAAGAATATATTTTTTCATTATTTTTATTTATAGAAATTGGAAAGTAGTTTTTGCCCCTGCTGCAACCAGTCGTGTTTACTTTCTTTCTTTTGCTTACCTTGCCCTTTTCTTTCTTCCTTCTTTTTATTCATTCCTGTCCTTTTGAAAGAAACATCAAAGAAAACTGTAACTGAAGCTGTCCACAGAGGTTTCTTGGGTTTTTAAGTCAACCTGGCTGACTGGCTTATTATTCATGAATGTTTCACGCGTACAGACCGTACCAATAGAATTATAGGGCTAATAATTCAAATATTTACTCTCTATAGTGTCTCTGAAAGGTCTCCCTGGGTAGGTTTTTTTTTAATCAGGGATCAATTTGCAATGTAGGTTTATGCTAAATAGATCCCTTAGTTTGCATTCTCGCTTGTTTGTTTGTTTTTTCGATTCGGACTCTTTCATTGATCTTTGACCAAAAAAGTTGATTGAAGTAACTTATCCTTTGATCGTTCCTCCAATTTTTCTATTGATCACCCTCAACATGACATGCTGCCAAAATATGTTAGTAGGGAACAGTTTCTATTGCCTGTCTATCCAGATCTGGGGGTTTTTTGTTCTTTTTTTTTAATTTCTTTTTAATATCTGTCTTGTTTTTTTTTTCATTCTATCTTTCATTCATTTCTCCGATTTTTTCCCTTTCTTTTTTTCTTCATTCATTCTTTCAGTTCTTTCTTTCTTTCCTCTTTCGTTCCTATCTTTTTTCTGTCCATATTTTTATTTCTTTCTCCCCCGTTCTCCAAATATTGTGTGACTAGCATATCAGTGATCATTGTCTTCAGAAACGAATTCAAAATCCGATCGAAGCTGTTTATGCTCACTTTTGCACTGATGCCCTTAGGAGAGGCATGAATCCATCTATCCTTTCCTGAGCTATGAGTGCAACAGTAGGGCAGACTGTGCAACCAGTCTAGAAGAAGAACGACCCTGATTTCAACCCAGGGAGTCGAGCCCCTTAAGGTGAATGGATGCCAACTTTGATGCCATTCTGGCAACTCCTGGGGTCAGACGTATCGCTAACCGCTTTCCTTTCGACGATATCAGAGAAACCGAATGGAGATTTCGATATGCTCCACCCAGGCTCGCGCCGTTGGGAACTCACTTCAGTGTCGTTTCTTTTAAGATAGAAAGATTCTTCTCCAATTATTGTTCTCGTCCGTGTATCTGAATTGCGAATATAATTTTACAAATAAATTGAGATATCAACAGCGGCTTGGCCATGCTGTTTGATATTCATGCGTTGAAACCATAAAAAGTATTACGACTAGAATGCCTACTCGGCCACGTGACATGGCCAACACATGGGGATTTAAAATAGAGGCGAATAGATGGCAAAACAAAAATACTGGAAAAACCGAGGCTTTTTAGTATGTTATTGTTTTGTGGGTTATTTGAATAGAATATCATAAATTTGTATTGCACAAAAATATACAATAACAAATTTGAAAATTGTTCTCCTGGGATGTTTTAAAAGCTATTTCGATTTCAAACCTATTTTTTAACTTTTAATATATTATTCAAAGCTGGTATAGCTCTGTGTTTCGTTTGTTTTCCCCAATATTTTTCAGTAATAACTTGTGATATATATTTAAAGAGTTTATAGTTTTCTAATATTTGTGGAGATTTTTTTTTATTTTTGTAGAGTAAAAATGTAATGAAAAAAAAAAAGAATAATGTCAATAAAAGAGATTTTGTTTTCACCTACGAAACATAGCAGCAGGTAGATCGGTTCTTCATGAGAAACATAATGAACGTTTAGCAAAAAAGAGATTACTGTTGTTATGTTATTCCCATAGAAATACTCTGTACATTTTGTTGACTCGGCTAAAAGCTTACGACTATAGAACTTCGTTTGGGGATTAATTTGAAGCTTACAAATCATTACCTGTTCAAAAGAGCAAAGTCTCCCCAATCTGCAATCATTCTTGAGTAAAATCCATCGGTTTCATTCTGTTTATCTTTCGTATTCTGTGGTCTTTGTCAATATGAAAGCACAAGTTAACAACATTTCAATGGTTGACATTCACTTCTTGACATCTATTTGACACCATCTTACTTTCCATGTTTGAGCCTTCAGAAACAGGCAAAAAATAGATTTATAAGGTAGGCATTCATTCTAAGATACGCCAAAATGTTTTGTCAAACAATTGGGCAATATTGATCGCTTATAACTTTACTGACACTGGACGTGAAATAAGATATTTCAGAAGCTATTAAATAAAACGAACTTTTTAGTCAAAAATAGAAATGCATGTTTGTATTACAGTGTTTATAATACAATCAAAAACGATATTTTGGAATTAGTTAAAAGTAGATGTATCTAATGCCATTTGACGACAGAAACAGAACTTTCGTAAATAGTTATATTGATCACACAAATTTTATGTGTAGCACAACAGACAGAGGAAAATAAATATTAGTTTCAGCAGTAGTTTATTTGTAAGTTCGATCAACCAATCACAGTACCCCTTACGAAGAGTTATGACTAGCCTAGTCAACCAGAGTATTGTTTAATATTAGCTCTCTCTCCTCATTGGTTGACCTTTCAAACAAAGACATCTTGAGCAATAGTGTCAGTTGGAGGATTAGAATTGTATAATTTAGGAAAGACACTACTAGCTCCGAATTTCTCCCTTGTAAGAAGCTAGCTGATATAGGGAAGTGGATGAAGTGGCTGGCGAGTTAGTGCCAATGTGAGATGAAAGACTGAACGACCAATTATATACCATAAAGTTTCAGATACATAATGCTAATCCCTAAAGTTTATTGATAAAATTCTCCTTCCAACGTTCTCTACTTCTATCTGAATTGATACCCTTCATTTTCCTTCTTCAAATATTTTTCCGGTTTTTGTTTCGACATGCTGTTTTCATTCTGTGTTTCCCAGAAGCTGTTCTCGTTACTCCAATGGAATCGTCCAATTCACAATGATTTTGCCCTACACGTGTGCCATTATGCAAATAGCTTCTCATCAATATTTTTTACGTCACATGCGAATACGTTTTGCACATGATTATGCAACATATGGGAGCTTGGATTTATACGTGACCAGTCACTGACAAAATCATTTGAATACATAGATTGATAGAAATACACTGACAGTGCTATATATATATATATATATATATACATATATATATATATATATATATATATATATATATATATATATATATATATATATATATGTTTGTATGTGTGTCTGTGTACAGGCTGAGGTTGACGTGCAGATAGATAGATTAATAGATAGATGTGAAGAGACTAAAAAGAAACAACTGCACCAACTGAGATAAGTGCATGAATACATACGACAATGGATCAACAGCCCTATAGCCTGACACGTAATAAGTTGATTTTAATCTGAGAATGTTCATTGTATAATTTTTAGTTTGTAATCAAAATCCACCTTTGAATTAAATCCATTGATAAGGAAGGAGATTATGTTAAAAAACAAGCATTTGTTATGTAAAATAAATGTTTTATTTCTATCATCGGGCTACTGATGTACCTACGAAGATAGATTTTGAACGTTTTGCAAGTACGCAAGAACGCTACTGATATAGTATGATGTATCAAAGGTATTTTCGATTTTCACAGACTTTTACCCCAAAGCTCATTTTACATACTCGTCTAGAGACTCTCTATGACTCTACAGTATCATCAAAGGCCGACAAAATCTAAAAGAGGCACTTGTGAAAACAAAAAAGAAAGAGAGGAGAGAGAAGAGAAAGAAGAAGGGGAAAAATGGAACAGAAATTTCTATGTTGAATTATTTAACTAATTTTTATCTACTCACCAAAATGGCTTTTTCAACAATGGTCAAAGAGACTTAAAGAGGAGTTACTTTACTTTTAAACTCTCCGAAATACCATCTTTATCAAATGATTTGAATCCTCGGGAAAGAGAGTCTTGGACTTTGTTATCTGAATTTTAGAAACCGTCAACCAAAACTGTCAACATCGACTTCTAATTTTTTTTTTTTTTAAGTGAAGGTAAATCGTCCCTTCTTTTAAGAGACTATTCCCTAATGGAGTATGACAGCCGGTGACGGTTTCTGTCCCGGTGTACGTTGCATGGGTCAGCTAAATTATCTTTGCCGGTCTCAAGTTTTGTCGAGAGCAGGACTTCAGACCTACAAGTTCATGTTGCTACCTCTCTGGCAGGATACAAGACTACCAAAAGGATACCTCCGCCCTAATCAGGCAGCTTAGTATGTACTCAATTAGCTGCTGAGTGCACAGTATAACATGTCCCGATTAAGAGTTTTTCACACTCTTAGCTTATACCTGGAAGGCTTCAATTTGCACTATGACTTGATGCTAAACTGAACCCTTAATTTTCGCCCGCTTGTTTAGTTTGAGAATTCAGCAATTTTTTAAGTAATAACTACCCAAACAAATATCAACACGGGTGACTTATTCATTGATCAGCCATTTTTTCTGATTCTTTAATTGATCACCCTCAACAATGCATGCTGCCAGAATACGTTAGTCATGTGTCGGTTTCTATGGAATCACTAGCCACTCCTGCGCGTGAGGCTGACATGTTAACCATTACACTATCTGAACGAACCAACGATTTTCAAGACTCTCGTATAATATTTCAGCTCGCAGTTGACTTCATATTTTATCGTCCTATGTTAATCATTAACATGATTATTATGTCTCTCATATCATATTAAATACTAATCAGCTGTAGTTTTTTGTTTCATGCGTTGAAACCGTGGATACGAGTATTGAGATTCTAGCAGTTTTTTTTTAGATATTTTAGACTGAGTCTCAAAGCCACCGAAGCTGCTTGCAGAAAACTAAAAGCCGGGAGGAAATCAAAACAAAATATCGAAGCATGCAGCTAAAAAGTGCTTAAAGCGTTTTAATAGTGATTTCTTGTCTCTTGAAAATGAAGCCCAGACCTGGACGAACATCATTTGTCGATTACGAAGGTTCAAAATGTGAAACGAAGGAGAGCCTAACCGCAAGCATTCGAAAACTTTTGAAAAAAAAATAAAGCTAGGATCATTGAAAGATACAATACAAAGCTCTTGAGAGGTTAAAAAAAACGAAAACACTTTTGATGCACACCAATATTAAAATCAAATGCCCAAACTGTAACTGATTAACATCAAAACTAATGGGCATCAAATACAGGCCATAAAGTAATGACCGCTAAATCTCACAAGTTCTCATAAAACCTTATCACGCAAACACAGCCCCATGTACTTTTTATAGAGAAAACCACTTAATGTCGCATTATAAAGAGGAAAAAATAGTCTAAAACCACTTATAAATTCTAATTACACCACATCTGAACAGTGAAAAATAATGTTTTTAATGTTGTTCATTTTATGTCCTTCAAAGTGGTGGTCTGGAAAAATCACCTAAACGATTACTATATATCGTCCATTAGGTATTTATATTCATTGTGAATATCATTGTTAGATTTTTAAATAATTATAGAAACCGTCCAGCAAAACTGTCAGGAAAACTGTCCACATGGGTTTCTTCAGTTTTCAAGTTGGTCCAGCTAGCTTGCTGGTTGGTTGTTTATCCCCCCACCGTACTAGCCACACCAATTGAGCCAGAAGACTGAAGATTCAAACGTTTACTCCTTAAAACGTCTAAAAAAAGAGGTTTGTTTTTTTAATCCCTCTTAAATAGGCTTTTAGAGAAGGTTTCAATTTACAATATGACTCCATGCTAAACAGATCACTCAGTTATCGCCCACTTGTTTTTCTTTGTTTTTTATTTTCGAAATTTCAGCCTATTTTTCAGTGATGACTACCCAAACAATTAGCAACAGGGATAACTTATTCATTGATCAGACTTTTTTCTAATTTTTTGGTTGATCACCCTCAACAATGCATGCTACCAGAATACGTTGGTCATGTGTCGGTTCCTATTGAATCACTACCCAAACCTGACGGTTTTAGTATTAGAAGATTATTCTTTACAAGAATGAAAGAATGCTAACGAGTCGCCATTTTAATGTCTTTCAAGTCGACCCCAAAGGTTGTCACACATCAAAAGATTGATTTAAATTAATTAGATTTTTAATGCCTGTTATTGTAATATTGTTTTTATAGCTTTCCTTAATGGATATAGTATGCAATATAGAAAGTTGGCGGATGAAATCTTGGTCTGGAGGACTAATGGCATAACGTTCACTCTTTGACACAAGGTGCGTGGCCAGTCCTGAAAATATCCAGCCATTCAATATTAACGAAAAGATAGCCAACCCAGGGCAAAGGCATTTTAGTTCACAAAGTACGCCAGTTAGGACCTCAAACACCCTCCAAAACTTTCCACCTCCAACTTTTTTAAACTTTCTGCTAAGTCCTCTTTCGGGTTCGCAATCAGCTGCCTTGTTGTGTTCTCCTTGATTTTATCTCTTGTCTGAAATCTCTTTTCAGCGGTGCTAAGCCAGAAGTACCGAGGGATCAAATCAGAACAGTTGGTTGGGGGGAGGCTGACAGACATGACAGAATTAAAAAAAAGAAATATAAAGAATAAATAAAGTCGATCATTTCAAATGCAATTGTCACACAGTACACAAGCACACTCAACAACGTCTCGCTACCAACTGAGTAACTCCATGAGAGATTGTCTGTTTATCTGTGTGCAGTAAGGTCCCCTCTGATCAGCTGACAAGTTACATCAAGGTAATGCAACCGGTTCTCGGGGTAATAAATTGTCTGGATACTATTCGAGTAGACATCGTATCTCCGAAGTCTAGTATGGTCCGTTGCAGGACGAAATGGTGCTAAATGCTGGTTAGAAAGATTATGTGGCGTCAATATTCCAACTATATATGACCTACCTTATCGATAATTAGTGAGCTTACCTTAGAATGACACTGCCTAACTGAGCTGAATTCAGGTAGGATGATAGTTTCGTGTCTACCACGCAATTGGAGATCAGCCTTCCTTGAAAATCAGCATTAAGATTCCCGGGTTTTTTTACCTTACCTTGGCCTGAAAAGTGATATATGGATATTCTTGATTTACTAAACTTAGTTTCTTGCAGTACAAGGCCAAATAGTGTAGAGAGGGATGTGAATATTGTACTGTGCCAATTTTCTAAGTGGGAAGGGCCTGTCAGTCTTGAAAATCAGCATTCAAGACATAGATTTTTGGGGGGTTCGTACACCGACGGCCAGGAGCAGGCTTGGAGTACACAGTCATTCCAACTAGGATGTAGACTCTTATATCGTTTAAAACAGTCAACCAAAACTGTCAAAATAGTTTCTTAGCATTTTTTAAGGGAGTCTGGCTAGCTTGCTCACTATCCATGTATGTGTTTCGTGTAAATGTCACACCAATGGAGCTAGAGGTCTGAAAATTCAAACATTTACACAATTTACACAAGGCCACGATCTGCCCAGAGTACCTGGTGTTCGTAAACAGTCGGCAAGATAAGTAATAATCTGTTACCTGGTACGAGATGTGACCTGAATGCATCCAGTCATTTTGAATATCTCGAGAACCGGTTGGGTGGCGTTGATGCAACTTGGCAATCAATCAGAATGGAACTTGCTGCACTGATACAGAGGCCATCGATCAAACACAGATACCACTGCTTGATCTTGTGTAATGGGTGACAGGGACAGGAGTTCAAGCTGTCGATGCAATGCAGACAACGCGTCGAGGTAGCAGATGGCGATCTCAAAAGAGGACTTTGCTGACGGTCCGTCAAGGGGAAGGTATCGTTGCTCAAGGCGAGTGATGTTTTCTATAGACATTAAATGGATGGATGCTTTCGGGACATATCTCATATTAGAAACTGTCACCCAAAACTATCAACATAGGTTTCTTTTCGATTGTTAAGCGAGTCTGCCTGCCTGTCTTGTTGGCTGACTGGCAGGTTATATATGTGCTGCGAAAACAGCCCATACCAATACAGCTAGAGGGATGAAATATAAATATTTACTCTTTATAATGTCTAGAAAAATGCTTTTTATGTTTGTTTTTTGTTTTTTGTTTTTTCAAATTACCTCTTGGATTTGAACCCGAGTAAATTGTTCATGCCGATTTTCAAAGCAGGGAGACCCCCCCCTCACGAAAGATTGTTTCAATATAACCTATGTAGGCCTGTTCTAGTCTTGGTAAGCCTTGTAAACAGTTATTTTGGATACTTTGGATTTTACATGTGCACGAACGAATTGATACAGCAAACACGTTAACGTAGACAGGGAATGCTTCCCGGACACACCGTGCATTAGAAACCGTCAACATAAGTTATGTCATGTAAGTAGGTACAGTTAACTAGTATTTGTTTATAATAGAATATTTCAAATACAAGATTATAACACGAAAAGGTAATTACACCAACCAACACAGTTTTTGTTCCTGGATAGAGAGTGTTATTTTTAATTGCTTTTGTGTGAAAAGTATAGAATATAACTATTATTCCCTTCAAACTTTGCATTTATAACGGAGACAGCAATATTCGTATGTAATTGTTTTTCTCACTTTATATGATTCAAAATGTAAAAATTTTGCCCGTTTTCCAATTGAAAATAAGTAGATTTCAAATTATTGCTATCCTGGTTGGAAGGGAATAATTGGCATGTTCTATACTTTTTAGACATAATCAATCCGAAAGAAAAAAATACCCAGTAACAAAAAAAGTAAAGATAAGTTTCGCAGTGTTGTTTTCACAGTTTGAAGAACGAATGAATTTTAGATCAAATCAAATTACCTAATGACACCGTACATCGACGGGTTACCTTGCTGGAGACTCCAAGAAATTTCTTCTGGCAATCTACTGGTAAACGAAATATTCATTATTTTCGAACTGGAGTCGCTGTAAGGGATATTCCATCTCCCAAGGTTTTATAATTCAATTTATCGTAACATTATTAATATCTCCTATATCTTTAAGTTTATTTTCTCAAGATAAGACCTGACAGGAATACTATTTCTGCAATAGTACTGAATATAAGTGGCGTCCACTTTGAGAAGAAGGGGAGGAGAAGAGGGAGAGATGCATTCACTTTAGGAAGAGAGGTAAGGAAAAGAGTAGGAGGAGGAGAAGATGATGATACCAAAGAGAACTCGGGATGAAGAAGGGGGCAGTGAAATAGAAGGGGTAGGAGAATAAGAGAGGGTGGTTGTGGTTGGGGGATAGAAGCGTAAACATTGAAACAGGAGAGGAAAGAAAAAGAAAAGAAAATATAATGGATAAAGAGATTTTATTCGTTCTCTGTCCGTAACTATGGACTCTTCCACCTAAAAGTGACACATTTCAGATAATGGGCTCTTCTACTGAAATGTGTTTCTAAAATTTCTTTCAAAAAAAAATCATCTCAAAAAATACAAATAGAGGTAACCCCGCTTTTCGAAAGCGCACTCTGCGAAACCTTTTGCTTTTTCAAAAAAACCGAGAAATGGAAATAGTACTTACTGTTTATTTTGAAGCAAGCAATTATAGAGGCAGTGCAATCCTCTCCTCTTTTCTACACCCTAGTCTCCCGTACCTCCCTCAACCACGTCCCCAGATAGCTCGACGTTTTACAATCTTCACTATTTCCTGTGTCAGGGCTTACTCAAATCCATATAAATTAATGATAACCACTCCTTCGCTTTACGCCATTCGGCTTACGAAAGGCTTGTATAGGAACGCTTTACTGTCGAATAGGAGACTGAATCTCTATACCTGGGATTTTTTTTTCACTGGTATTAACTAGTTATTACTAACATGAAGCAGGCTTGGAGTCTGTTCACCGACCAAAAAAAAGCTGCACACCCAATTCCTCGCAAACTGCTACTATTTACACAGCTGCTTATCGATTCATCACATGCATCAAACAAAAAAAAAAGCTACAAGTCCCATTCCTCGCTTCCTACCTCTATCTACAAAACTGCATACCGATTCCTCGTGGGCACCAAACAAAAAAAAATCTGCATATTGAACACACTACTCACTGCCACTATTCACATAGCTGTGTACCGACTCTTTGCAGGTTCGTGAGTAATTCAAGTAGACATCCAGGTTTCATCGTCCACCGATGGGCTTTGGCCAGAATTTTTGGGAATTAATTGAATTTAATCGTCAGAAAATAGTTAAATTGTCACCGTGAATTGTCTTTCATACTTTCATTCACTTGTAAGGCGAATAAAATTGAAGAAGGATGAGTTTTGGTCAGTCTTGTTGCTGAGATAATGCCGTCCGGAAATGGGAGAACCAAAGTGAACAAGCTGGTTGATTAGCCTGTGATTACCTGTCTCGATAAGATTCTTCATCTTAGCCATTGCTTGTCTATCTGCTGAGCGCCTGGTAGAGGCATGAGAGCTTCAAGAGAATGATGCATGGCAAATACTTGAATTACTGCCATTAGGTGCTGAAAGTTGGCCTTGAGTAATGGATTTTCCTAGATCTGGGCAGCCTTAGAACACCTTTGCCATCAGAAGAGGCGTCTTGAAATGTGCTTGGAAAGTAGCTGGTGATAAACTGGAAAGATGACTTCTGTACTCTGATTGGCTAAGGCAATAGATCACTAGCATGGTTCTCTCCATCAGTTTAGTTTTGTATTCAGCATCTACGGTATTCTGGCTTGTTTCATCTTCAAAATTCTGAATGTCCTAGTGGGCATTGTGTTTCTATAAAAATCGTAAATGTCCGGTCATTTTTTACTTTTTAGGGGCTTTTAAAATGAAAATGCGCACCTGAGACATTGGATTCTGACTTCATAGCAGCTGGTACAAAAAATAATCATAATAGATATTCTTTCAATGACATTACACTTTCTCTTCTGATATAAAAGCCGCTGGTCAATAAGATACAATATCCTAATCTTCTTTCTATTGTTTGACGTAATTGGAAGTGATTGACTCATCAACCGATCCGGAAGTGTTTAGACGTAACACTAACCGTACTAGCATCAAATGTTCTCAAAATCCGAACCTCAGAATTTCAAAGTAGTCTGAGTTGAACATGCAACAGCAGAAAAATGAGATAAAGAATAGAAATTTTATTTCATGAGTGGAAGAACTGAAATAATTTTCCCTCAAAAATTAAGACCAAATGACGTTTGTTGAAAATACTAATCCAAATGTGATGCTCAGCAGTTTCTTTTCATCCAATGATTAGATTCTACGAGAGAATCTTAAAACAGTCTGCGTTGACCCAGTAATGTGAAAAAAAAAATCCAAGTATATAGTGTGAATCTCACTCATTTAGGACAACCATAACTTCATGGGTGGAGAAACTGAAATATTTTTCTCAAAATACCCCAAAACGTGAGCTGGATCGAAGTGAAAATTAAAATCTTGTGATAAGCTCTATTTTTGACCTTAAAATTGATTTCAACATGATAAATTGACGATAAGCCTCGTTTCGTGAAATAATTTAAATCCTGACTGGGGAAAAAATACCCTCCCATCTAAAAACAATTATCCCATTTGAAAGTAAAAAAATATTTCTGGTACGTTGACTGATAAAACAATTTAATGACAAACAATAGAGTAGACAAATAAAACCAATGAATAATCTTTTTTCCGATAGAAGAAAAATTGGAGAAGAGGGAGTCAAGTAAAGAGGGGTAAGATTGATAGATAGATAGATAGATAGATAGATAGATATGAGATGAGTGAAAAACTTACTCCTGAAGATCAAGAGGGTATCGGCAAAAAACAGTTGACGGAGACTTGATCATGATATATATATATATATATATATATATATATATATATATATATATATATATATATATATATATATATATATATATATATGAATGATCCAAAAAAGAAAGATTTACACATAATACCATAATGTGTAATCCTGTGTAAACATGAAATAAAATTGCATGTTATACAAACAGATATTTAGAAATGACCAAAATTACATAATTTGGGGGCGTTGTATATTCAATGCTTAGAGCTATAAAGCTTTTATATATATATATATATATATATATATATATATATATATATATATATATATATATATATATATATATACATATATATATATATATATATATATATATATATATATATATATATATATATGTGTGTGTGTGTGTGTGTGTGTATATATATATATATATATATATATATATATATATATATGAGAGAGGAAGGGGATATGTTTACTCATATAAACTAATTTACGTAATTGCTCTCCGTAAATTCTTTGTAATGAAGAACTTACATGCATAATACGGCTTTCCTCCTATACAAGGAAAATGGTTTCTTAATATTAGATCCAATTCTATTTACGTACATTGATTCTTCTGTCCTCCACAATGAATGACATGATTGAATGAAATACTTGTGTATAACTGTTATCAGTTATCTTCAAAGGCTGTAAAGAGAGAGGGAGGATTTCGTTTAATGGCTGACATCACCGTCTTTCATTCCTCCTCTCTCTATTTATGTATGTGTGGTTGATTAATACTTCAATACCCTGTGCGGCTTTTTATACGACACCACAGAAACCCCCATGTTACTTTCACCATCCTGCGAAGTAATCCAACATTTTTATGGATCAGTTTGGTTCAGCCGGTAAAAAAACAGCCTACCGATCACCTGGTTGCAATTTCGAATCGCGACAGAGAGATGTTAATTTTGTACGTCGATTTAGTTTAACGTGACGTTATAGAGGAGTAGTGAAGACTTCAATCCCCTAAATTAGGTGAGGATTGTTTTTCTTGTTCTTGTTCTTGTTGTTATTGTGGAAAAACAAAGTCAACTGTAGCACCCTATTTGGACTGGAGTTTGCCAATGACGTTCATGTGTAATGTGCTAATTTCTCGGGAGGATACAGGAACTGAGTAATGGAGGAATGAGAACAAGATGGCTATAGAATAAATTGGAAGAACGGCAGAAAGTCCAGTGACAAAGAAATAACAATATGGCAACAAAGGCGATTTATCTGGTCCAGACGAATCTCTGTACACGGTTGGTCTGGAAAGTATCAAGTCAGTTAAAAATCATCTCGAAACCTGTTTACGTGTCCTGGATATCACTCTTGGTTAATCATAATCTGGTTAATAGTGGTACTTCTTGAGAATCGAACCCTTTATTCTCGGGAATGTTTTTGAAGCATACCAACGTTTTACTGTAAGTGTTAATGTAGCCTCTTTTCTTTCTATTGAATAAACCAACGACCCATATGTGTCTGTTTTTATTACTTCCCCTTATTTGAGTTGAATGTTTACTCGTCAGAGTCTGCGAGCGATAAGATAAACAGAACCATCGTCTGGCCATTAAGAATGAAAGATCTTCATAACACACCAGGCCAAATCTTCATCTTGGTCCGTGGAATCGCAGGATAAAGATGGTGCTTCCCGGTAACGATTATATCAGAAACCATCAGACAAAACTGTCACCAGAACTTTCAGCATAGGTTTCTTCCGTTTTTGAGCTGGTCTGGCTGGCTGTCTGTTTATGAACCAAGCGTTCAGGCCACACCTATGGAACAACGGGGCTAAAAATTCAAGCATCTATTCCTTATTACGTCTAGACAAGACCTATATTTCCAATTTTTTTTGCCCCCTCCTTTAAAAATTTTTGTGGTTTGATTCAATTTGCAATGTAATTTTATGCTAAATTGATCTCTTAGTTTGTGTAGGATAGCATTCATGCCAGTTTGTTATTTTTTTATTCGTATTTTTAATTATCACTGCTAAACAAATGGCGGTAGAAGAGACTTATTCATTGATCACCCCTTTTTTCCATGTTTCGATTGATCACTTTTAACACTGCATGCCACCAAAAGACGTTGGTCATGTGACGGTTTCTTTTTGTCGACTAACCAGACCTGTTTTACTCGTTTTTTTAGTTTTAAATGCAGAAATTGTTTGTTCTGATGAGTTATTTTCAATATGTTTCTGTTGCTGTCTATTGAAGCGAGAGGCTTGAGAAAACAGTGTTGATGCAGAAATTAATAAAGACAGAATCAGCGAGGCGGGAAGAATGAAAGAAAGAAAGAGAGAGAAAAAAAGAAAGAAAAAAGGAAGGAAGGAGGAGGAAAGACGGTAAAGAAGAAAGGATGTGGAAATAAATAATACAAGAAAGTGAGATATGAAAAAGACAGAAAGGAGGAAATTAGTAATAGAAGAAGATTAAAAAAAGAAAGAAAGAAAGAAAGAAAGAAAGTAAGAAAGAGAGAAAGAAAGAAAGAAAGAAAGAAAGGGAGGAGGAGGCGGAAAGACGGTAAAGAAGAAAGGAAGTGGAAATTTGAGAAAAAAAAGTGAGAAATGAAAAAGACAAAAAGAAGAAAATAAGTAATAGAAGAAAAAAGAAAGACAGAGAGAGAGGAAGGAAGAAAGAAAGATGAGAACGGAAGAAAGAACAGGAAATAAAAGAAAGAATGGAAGACAAAAGAAGACAAACGTCGGAGGAAGGGGTATGAAAGAAAAAAAAAAGGAAAAAGAGAGAGAGACGTGAGAGAAATAAAGAAAAAAAAAGAAGCAGAAATGAAAGACAGGAAGAAAGATAGGCACATAAAAGCACATAAAAGGAAGAAAGAAACGTGAAAGAAAGGAAGAGGAAGAGATGAAGAAAGAGACAATGAAGCGGGGAAGGAAAGTAAGAAAGAAAGATTTTTTAAATATGTATCTCACTGAACAACAAATAATAAACAAATGAAGAAAGAAGCTCTGGAGTTGGAAGAATATGAAGGAGGCAGATGTGTTCGCTGTAATATTTTCAACCCATTCGTATCACACGGATGATATATTCGTATCACGCGGATGATATTACTTTGACTATCACATAGCAATTAATATGAAAATGTGAGAGGCGGTAATTGAGGAATAAATGGTGAAAAGTAATTGAACGAGGGAAAAAGAGAAGGAGTCGAGGAAAAGGAAGAAAGATACAAAGAAGAATGAAACAAAGATATATATAAGGATAGAGAGAGAAGGGGGGAGGGAAAGAGATACATAAGAAATAATGAAAAGAACGTAAAAGGAAGAGATAAAGGAAGGAGGAAAGAAGGAAGACAGAAAGAAACGTAAAAGAAAGGAAGAATCGTAGAAGAGATATTGAGGAATAAACGTGAAAGAAACAAATAAACAAACAAATAATGAAAGAAAAAAGAAAGGCACGAGCAAAAAAGATGAAGGAGAGAGAAAGTAAGGAAGGAAGGAAGAAATAAAGGAAGAAAAGAGACTGGGTAGTTAAGAGCGGAAGAAAAAAAAGATTGAGAGAAAGATGTAAAGAATATCGAAGGATAAGAAACAGAAAGAGAGGGGAAAACGAATTAAAAAGATGATAGAGAAGAAAGAAACAAGCAAAGTTATACGAATGAAATAACAAAAAATAGACTTCTTATATACAATTTTTGAAAGCATTTAGTAACATTTGTCAATATTTGTTTCTGTAATAAAAAATATTATTAATATTGAAAAAGATTTTCCGAGTTAATCCCCATTAAAATGTCCGAGACAAAAATAGATAATAATTGCATTAAAAATGAAAGGAAAACATCGTCAGGCAAATATTATTCATATACATATGTAAAATAATAGATTAATTTTTATCATATAGAAACTCTTATTTAAAATGATCACCGGCTATTACACGGTGAATGTACCATTTGGCCTAGACCAAGAGGTTGGCAGCTTCAACGTTGCGTTCCTCTTACCTTTGAGAAAAACAGCTGCCGGAAATGCGAAGGCCCAAATAACTGTTTCTACTCAAAATACCCATCTTGCTTATTCATGGTCTATGTCTGCTCTATTTGTTTCTTTCAACACGACGATCATTTTATTGAAAAATGGATATATGATTGCGTTATATTATACAGAAACTCTTATTTGAAATGATCACCCGTTATTAAACAGTAAATGCACCATTTAGCCTAGACAACGTTAATGGTAATAACAGACAAATAATTTCAAATAAGAATTTCAATATAATGTAATGCAATTTGTAATCGTATATATATATATATATATATATATATATATATATATATATATATATTATATATATATATATATATATATATATATATATATATATATATATGAAGTGTATATTATATTGGCTATGAAGGCAGTGTAGACTGCTTTTTCTTCCTTTCTTCCTTTCTTCTTTTTTGTCAAACTCCAAGAGTTGATTTTTTTTATCACAGTCAGACATGGGAGAGAGAGAGAGAGGAGAAAAAGAAAGTGATTCTATGAAGTCATGTTGTGTCAACTGACGTTTTATTTTTTCTTTATTTTTTATGTTTACTTTGTTTCTTTCTTCTTCATTTTTTCAGCCCTAACAGTCAATAGTAGAAACTTGAAACTTAGTACATACACACACACACACCCTCAATAAGAAGGGGAAATATTTTTTTAGTTCGGCCCAGTGGCTAAAATAGTTGCGTTTAAAGGGAAGTTTGACCCTAAAGCAGCCAGGCTCGTCTTTTTTAAATTCTATCTTTTTTCACGAGAATTGATTTTCACAAATGGAAAGATATGAATATTCATTTTTATTTCTCCTTCTTATTATCTCCTTTGCCACTAAGGTAATAGCTTTATTTCTTTGTTCCGAACGCTGTCTATCTCTCTTAACCACTCTCTTTTCGAATCATTTAATTCTTTAAAAACGCCGTTAACCTATTCAAATGTGGTCTTAACATGATATTTTCCTCGACTAGAACTGTCGACTTAGGTCACAGTTAAAAAGGATGCCCAGTATGCTTTTTTTGTTGATAAGAAAGTCATGTTTTAAAGCGACCAATATAACTAACCAAGTGCAGACGATTCTTAACGCTTGATATGAATGTTAAACTATGTTGACAATCACTTGCGTTATATTATATCAATTGTTCTCAATGTCTTAATTTTATCGCTGGTGGCCTCAGCCATAGAGCATCGTCAAGCAA
>OY735239.1:1642500-1660000 GCA_963457665.1 Thysanoteuthis rhombus | reverse complement strand
CTTTACAAATCATAAGATAGATTTTTGTAGATATGTGAGACTTGACGGAATGGCTCAGGCAGTAAGAGAACCGCCTCCCAATCACTTATCCGTGATCTCGAACTACCGCAGGCAAATGTTAATTTCAAAAATCGGTTTGGTTTTAATTGGATAGTCGGAGAGTGGAGAGTTTACTCTTTCAATTTAGATGAGGATTATTCTTTTCATTGTCACGGTAGAAACACCAAGTCAACTCCAGACTTGGACTGGTGTTTGACAAAAAGTAGAGTCACTACGCACCTGTCCGTACTTACTAAAAGCAAAAACATTTATGTCAGTCCATTTCTCAGTATTTCAGTAACACAGCGAAACCAATAACATATATCTTCTGAAATGTTGGGGAAAGTTATTATCATTCGAAGAGTTTATAGAAATATTAAACTCATTCTTTCTATTGTTTTTATTGTTTCAGCCAATTCACTCTGCCGCCTTCTTAGGATTTGCTGATTGACTTTCCTGATATCAACAAAAGTCATTATGATTCTAAGAGCTGTTCGAATTACTAAGCTCATTTTTTAGTTTCTTTCGTTGCAACTGGAACTGAGATCTTTTTATTTAGATATTTGAAATTGCAAGGGGAAAACCTCCGAGCAGATATTATTCCCCTTGATTCGAAATTCAAATTTTATATGAATTTAAGAGTCATTTTACTGTAGAAGTGAATGACAAAACAAGATGCATCGCTTTTGGTTTTACTAAAGAAATGCATGACAAATCTGTGAAAATTGACTGAACATACTGATGTCTCGACCAAAGCCCAAATAGTGGAGCACCCGGTAAGGATCAAATTAGTGACACTTATTATTCGGTCTGCGCAGCGAGCTTTCTATCCACTGCTATACTATAGGCGATTCTTTTAACTGCCGTATTTGCTGGTCTATTAGACGCACTTTTAACAAAAAAGAATAAACTAAAAAATTACCCAGCGTCCAATACACCTGTATTACCGATGGGAGACCGAGCGCTCAAAGCGTGAGATGTATAGTTAACTGGTTGGACGGGTTGAGATACGCTCTAGTCAATTGCTTACAAAAATAGTATGAATTATACGATTCATATCAAGCAAAATTATGTTTAATCTCTGTAAGCGCTCCCGAAGACTTAAAATGATGGCTACGTTTATGGCTGGAGAAGCACAAAATATTTCAGGTTACCTCATTCCCTCAGCAGACAACCTACACAAGATATTGGTACAATCCTTACATTATTTACTGTAACAACTGTGCTAACTTTGACACATTAATACGAATAATAAATGTTCCAAGAACATGTCGTGAAGCGGTGTTGGTAGGAAAATAGCTACCTTGATGTTATGCACCGAAAGGGGAGGTAACTCTATAATTCTCTCTAGCAACCAAAATAAACAGGTGACGCACTGTACTGCTGTTCTGGTCAGGGATAAACTTTACGATATTCTTGCATTTCAATTTTAGTTTTGGCTCAAAACCAACACAAATACGATTACACGATTCCATTCAAGCCCATTGCCATCGAGTATGCGAGGGAACATGGTATTTGGGCTGCAGATCGGTACTTTGGGTTGGCACCAACCGAAAAATGATACGAAGTTGGAGAGGACGACAACAGCAGTTCACTTAGTAAATACAATCTCCTCTAAGGAATTGTAAAATGGCCAAAAACTGGAGAGAAAGACGAAACATCGGTGATAAATGAAAAGATTTCAGCCAATGCAATATCTATGAAAAAAAATGATATGAAACTAATCGAATCCTATTATTACTCGGCCCAGCTGCGGGGGATCCACTACCCCGGGGCTGCACTGCTCCATTGCACTTAAAGGAGCAGGTCCCCCTGGTGGACGCTTTCGTGGTGGAGGTCGCTATAGCTTCTACGGTCGCTTGGCAATCGAAGTCGTGTCGGCTGGAACCATTTTGGGACGGATGGATCTTATTCTTCCCACGTTAAGCTCGACCTTGTGTCATATTTTGCTGCTGTGGGACAGCGAATAAACACCCCATCCAGTATCATGAGGTAGGATTTGAAACATTCGCTTCAGACCCAGAGGCCGGTATCCTATCTCTTCTCCACAGAACCTGACGGTCAGTCAGGTTGAATTTAAGCGATATATTTATTTACGCATATATTTCCCATCCACCAGAGTGCTCTATTCCTGTGTTTGAAGAGCATTGCATAAGCTTGCAATGAACGAGTTACCTCACTTATATAAGGGAGTGTTAATAATTGTCTCATCCACAGACAGCTGTTTCGTTGTATTACAACTCTTTAGTATGGCTATAGACAATCCATTATCCCATCCAGTACCATGGGGTAGGGTTGAAACCTTTTCTTCAGACCCAGTGGCATTGGACGGTCAGTAAGGTTGAATTTAAGCTATATATTTATTTACACATATATTCCCCATTCACTGGATTGCTATATTCCTATGTTGGAAGAGCATTGCATCTACACATACATATAGCTTTACTATCATTGAAAAAATAGAAAAAAAAATACATGGACATAAATAAAATTCTAGAAAAACATGAGGATATGTGAATCAACAAACTCAAAACTCTCTCCCCTGATCGATTCAACATCAAACTTAACAACCCCAATCACAGATTCATAAACCTCCAACTAACAATAACCTCACATCCACATCTACCCACTCCCTCAGATATATCTAATACTAGGAACTTCAAAGTTACCCATACCCATAGCAAGCTCCACCTTAGTCAGTCATCGCACTTGTACAAATCAAAGCCAACATATTTTTGATGACTTGTAAGATTAAAACCTATGTAGTTCCTTAACCTCATCACCCCACCATTTACACTATACCTGACCTACCCACATAATGTAAAACCACATCACTTTCCTCCAACCCTGACACCTTATGTCCTCTCCAAGACCCACTGATGCTAACTTTATCACTGGCTGGACTTTCTATCACACAACAGGATAACCCCAGCATGTGATACCATTTTCTGCTCACAAAGCAAAGCTCCTGTTGGTGGACTCATGTTCCACATCAAACTTATAACCTCTAAAAGTACACACATACAGAGTACACACTACTGAAGATGGAAATACTTCCCGAAACATGTCTTGATCATTAGTAAAATCGTTTATAGATAGATAAACCTTACTTCCATACACTTTACTTCCGTGTCCATCTCACTCTCTACAGTTCATATTATATATATATATATATATATATATATATATATATATATATATATATATATATATATATGAGGAATAATCTATATATGCAGACTAGAACAAAAATATCACAAAAGATGCCGGCTGAATATGGAGATAAAATCACCGGGTTCCACAGGTTTCTCATTAATGCCAGTAAATAGAACTTGCTGTGTACCAGATGAATTATTGATACCGGTATTTGCCTCAACTTTTACTATGTACATGAGTACGGCAATGGAAATTACTGAATTCCTGAATGCTTCGTAGCGAACGTTACTCAAACGATCCTATGGATGCACTTACTGGAGTTGGAAGATTACTTCGTATTGATTCCAATAGATTTCTTTTTAGCTATCGTGAAACTAGTATACGTGGAGATGTTGTACCCTGGAAAAACACTAAAATAATTCTCAATAAATTTATCATGAAATTCTCTTTCTTTGAAAATGTCCTTGTAAAACCGGGGGCGTCTTATACGAAAGGTAGTCTGATGAACCAGCAAGTACGGAATTAGCTCTCGTATTTTCAATTATAGACACTTACGAAGAGTTGTTTACGTGAGAATGGCCCGGCACAGCATTGGTTTCTGTTGATAATACAAAAACCGGTGCTTGAACTTGGTCAATATTTTAGTACTGTAGCTCTCAAACTGTTTGCTGTGGCACAATAACGGACTGAGTGTGCTGCGTAAATTTCTCCATATTTCCACCCTTCAATGTTTCTAATATGGATATTATGTTTGTCCTCAGAGATAGTTGCAAATCTCGCGATCTTATTACGAGATTTTATGAGATATCAATTTTTTTTTATCAAGATAAATAAGTGTATGACAATACTGATACAGAGGTTTTGCACAGTGTCTATTGACATGTTCTTGTCAAATTTTATTTCTGCAGTAGATAAATCAAACGTATTTCTTGGTGTGCCGTAATACTATAGAGTTTGAGAATCAGCGCATAAGTAATTGAGGAAAAAAAGTTAATTTATCTACGTTTACAATCAGAAAAAAAACTGCTTTATTTATATTTGTGTTTTTTCTTCCATTCCAGAATTTCTTCAAGACTAAATCCGCCCGAGGCAAACAAAGAAAATAAATTGACCAAAATACTGGCTCTACTTTCTTCAGGTTCTACAAACTTCGCTTATTTTCCAATCTATGTATCGTTGTCGGAGACCGTCAACCAAAACTGTAAACATCAACACAGGTTTCTTTAGTTTTTGAGATGGTTTGGCTGACTGTTTGGCTGGCTGGCTGGCTTGTTAGTATGAGTGTATGGCACGTATGGGCTGCACAAATTTCAACACTTCTTTTGCTGTTTTTCGTTTAAGATCCCTCTCTGAATAGGATTTTGTTGGGTGCTCCAATTTACATCGTACGTTTATGCTAAATTGGTCCCTATGTCAGCGTCCGGTAGCATTACATTTTGTTCGTCGAACTTTTTAGTGATCACTTTCCAACGATAGGCGAGAAAAGTATCTTATCCATCGATTATCGCCTTACCTGATTTTAATTGATCTACCCTAACATGGCATGTTGGGAAAAAAATGTTGTTCACAAGACGGTTTCTTTTGGGAGACTAACCTTGAGTATTTCTTTTTGTACTTGGGCGTTGGTTTATACAAAGTTAAGAAAATTTGTTTGTCCCTCAAGGCATAAGAAAGTTGAAAACTGATTTCTTCACAGACCGTCAAGAAATGTCCTTAATAGAAACATGGTTCACAGCAGAGGTGCCCAAGGGACGAAGTAATAAGTATATTATCAGCATTTATCTACTCATTCCTATATATACAGTGAATCCATCTACTTACACCTCCCCCCCTCTCTCTCTCACGTGCGCGCACAATCTAGATAGAGAGAGAAAGATAAATAAATAAGTACTGATATAGATAGATACGTAAATAGATATGTTGGTACTGAGATGGACAGAACACAAATATGTGTGTGTGCGTGTGTGCATTGTTCTCTGTGGACAATGAAATAGGGTTAGCCTGTTCCACTTGAAATGTTTGGTTTTCACATTCAATATTCGAACATATTTTAAACAAAGGAACGTTTTTATTCAATATTCGGTGAAGGTTCTTTTTTATTATCGTTGCGAAACATCCATTTTTATAACAATGGTACATTTTATGAATGAATAGTAAATATTCGTGTAAGCAGTGGTATAAGAAACCAAAAACGTTTATTCATATTTCCGTTCATTCACGAGGTACAACACTCTTGTTCAAATCATTTAAATCTGAATTGCTTTAGTCTAAATCACTTTGGATTGAATTACTTTTGTCCACAAAATGTCTCAAAAAGTTCGCAAAGAGCTTCAATCATATTTTGTCGAAACGAAGGACATGGGAAAGAATTGATAAGATTTTGAAGTTGATCCAGGAGTTTCTTTCAATTAAGTTGAAATCCGTGTGAGAAAAAAAAAACAATCAAAAAATATCTCTCAAACGAGAAAATCCATGGATCCATCCTAAAATTTCATCAATTCTCACTAAGGTGATTTCCAACTATGCTATGCTCCCAAATAACGTAAAACAGCCATAGAAGTGACTGCATGATTCGCTGAAAGAACTGGGGTAGTTATTTTTTTTTAAATCATAATCATCGGCCTTTATAGCCCGTCCTTGGAAATTTTCCAAGACCCTTCTATCATGAACGTCGTGGAGCCAATACTTTCTGAGCTCGTTTAGTTTATCCTAACATCTTATTTCCTGTCGGCCACAGTTTTGCAAACGATTTCTAAGGATCCACATTGAGGCTCGTGATGTGCAGCAGTCGTCAAACAATCCTGCCAATTGCCATTTGAAATTTGTAAGATTTGCTTTGATATCTCTGACCCTTATATGTTTTCTAATGTGATCTCTGTATAGGATGTCGATCATGATTCTCTTCTGCGCTAGTTGCAGGGTTCTCAGTTCGGGGATCGATCGTCAAGTTCCATGTTCTAGCTCAATATGAGACTATCGGGAGGATGCATTGGCTGTAGACCTTTCCTTGTATGATTAATGGAATAGACCCAGACTCAATTACACCCTTTGGTCCATTTCCCGTACAATCCAAGGAAATCTAATCATTGTTTACCTCTGCAAAAGAAGATATATGTTTCCAGTCTCGACTTTCTGTCTTCCAATGCTTCTGTCTCTTAGCTCAATGAATTTCAATGAAATTCGGCGGAAGTTAAAGTGACAAGACAAAGAAAAATTGGTTAAATGTTCATGGCGTAGCCAGTAATACTTTTGATAGAGGCATATTTTTCCATTTCATCCATACATTACGTATATGCTAATGTCTGTCCACACGATATCTACAAAAGTCTGTAGCCATATGATATATTCAAAAGTTTCCAATAAATTTAAATTACATTCCGTGAAAGGGTTGGTGATATGCTATGGAGGTGATTCAGATTGCTGGCTGATCCAACCACAATTACTTCCCCTGACAATGATGTTGGCAGAGGTGTGCACTCTCTGTGTGCTTCCTAGTTTTTATTGCAACTGTTGTTTTTTACGGGACTGGAATACTAGCCCAACACCCGAAACAGGGCTAAAGAGCTTTGATAAATAGATTTGCTATTTTCCTATTGCTAAGTTGGAAGTTGATTTCTGCCTTTCCCAACGACAGTGGTGTGAAATGAATGCAAACTACCCCAACCGGAATTTGATATCGGTTAATCGACTCTATTCTCCATTCTATCAACTGTTCGGGCACATGCTGCTCGTATCCTTCTCTCCGGGGCGAAATATCCGTATCCACCAAAGTATTGTTGACTCACCAGAAGTTTCGTCTATAAGCACAATATTGATGTTTCTCTCTTATTTAGCTACATTATGTCCTGATTCAAATTCATACAAAAGGAGTAGCTGCGCTTACTCGACAAACAACTTATTTGCAAGGATTCAGTCGGAAGAGACAATTTGAGCTACAATATAATTGTGGCTTTGCTTCGCAAATTAAGGTTTGGTAAAGAAATCAAGCGAAGAATCACACTGGAACGGCGAGCCTTTGGCAGAGCAAGCTCAACCTTCAAAAGTAAGAAGATCCCATTAATCCTGAAAAGAAGTGTGTATAACCAATGCATCCTCCCAATAGTCACTTATGGAGCTGAAACATGGAACATAACCAAGAGAAAGATCTGTAAATTGAGAACCATGCAACGTGCACATGAAAAATTATGCTGGGCCACACATGGAGAGACCACAAGACAGCACAGTACATCTGGGAAAAGACAAGAGTCAGGGGCATCATAAAATCTATTGAAAATCTCAAATGGCAGTGGGCTGGCCATGTTGCACGAATGGCGGATAACCAATGGACATCGTGACTCACGACATGAATCCCCTGAGATCACATGCGCAACCGAGGCAGACAGAATATGAGATGGAGAGACGAGCTGAACAAATTCAGAAAGTACTGGCTCTGCGACGCCCATGATAGAGAAGTGTGGCGAATCCTTTGGGATGGTCTACGTCCAACGACGAACGATAAAAGAATGATGATGATGATGATGATGATGATGATGGTGGTGGTGGTGGTGGTGGTGATGATGATGATGATGATGAAGGTTCTCCCCGACGGTTGCAGACTCTCAGGTGGCCAGGAAAGCCAAGGAAAGCCTTTCTGCAGCGGCTACAGGAGGAAGTCTGTCTCCAGGGAGCCTTTACTTTTCAGTGCTGCTCTCTTTCATCTGCTTTTGCCCTCCGCTTGGTTTCGGCATGGGAATTCACTCAGTTGCGGTGCGTACTTTTAGTACATAGAATATGGGTCGTTAGGACTCCCGTAAACTTTTTGCTGGGAATGATACATCATTCAATAAAATATTGATTTTCTTAATTAGACCCTGAATACCAAAGAGAAAATAACTTTGTTTTGTTTGGTTGAAAGAAAAAAAATCATAAAATTCCCCATCTCTTTTATAGATAAAGATTAACAATAATGTGCTTGCTTTTTTTTTTTTTTTGGTTTATGATGTCAAAGTTGTTATTAGAAACTGTCAACAAAAACTGTACTAAGTGATTCTTCGGTTTTTAAACTGGCTGATTATCTATGTATATATTGTACATAGCGGCTGCATCAATGGATCTAATTTGGATGGGGTTTAAAAATACGATAGGATAGGAATTGTTGATCTCCTAGCTCACAGGAGGTCACCAGAGGTCAATTTTGGACTAATTAGCTTTTTCAGCCATAATGCAGTCAAGCAATTACATTTATGGAGCTAGATGGTTTCGTGGCATCAACTTTGGCTAAAAAAGTTGATAGGGCAGGAGTTGTTGACATGCATGCTCACTGGAGGTCACAAGAGGTGAATTTGGGATTGAAATAGTTTTTCGAACCTATTTGCAGTCAAATAATAACATTCTTGGTCGAGTTAATTGATACAATTGGTACTGACCTTCATTATAGTCATGGGTCAGTTTGGGTTCAAAATGGCCATTTAAGCCAAAATATTGAAGGGCTAAAAACTTGATTTTTCTGCTTTGTTTATGAAAACGCTGTGTGAAATTGGGAAACGTTTCCAGAGAAAAATTTTGAAATTCCAACAATGAACAAGACTTTAGCTTAAACCTGGCATGGCTATCCATTTCCTATGGCCAAGTATATATATACATATATATATTTATATATGTGTGTGTATGTGTGTGTATGTATATACATATATACATATGTGTGTGTATATACAGATATATATATATATATATATATATATATATATATATATATATATATATATATATATATATATATATATATATATATTTAAGTTGTTTCCAGAACCGGTTTTTGTTATGTATCTAGATACTTTATCAAACTAAAGGACTACATCATTTGTTTTGTTTTATACATTAGAGTTTATTTTACCCCGGGCAATGCTGGGTATTCCTACAAGTTTTTTGATAAATAATGATAAGTGTCTCGTTATAAGCTGAATCCACCCTCACTAACACAAAAGTCTCTCACACACATACACTCTCTCTCTCTATCTATCTCTATCTATCTATCTATCTATCTATCTATCTATCTATCTATCTATCTATCTCTCTAGTTTGATGAATATAAGTAAAGTCTGTTTATCTAGATCAGACACCGACTCCTTTTACCCTGATGCACGATGCCTTCCTCCCCACCCCATCATCATCCACTTCCGGGTTTTTGTCCATGGAACTCAATCCCCGCAGAACCTTGTAAAGATAGGCCGGAAATCTTTTGAATTTAAAGACAAAAAGTGTTTATACCAAAAGTTCAAAGATGAACGTTCTTTTGACAACGTTCCCAGTATTCAGAGTGTGGCAGACGTCAATAAAACAAAAAACAAGAAAAAAAAAACCTCTGCATTATCTCCCCCCACCCCTGCCCTCCCATGTTCGGACCGAGTAACATCGGAGGGCAGTAGATGGGGGGGGAGGGTGGCTGGTAAAGGCAGCGCTTCTTCTGCAAATGATGGTTGTATTAACATAGTTCGATGAGGTCGGTATTTGAAAGTTGGTTTTAAAAAAATCCTTGGGAAGTTTTTTTTTTCTTTCTTTCTTTCATTGCACGTCTACATAAACTGAGTTTAATGCAATAGGTCGATTCAGAAGTTTTTTGTGTTATCTTCTGGGCAGGGTTGGGGGGAAGAGTCGATGAAGTTTACCCAGCTATTTGATCATCACTGCCTTCCACCCCCCAGATAATCACTTGGTACACCCCGTGCAATACTTTTTATCTGGTGAGTGGTTACAACATGTACAAGATATCAATGAATTGTTCAAAGTATTCATCAAACAGAACTACGTTTTTTATGATAATTGTACATTCCAGCTGAAAGGTTCCGTTATGCCATTTTTAGCAGCATATCGTGTTGGGGATAATCAATTGAAAAATTGTTAAAATGGCTGTTCAATGATTACGTAACTTACAAGCGTGAACAGGCTACCGGACACAAACCAATTTATCACAAAAGCACATTGTGAATTGACCCCCTTTAAAAAAAAACTAATCGGGTAAGGGTGATTTTGAAATAAGCAAAAAAATTCCTTACCAGACATAAGGAGCGATTTTTTTTTTAATTTCAGCCCTCTAGATCAAGCCTGCACAACTCAAAAGCAGCACAGCTCATTGATTGCAGGAAATTAGCTGTGGACCCCAAGAGTAAATTTCTACGCTAAATTATTGCCAGAAATTATGTGTACATTATTCTATTTGTATAAAAATTGCTTACATTGGTAAGCACTGTAGGTCTGAGCTAAGTTTATTCTTAAACTTTGTTCAGGCTCAGTGGAATTCTTTATGATAGGAATGAACAAACATTTTCGACGGGAAATCGATAACCTATTTTACAAACGTAATTATATCTTTTTTTAAAGTCGTTCTTAAGTTGTTTTTCCTGCTTTTACAAAAAGAATTTAGCTCCATTTTTTGTGCCAAAAAAAGAAAAAGAGGTTTTCAATTAATTATAACTTAGTATTGGTCTGTTATTTTGCTGCTGTTTACTACGATCAGAAATAAATCATTACGCTATACGATATTCCTCAGATACCGATTTCCAACGGAGAAAAAGTATTCATAGTTACTTTATGAAAAGTGTTAGCTCTGCACAAAAAGTTTCCCTTTATTTGGATACAAAATTGTAAAAAGAGCAAATAGAAGTAAAAGGTAATGGACAAAAAGCAATCATTTATTTACCCCAACTTTTATTTCTCTCAGAGTCTGTCATCTTCTAATTCAATGACAAATTCTACATCTCTTTTCGGCTACAGGCTTCTTGTATTCTGCAGACATATGTGAAGTCGATACTTTCGAAATAATATCTTCTAGGCGACTGTTAGAAGAACGTTGCTTGTGCTTATTTATGTTCTTGACAGAAAGTTTGTTCACGTATGCAGGTGCTACCAAAAATACTGAACGTTCTTATTGCAAGTTGGATAATATTCTGGAACTTTTTTCAGTGTCGTGTTTTTTGCCGTACTTCGTTTTTTAAACAGACGGAGCTAGAAGTTTGAAAACTTCCAATTGGATTTGTATAGATATTTTTCTCAACCCATTGCAAATGGATCTCCAACTAGTTTCGACATATACTAAACCGACTGCTTTAATGCTCTTACCGTGTGGATTCGATTTGGCAAGAATAGGATGCAGAGTGTCAACTCGAATTATACTCCTCTCGAAAAGACACCCTTTCGCTAGACAAAAAGCACCCTATTTTGTCTTTGGTGCCAATAAAAAAATTTACTGATTCATCCAATCAGGATTATTAACTCCGTCCTTGTTTTCTCTTTTTATCGTTTTATTTCCACTCATAGAATCCAATGCAAAGCAAAGTTAAATACTAAGCGCACAATGCTCTACAATAAGCGACTCTCTTTTACAAATATACCATTGAATGTTTATTAGAGCAGAACCAAATATATAACAATGAATATATATGAATTGGTCCCAAAGTGATCACAATAAGTGACTCTCTCTTACGCATATACCATTGAAAGTTTATTAGAGCAGAACCAAAAATATAACAATGAATATATATAAATTGGTCCCAAAGTGATCACAATAAGCGACTCTCTTTTACACGTATACCATTGCATGTTTATAAGAGCAGCACCGGAAGTCTCTGAATATTTTGCATGTACGATGTTGGTATGCTGTTTATACACAATACATACATAGATATCCAGCCAGCCAGCCAGTCATTATGCTTACAGTTTTATGATATTCCAATAAATATAGAGACATAGTGAAAAACGTTTTGACAATATGCTTAAAACGTAATGTGTACAGTGAATGTATAATACCAGCTATGACATAACAGATGTGAAACATGGAAACTAAATCACTTTAGAACAAACTCAAAATGAAGTAAAGAGCAATGGGAAGAGCAATGTTAGAAATAACACAGAGGTATAGAAAAAGACCAAGATGAATCAGATTATAGGCTTATGTGGAAGATTTCATAAAAATGATCTGAAGACAAAGAAAGCTGGACACACAGCAATAAGAAAAAATAACAGTTTGTGAAAAGCTTAACTTATTTGGGGCCAAAAGATTCCAAACGCAGTAGGAAAAGATCAAACATAAGATAGGGAGATGAGATAGAGAAGTTTGTAGTCGAGATTCCGGAGGTTAGTACTGTCGCAGTCGATATGGAATGAGCTACGAAAGGCCTTTGTTTAGCCGTGGACTTATGATGACTGATGTCGATGATGATGATAATGATGGTGGTGATGATTGTCGATGCCAATCTTCCCGAACGTGCGACTGAACGCCCCTCAAGCCAAGAATACATGTCACTTTTTCAATGTCTTCCCTCTAAACGCGCTAAAATGAGGGCCCTACAATTCAATGTGTATTTACGCATATGTGCCATAACACAAGCAAACGCGTTCAACCCTTCTTTAAAAGGCTAAACCATTTCTCTGCTCCATCAAAGTCTCCAATCCTAGAAGAAAAGACAGCGAGTCGATTACGGATTCATTCTTGTGTAAATCTTCTCATTAAAAGAATACACACACACACACACACACACACACACATATATATATATATATATATATATATATATATATATATATATATATATATATATATTAGAATGTGGATTCGCTATACAAACTAGCTCATATTTCTGCCCTCTTCCAGCAGAAATATGAGCTAGTTTGTGTAGCGAATCAACATTCCACTATTTATTTCCAGCTCTGCTTTAAAATTACTTGACTTTCATAGTAAAAAGTTGTATGTATCGAGCACTCAATGAAATAAATCCATTACATTTAAAAAGTGGTTTCATATTATTGATATATTATTATACTAGGAATTACGAGAGAGAAACATAGAGGGGAGAGAGGGAAAGGAAGGAAGGGAAATACAATAAGAGAAAGGAAAGGAGAGAACGAAGTAAGGTAAGGGAGGACAGGAGGGGGGACCGATGTGAGGAATAAAAGATGGAAGAATGATAGAAAGCGGTAAAATGTAATAAACCAGATAGACAATTTTTTTACAGAGCAAAGAGAAATAGAATGACAGCTCACAGAAGGAGATATATATATATAGATATAGAAAGAGAGAGAGAGAGAGCCAGACGGGCAGACGGACAGAGACAGATAGACAAATAGACAGACAGGCAGGAAGAATTTTTTTAAAAAGAAGGTGGGAGATAGATATATAGATAGAAAATGTGGAAAAAAAGCAAGTCCTTAAGTCTGAAAGTAGAAATGGCAGGTCGATTACCGAAGCATCCAAGCGTCAATTTCCTCATTAAAGAGAATACATATATATATATATATATATATATATATATATATATATATATATATATATATATATATATATATATATATATATATATATATATATGTATATGTATATGTATATGCTTCTGACGCTAGTCTGACATTTGACGAGAATAATTGGAGGCAACTGACTAAAGGTGCATATTTTCCGCTCGGTAATTTTTAGGATATTGTTAGCGGCGTCTCCTCGACATACGACAACATTAATGCAGTTGGCAGTGGATGGCAGCTCTCCCGCCCAACTGAGCAGGAAATATTTTACTTAGGTGAACCCAAAGTCCTTCAGTTTAGATTTACCTGCAACTTTGTGTAGAATTGAGAATGTGTAATTTTGCATTAAGCCGGAAATGTCACATCAAATCACGGCTTACATATATATATATATATATATATATATATATATATATATATATATATATATATATGTATATATATATATATATATATATATATATATATATATATATATAATACATGTGGTACAGATCAGGCTAGCTGTATAACATAATAATATATGAATAATATATTCGCCTGATGAGGCCCGGACAGGGCAGAAACATGAGCTAGTTTGTGTAGCGAATCCACATTCTACTATTTATTATATATATATATATATATATATATATATATATATATATATATATATATATATATATATATAACTAGCATAGTGCAGATTATTTACTTATACATATATCATACAAATATGTATTCCCGGTGTATGTGTTTTCATAGAAAACATGGTACAATGTTAGGGAGTTCAACACCGGTTCGGCAAGGAATTTACCCGAAATGGTGGCTAGCAGATAAGTTCATCAGCTAATCTCTGCTGTCAAGAGGAAGAGTCCATTGTTACGGACAGAGAAATAAGAAAGGTTACAATTTTTATGATAGCAATGGATAGTTTAAAGCTAGCAATGGCTTGGGCTTTACTTATCACGTTATTACTTATGTGCATTGAATAAACTTATAACTTCACCTAGCAGTATTTTATCCCGTAGCTAGGGATAAAGATGGATTCATGCCTTTCCCAAATACGTCAGTGCAAAGTGCATTTATACCGTCTGGACCGGAGTCTGAACTTTCAAAGTTCGAATTTTTCAAATAACAAGCGTGAATGCTGCTAGACACAAATAAAGAGACCAATTAAGCATGAATTTACATTTTAAATTGAACCACCACACACATCCTGAAAACTTCTTGGGGTGGGGGCTGTTAAAAAAATACGTTCTTTGGACATAATAAGGAGTAAATGTTTAAATTTCCAGACATCGATTAGGATAACCGGCACCCCCAACACATACATAGCCAGCCAGACCAACTTAAAAACTGAAGAAACTTATGTAGACAGTTATGGTTATGTTTTATGATTGAATCGCACATAATTCATAGGTGATTTTTTTGCCATCTTTTTTTCAATGTTCCCTCTGTCTTCTTCTTCTGTTCCGAGGAGGTTATTTTTTCCTCCAAATGGTGGAACCATAAATCACGATCGACTCCGAATCTATTGTTTGAAGTGTCCTCCTTCACAATCATTGAAATTATTTGCGTCTAATTCTACTTCGCTTGCTTTTGTCATGTAGAGGCTTCCATATAAGTCGCGTTGAATTGTTATCTTTTTTTACGATAAAGCTGGAGAGGTATATATATTTGGTCGTGTCTGTCCTTAGGTTCGTCTTAATGCTTGTCTGTCCACACGATATCTCCAAAGTTACTCAATGGATTTCAATAAAAATTAGCAGAAGGATGGTCCTTGTGGTGGGGAAGAAGTGACTGAATTTCGGGGCGGATTGCTTTCTAGTTTTATAACAGAATTTTGACAATGCATCCACGAAGTTCAGTTAACTCAAAACCATTTCTACTTGGTTAGAAAGCAAGAGAAACAAGATGAAAGAAATCCTAGAGAAAAATGATGGATAGTTGACAGTGCTGAACTATCATCTCCCTGTCAAGTTCCCCCTACCTCTCTCTACGTCTCTCTCTCTCTCTCTCTCTCACTCTCTCTCTCACACCCTCTCTCCTTACCGAGTCCTTTTCCTCTCTTTAACTCTCTCCTTTCCCCCACAATGTTCTTTCGTTCTCCCTCTCTTGAAATATTCTCTCCCCACCCTCCGTAACAATGTTTTTCTCCTTTTTCAATCTCTCTCATTCATCACCAAGTACTCTCTCTCTCTCTCTCTCTCTCTCTCTCTCTCTCTCTCTCTCTCTCTGCTTTTCTCTGTTCCTCTCTGTCTGTCTGTCTGTCTGTCTGTCTCTCTCTCTTTCTCCCTCTCTCTCTCTCCGGAGTCCCCTATCTTTGCAAATCAATTTTTTCTTCCTCTCACTGATTCTTTATCGAGTATATTCTTTCTCTCCGACCCTTCTCAGTAATCTCTCTCTCTCTCTCTCTCTCTCTCTCTCTCTCTGTGTATATATATATATATATATATATATATATATATATATATATATATATATATATATATATCAAAATTGATAGTGTAAGAAAAGTAGATGGAACGAAAAATGATTTGAAAAACAAAGAAGAAAGGCTGTTTCAGGGTCAAATTCCACTATCCCTTCAACTCGAAAAGATATTTTAATTTGGTCATGGAAGAGGAATTGACGTTTGTTTGTTGTTGTTCTTTTGAGTATCAAAAGCTTTATTATTTAATGGTTCAGCCAATCATCCGAATTTTGAAAAAACATAGAAACTGTTTCTCTTATTCATTGGAGGGTTCGAAAATTCAATTTTCTACTACGAGCGCTTGGGATTTCACAAGTGACACGTACGTAGGTAGAAAAACGCAACGATTTCAGCCACTAGGCTAGGTTTTCAAATATTCATACGAAAGATCTTTGAATTCATCTGTGGAGAACTCAATAAGATATATGGCATCTTGATATTTTTCGAGATAAATATCATGAAAAATCTAGATAACTCTAGACATAATTTGAGGCAATTCGAGATATGAACTGGAAAAAGTTGATCCACGTATTAGAGAATCTTCCTTTCTCAATCTCCCAGTGGGGTTCAATTGAGGTTACATGTTAAATTTCAATCTTATGTTTAGCCTTGAAGGGTTCTTATTTTGGTGAGGGTCATTTTTGCTGTCATAGTCATAGTCGTTACCGGAGGGAAATAGAGTTAACTCAAGAATAAAAGTTCGACAAAGCCTCGATCTAAAAGTAAGTTTTTCTTCTCTACTGGAAATGACAGTCCACTCATTCCACCCCAAGGTGAACGTCGATTCTCTAAAGTCATAAGAAACGAAATCTATTCTGAAGAGAAAAACTTGCAGGAACATGAACAAATTTTCGACATATATACAGCTGAGATCAACTTGTAAAGAGACTGGCGCATTTCTTCAATTTGAATATGAGTCAAGATTTGAGAACGTAGTGGGTATCTATCCCTAAATTTAATCTTCTTGTGACCCTAATCCTTATCCTGACCCTAATCCAATCTTAGTTCTGTAACCTGACTTTGACCCTGACACTAATCCAAGACTATGCCTAATTCTGATTCCATAGATAAATATAATCTCAAAACAAGAATAAACCAAGAGCGGGAAAATATCATGGCCCCAAATTTAATCCACACCAAAGATCAAACGATTTCATTGATTCTGACAAATCTAACCAATGTTTCATCCAAAACTCTAAACATAAAAACAGTTGGATTATTGTTACGCCTTGTCAGATCCAAAATAAATCTTACAGTTTTCGATTGGCACAAAACATCTACACCTCCATTGTCTTTTTCTTATGAGATTAAAAATCGCCAATCAAAACATTCGCCAAAACTATCGAAGTTTTCTAAGCGAGTCTTACTGGCTTGCTCTCTCTCTCTCTCTATCTATCTATCTATCTATATATATATATATATATATATATATATATATATTTATATAATGTGTACTATAGAGAGTGAGACAGACTCGGGAGTGAAGTGTTTGGTGGTAAGGTTTATTAATCCTTATAAGTCAATAGTCCATACATGTTTCAGGATTTTTCCCATCATCAGTGGTGTGTGCTGTGTGTGTGTGTA